>JAOXOE010000001.1:81059977-81138720 GCA_028565055.1 Phoeniculus purpureus
CCCCCACCTGACTACCACCTCCCTACAACTCCCTGTTGTAGAGAGGAGGAAGGTCCCCTCTGAGTCTCCTGTTCTTCAGGCTAAACAACCACTATGTACAAGTTCAAGCATGGAGATAGAATTGATTGAAGGAGAATTACTCTGGTGGGGTACATGTCTTTTTATAGAAGTATCACATAATGCTACTTCATCAACTGTATATTTGAGAAGGGTGCAAATTATGAAAATATATAAAAATCCTTTAAAAGTGCGGCTATTAGGTAGGACCACCTGGCTTTATTAGTGAAAGAGATACCTTGGTTCTTGAAGTAGCCCAAAATATGTTTTTAATAACCGTAAGGTAATCTGGAAATGTATTAATCAGAATTGACTTGAGTGTCAGTGCACACATCTCCTTTCTAGAATGTCATGATATAGTTGCATATGGAAAGCTCTCATGAAAAATAGTCTGAAATCCTTCTTTTGGGAGCTAATTGATGTAACATTGATAGTCATATTATTTGAATGAATAGGAAATTACCTCTACATTTCCTTACCATATTTATTAAAAGTGAAGCTTCATTTCACAGATTCTAAGAGAAGTCATGCAGTCTCAGCAAAAGAATGTGCTTTGTTTGCATTTCTGGCAAGTTGAACCATTTTATCAGGAGAACAGAACTTTTCGTATGTTGTACATATTTTCTGTGTAACTTGTTTTGGTCCAAAAGCTAAACATGATCTGGGTGTAACTTTGTTCTGTGGGCATCCACAAACACATAGTCACAGAGTTCTGTTCATTTCAAATTTCTGTTGCTTTAAATCTGCAGCTCTCGTATTTTATCTGTGTAAATAAAGCTCCTCCTGCAAGCCAGCCAGGGAAACATATGATACCATTTGCGATTGCAGAATGTGGCATGCTGTTCTTCTGTAATTATAATGGCCTGAGCAGTGAGGGGTTGGTTAGCCTTCCTTAACAATCATTAATCTATCGAGGCTTCGGTGCAGTGGCCCATCTTGGAGAACAGCAGTCCTTGGCATGAGGCACCTTGGGCTGTGAGTTTGTTTTGAGCAAGGGATAGCCTTGTTTGTTACATGCTGCTGCTCGCTGCTCCCTCAGGAGTCTGGGAAGAGGTTTTTTCCTTGTCTTGATTGCTGCTTGCCCTCTCCCTCACTCTCTAGCTTGTCCCTTTATTTCTCCTTGTTGTGGAAGTTCTTTCTGTGTGACTGGGAGTCTGTTTAGCAGACCATATTGCAAGTGAAGGTGCATCGTTTGTTGCCTGATTTTGGCAACGCCGAGCAGTCAGCTGGGATGTAATTAAGACTCTGAGAACAGGCTGTCTTCTCCACAGGAAGGGCATGTTAGATGTTGCTGGGATTTGGGGCTGTCAGTTTGGCCAAGGCTGGAAACTGAGAGCTAGGGACAGTGATCTTTTCTTTCATTTATAATCCCTTTATGTACAGTGTATGCACTTGGCAAAGTTTACAGATAACCTAGTGGCTGGAGCTTACAAGCCAGTGCGGCTGCATTAGCATATGTTACATGTATATTTTAGTAATATTTTAAAGCAAGTGCAAATTTCCAAAGTGAATTATGCATGTATGACAGAAATAGGGTTGTGTTGCATTGGGTGTCAAATCCCACAACTTTTTGTCAAGACCATGGATTTTACATTAAAAAGGCAGAGAGACTAAACGAGGTAAAACAGTTTTAATTTTTAACAGTTTGGTCCAGCCCAAGGAACTGCTCTCTGACAGTTATAACTGACATTTGAATAATTGGATTAATTCAGAGAGGGCCAAATCCTGTATTGCTGGCTATGCTTGTACTATATAGTTTTTAACTTCAGCATGGAGCCGAATGGTTAAATTATTTAAAGAGCACTTCATGCAATATAAAATGCTGCTCTTTTGAAACTCTAGTCTAAACTGAGGGAGGAAAAATATTTGCATTATATCATTCTTTGCATTTAAAGACTCAAGGAAAAAATTACAAAACTTATTGTTTTGTGCTTTTTACCCCAATGACAAGAAAACGGAGAGGTGGAAATTACCATTTGTGGCCCAAAGTGCTGGATAAAGGAGTTGAGCGTGACTTAGTCTACTAGATCCCAGTTCCCTCAGTAAGAATCACATTATGCTGCAATTGCAGAATATTCACTCAGTGTGACTGCAAGAAAGACCTCTTCCAGTTTTCTTAAACCAATATTAAACTCTGTTTCTATTCAGACTCATTTCTTTTCCTCACAAGAAATCTAATGTTTAAAAAAGGAAGTGGTTTAACTGTGCGGCAAACCAAGGGTAGGGAGGCTGACTGTTGTCGGAGATGCTCCAGAAACACTGGTCTGTGGGGCTGGCTGTTTACCCAGCAGGACATTAATAGCATTAACACTCAAGGAGATAGTGTGGCTTCACAGTTTACGGAGCTAACACCCAGTAAGGCTGACACACGCCCCATGCATCCTTGGGTGTAGGTATGGTTTTGGATGAATAGAAGTGCTTTTATTAAAGAATAATGAAGTCAGGTTTCGTTTTATTGGTTTATTGGAATGGTCTTATGTTGTAAAACAAGCAAATAACATCTTTCCTAAGGATTCCTACCTGCCATCCTGCATTTGCATATTACATCGTCAGAAATGCTGCTAACACAGTTTTGCTTCCAAAAATGCTTTGTTCCAACAGGTTCATTTATAAAGAACCAGGTGAAATGGGAATGGGTGGGACTCAGATTTCTGTGGATGGATGACAAGGAAACATACTCTGTAAGTTAGTTTTGTACATGGTCATCCAAAGAGTTTGTGCACGTTCCTGAAATGTTTCACCATTAGCTTTGCAGACAAGGCAGTTCAGCTTTCCTGTTTCCAGACCAGCATACCTTTGGGAATCCTCAAAGCCTTTCAAATTTATGGGGTGTGGGGGTGTTGGTTTTGTTTTGGGTTGTCATTTTTTTTTTTCTGGGGCAGTCTAAGGAAGTCCCAGGAGTGAAGTTGCCATCTGTCCACCGTATTAGAAAAATCTTTTATGTTATATACCTGATGTTCCTGTGCCAGAGATAAATGTTGATAATTAAAAGGACAGCATTTGTCCTTTATTCTGAATACATTTCTCCTAAACAGTTACAAAATGGAACAATTTTGAGGTTCTTTAAGCTCCTATTTTCTAGCCTGTGTGACTTCTTTGTCCATTCCAGAGTTTTGATAAGTGTTGGCAAGTCACCTTGCAAGTTTATTCATCTGAGCATGTGCTTGTGTGATTTAAAGAAGGCTTCAGCAAGGCTGCGTATGGCAGAGTGGTACATAAATTACTGTTGTGGAGAAGTCTGTCTTGGGGTAGAGGGGAAGGAAAGCAATAGGTTCAAAACGAGATATTAACTTGAGCCAGACACCTATTTTGGGATTGTTTCCTTCACAAAAATTGCAAGTTAGAAGACTTCTCCCTTCAGGAAAGCAACTGACTTCATTGGATGAACTTCCTTCCCAAACAGAATTCTCCATCTTTATACTTCAGCTGTAGCTCATTACTGTCCTTAGTGGTCCCTCCGTTCAGTGGGTATCAGTGCCTGGTATGAATACCAAGCGCTGATACTCTGAATATCATGTTTATGCAAGCCTAGAGTAGTCATTTGTAAGTAGTGTCCTTGTTTGTTGTTTCTTATTGTCTCCATTCACAGTTTAAATACAACGGCATAAAGAAGAATGAGAATAAGGGAAATATATAGTGATTCTCCCTCTGGATTTCAGATCTAACCCCAATAATCTGGGGCTGAGACATTCTGATGAAAAAATACTAGTATCTGTGCTCTTAATGGTCCTGCAAAGATACAGTAAATCTATGCAATCATTTTTAGTTTATGCAGACTTTTAATAGCCTCAGACTTCTGTACTGAGCCCCTGCACTACATGAGAAAATATTATGACCATACTCCATCCCCTAAGAAAACCAAAACAAACCACCAAACAGATAAAACATACCTGCTTTAGCTCATTAGTTTCTTTTATTACTAAATAGTGGAAAGTAACTCTCTTGGTAAGTTTGGGTTTCTTGGGTTTGATTCATTAATGATTTCACAGAGGTCCATTTCAACTGCCTTTTGTGGTCTCTTTTCTAGGTCTCTTCAATAATTCTTCATACCGAGCCCATTCCCCATTGCTGCTCTGTATGTCCTTCTTCATTGTAGCATGTCTGCTTTGGGTAGGGCAGGGAAAACTCTTTAGTTCTTCGTGCTTTGCCATCCAGTCATATATAAACATCACCATATCCATATCATTGAGTTAATTTCTCTTCATAGTTCCAACGTTCTTTTATTTCCAATTTCTCTAAAAGCCTGTATGTTGTTTGTGAAGTGAAATGTAGGAATTGACATAAACACAATTAATAATTACGATTTTCACAACACGTTAGCCACCTAGCACCTGCTGCTCAGACAGGAATTTGTGTCTTCGTTTGATCATGTATGTCGTTAAACACACACGGTGGGACTGGAGTCAGGTCAGAGTTTATTTGCCTGCCTTGGGTGAAAGAACAATATACTTACAACCTCTTTGCTAGGCAGAGTACTGGGGTTGAGATATCACTGTGTCTGTTCTGAAGTGAGGGAATATTCTGTCTGGCATACCTTGGGTATAGAAAACTTGTGCAGATGTTCAATGCAGGCATTTTATTAGTAAGAGTCGTCCTTATGAAAGAGGCAGTATAGAGATTTTTGTATTAAATAGTATTATTAAATATTTTGCATGGTTCTTAATGGCATAATAATAGTCAAGTGTACAGTCAAATAGTCAGCTGTATGTTGTACATGGATACAGCTATTCAAAAGGAAGTGACTGATAGTTTGTTTAGTATCCCACAGCTCTGTGCCACCTGGCAATGCAAAGTACCATAAGTGCCAGCCTGAGCCTCCTTTAAGTGGGTGGATTTTGATATATCTTAAACAAAATTAACTTCCTCAAATTGCAGGGAAAAGCAAACACTGAGCAGCATAAGTCAAGCTGGAAGTTGGACAGGGCATGGGCTTTGTACAAAATTCCATGGGATTTTTGAAGACCTTAGAATACTTTTTTTTGTTAGGCTAAATCTTTTTGGGGGAGAATGTAGTAGGAAATATTTATACCAAAACTATATAAAACACTTAGTTTCTGGATTGAGATCAATTCCTCAGCTTCTAAGAGTTACCTGATCAACTTCTGATCTCAGGTTGTTGGTTACTGGAAGGTGACAATCCCTCATGATGAATGGCCTTCCAGAGCGCATACTTATTCTTTTAGAACCATACTTTGCAGAACTATACATTGATAAAATACGTGTCTGTGTGATGCTATAATCTGATTATAGAAAACTTAATTAAAAATCACCCCAGCCAGTTTCCCAATAGCTACTAATGTGCTAGGTTTTGTTACCTTAACAATTTTCTTTCATTAGTATTGATTAAATGGTAGAGGGTTTCATTGCTGTTAATAGGGGGCATACTTTAAATTTTAGATTCATTAACATTTAAATAGATTTTAATTGTTAAAAGTAACAAATGTATGCAGGTAAAGATTCAATTTCTTCAATTAATTTACATTTATACCTGCAGAGATCTTTGGCTAAGGCTATTCTCATAAAACTTTAAGGGTCCCAGAAGGATCTCTCTCTATACTTTCATTCTTTTCATTTTATCCCTGCTACTCTCTGCATTAGGGCTTTGAAATTGCTCGGCTTTATTCCACATGCTGCTTAATAAAATAACATTTCTTGTAGCCTTTTAGGCAGAGGTTTGTTTCAACAGATTTACAGATAAAGAACAAGTGAAATTGAAGTGTGTGACTGAATTTGGTATTTGCTTTACGAGTTTGCAAGATTAGCATCTTCTTTGCTGTTATGTAACAAATGGGGAAAGTCTGGAAAAGAGAGGACTGAGAGGAGACCTTATTGCCCTCTACAACTACCTAAAAGGAGGTTATAGCAAGGCTGGTGTTGGTCTCTTCTCTTAAAGTAGTGATGATAGGACGAGGGGAAATGGCCTCAAGTTGCGTTAGGGGAGGTTTAGATTGCTTGCCTCTATTAAATCAATTGCATTCATTAAGCCACAGCAATAATTTCACACTGCAACTCAAGCACCCGTATGCCTCACAAGAAGAGCAATAGACCTGAGATAACTAATAATCTAAACAAATAATACGTGGGAAACCAGAAGGAATGCCAGCGAAAGGGTGGTGTATCAACAGTAGTTAGAAAAATCTGAAGAGCAGCCAGCATAATAAATTTAAAGGGTGGAGAACTGCAATAGCAACACAATGTTTTGATCAAAATACAGGAATTTTTACATGTAATGAAGCACCAGCCCATGATTTTTAAAGACTCATGCATTCAACAACCATAGGCTGCCTTTCAAATTTACAAGCTAATATATCTTTATATTAAGAAAGGATGTGTCTTATGATGTCTCTTTCAACAAAACACTAGTCAGCTAACACAGAAATAAAAAACAGAGACTTCTTTTTAAACAAAAAAAATCTCCAAGTTTATACGACTGGAATTAGAAGTCCAGCCAGTAAACCATGGGCAGTACTGTTTATTCTTAATATGTTGCTTTTCTTTCCGCTATTACTCACCCTCTGCTTGGTTGCAGCACAAAAAGCTCTGTACTCTTCTGCTCTCTGACCCTCCCTGCCTGATCCTCTTACTCCCTCTCTCCTAGCAGACCTTGGCCAGATCAGCATGACAAACTGTTGCAAGGTATGTACATCAATCAGGGGAGTGCTGAAGTGCGATCTGCAACCAGCATAAACCCCTACTATGGATTAAGATACATCAGCAAAAGCTCTATTTTACAAGATGATATGACCTTTTTTTTTGTTTTTCAAGAAGGTTGCAACAAGCTCTATCAGCAGAAGTCAAGTTTTCCCAGTGTAATCTGCATATGGAGACTTGTCAGAGTGTAGCCTATCAGTACCAAGTTACCTCATACAGAACACATTAACTTGGATTTCTGCTCCCCGAGGAGATATCTGCTCTCAGATATTGACAATATCTCCTAAACTAACACCACAGCCTTGGCTCTCTATCTCTCTCATTGCCTACTTCCTCACTCACTGCCTTGCATTGCCCTTGTGTCATTTCTCTCAAATATATCCAAGACCGTGTACTTCTCCTCAGCACCATTTATTCTGTGTTGTCTGCTCTATACTGTCACATTCCCCTCATACTTTCTCCTATCTCATGCCTGCCCTCAGAAAACTATTTTCTTTTTACCTAGATATGAACATTTTTTTTATCAGACTGCTAATGCAAGGCATATAGTAATCTTTTTGTTCCCAAGGCCCCTCTAGTACAGAAGATAAGTAGTACATTTGAGTCTGTCTTCTTCGCCATCTGGTATTTGGAGTGTTGAGACTAATTTTCTCAAGTAATAGTAGAAACTGAGTATGTGGGGATTTAAGGATTATTATTTTTAATCTTTTTTTTTATCACCAACATTTTGATGAACAACATAGTTCAAATCATACAATACTTCTTTGTTCTCTGCCTAAAAACCAGTGAAATCCACCTAATCCCTCCACAGATCCCAAATGTCAAGGTATGGCAAAGAGAGAAGAGAAAGGGAAAAGGAAGCATCCAGACCTGAGCTGTGGTTCCACCCACTGTTTCTACTAAAATGATCACCAACACAGGCAATGTCATTGGACTTGAATAGTCAGCTTCAGTGCTAAGACTTCATTCAGCACAGTGCAGCTAATCTGGGAAGGAAAAGATGTTTCACCCTGTCAAAGAGCTTCTGTTTCTGCTGTGTATGGAGTGACTCTGGTGGATTACACTTCTACTGGTATATAGAGGAATTAGCATCACTCCTGAGTAAATATCTGTGAATCCAGAAGGCAAAGGATGCTTCATGAAAGGGGTTCAATCATTGCTGTGATGTAGAGGTCACTAATTGCAGGGGCTGAGATCCTACCTTTTAGCAAGTGTGCATGAAGCCTTGTGGTTCTTCTGGGAATTTAAGTAAGACTATGCAATTTAAATATTAAGTGACTCAGCTTGACTGATAAAACAGATGGAATGAGTATGCAGACAGTACAGCATTCAGTCAAATTAATTCCCCCGCCCCTTCAGGCATCTCTGTGGGCAAGGGCCTCATGCATTCCTTGAGACAGAACTTTGTCTTTTCCATGCTTAAAAGCAAACCAGAAACAAACCTTGGGCACAAGCACCAGCCTATATTCACCTGGAGTCCTTAAATTTTTGCTTAGTTTTTTGCCCATTTTATTTATTATTAAACAAGCAGCCTCTGAGGCTGAAATTTTGTCATTTCACACTTCCGTGTAACTCATTATTTTTATCTCTTCCCTTTATATTCTCTCCCTCACCTGGTTAACTTTCTTTTGCCCCACAGTGAACCACAAAAGTAATTTTTCTTACCTGCAGACAACAGTGACCCTAATTTCTATGTCCATGCAACACAGCAAAATTAGGTGGTACGCTAGCCCCTGGCAGATACCTGCTCCTCAAAAGGTAAAGCAAGCTCAGGAAGCACTAGTTGATGTCTTCTTGGACAAACCAGTTCTTGAATTTCTTTGCATATGGAATATTCTCTGCAGCTCATTGACCATCACATGGAAAAGTCACTGCTGTGCCTCATTTTCACACAATCAAGTTGATGGCACAGCTGGGAACTCTCATAATCTCTCTGTTCCAGATGTTTCTTTCCACTTTCTTTCCATTATATAAAATCCTTTCCCTTTTATCCCCTAGTGGTGGGTTTAATCACCTTACAGAAAATGTTTGGTGGGATTTGTTGATCGCTTTGCAATTTAAGGAGTCCAAAAGACCCCAAGAAAGAGTAAAAATGAAGCCTTGTGCTGATATTTAATTACCATTTATCAACAAACAGATTTCAAAGCAAATATTAGTACAAGCTTACTAATAAAAGGAAGTGTTTGTGTAATGTCACTCCCACTCATTTTCACCTTGAGATATTTTAGGAGTTGATGACCTGGAAAAGTGAACAAGCAGTGAGTACTGCACAGACTGTGGGCAGTAGGAAAAACTGTCTAAATTCAGTGTTGTCACAACTTCATGATAGAAATATCAGATCCTGGTGTCCTTGGAGTGAAGGTGGGCGGGTGAGTCACTTATTGCTATCCTGACATGCCGTAAGTAGGTGGCTGTACTCTGTTGTCAGAGTATGGCCTTTCAAATTTTATTCAGTGAGAGACATCACCATTTAAAAATGGATTTATTTGGGCTCACACTTGAATACACAGTGTAGTTTTTCATTCTGAGCAGTGAGCCACTTAAAAACAAAGCACTTTAGACCTGCCTACTGCCATTTACCAGTCCCACATTCTCAAACCACTTTGCTTCAACACAGTGAAGGGTGTCCAAATGTGGATACTATGGTTGCAAGCAAAATTGCAGCCAAAAGCTATCTTAGAAAACAACTGTGCTATAAATGGTTTTTATCACTGGTCATGCTACCGACAGCAGAAGCCATACATAGGAAAAGGTGTAGGAAAAAGTGTGAGCAGAATGATGGGTGATGAACTTACTGAAAATATGATTTCCTCAGAAGACTGGAAAAATGTGCAGATGCAAGAAATGTGATAGTGCCGCTATCTAAGTGGAGTTTAGCACTGGGTTCCCTGAAATGGTTTTGGTTGATTGCGAATACTTGTCAGAATTACAAACATACAACACTGAAGAGAAACTAAAGAGTTTATAGTGGCCTCCAGTGAACTGCTGCAGATACTGCCCACTGTATCTGGCCATTACAGAGCTATTCCAGAAGGATTTGTCAGCTGGTCTTCTATTACTGCTATTCAAAATGAAACATTCATCTGCATTTTCAAGGGTTTATCTTGAGATGAAATTAGCCAATTAATTTAGTAAATGTGTCAATGGGTGAAAATAAAAACAACACAAGGAGGGTTCCAAAATCACTTACAACTTGCAGGCCAAAAACCCCCCCAAACTAACTCAATTTGGAGGAAAACCAAGATGACACATTTAACTAACTCCACATAAAAACCCCACACAAAGACATATATAAATTTATCACATGCTCTTACCTAACTGCGATCTCAAACTCCTCAAAGGGAAGACACTTCCAGCAGTTCTTGCTGCTTGTAGAAAGGTGGAGTCCATTCAATCCATTAAAACATCTCTCAGCATCAGCGGGCATTTTAAAGTCCCGTTCTCTTGGGCCTCCAAGCCTGCCAGAGCAAAGAATGAAAAATGAAGTCAAGAAGAAGGAGGAGCTGGAAACATGCAGCTAGAACCTCCAAACCCGTCATTCCTGTTTGCAGAGCCAAAAAAATTTCACAAGTTGCTGTAACAACTTCACAATTCCTCCACAGATTCACAGAACATTAGGGGTTTGAAGTGACCTTGAAAGATCATCTCGTCCAACCCCCCGACATAGCAGGATCACTTAGACCAAGTAGCATAGGAACATATCTGGGTGGGTTTTAAACATCTCCAAAGAAGGAAACTCCACAACCCCCCTGGGCAGCCCATTCCAGTGCTCAGTTACCCTCACTGTGAAGAAGTTCCATTTATATGGAACCTCCTATATTCCAGCTTACACTCATTGCCCCTTGTCCTATCATTAGATGACACTGAGAAGGGCCTGGCTCCATCCTCCTGACACCTGCCCTTTACATATTTATAAACATTAATGAGGTCACCCCCTCAGTCTCCTTTTTTCCAAGCTAATGAGACACAGCTCCCTCAGCCTTTCCTCATAAGGGAGATGTTCCACTGCTTTCATCTTCCTCGTGGCTCTGTGCTGGACTCTCAAGTAGTTCCATATCTGTTCAAGAAACCCCAAAGTTCAAATTATGACACCCTTGTGCAAAGTAAAACCTTGTTGTTTCCATCTCCCAAGTACTGGAAAACCTGGGAAGTCCCTGCTAAGTTTGCAGTGGCATCAGAAGAGTTGACTGCAGGATTAGTAAATGGCTTGAGTCTTCATACAGTACCAAAACCAGGCCATGTGCTGAATGAGCACTAGGTGACTCAGGGCCTGAAAGGGGTTCCAAAGTACCTGCATACTTTTAGAAGCAACTACAAATGTATTGCTAATGGGGGAGGGAAGGATGAAGACACTGTGTTGTAACTGCAGGCTGTGAGATTCAGACATAATGGCTTTCACTTCTTGGTTTTCATGGATTTCGTTATTTGAAATGTGGGACCTGGGTTCTCTCCCTAAAAGATGTCTCAGTCCTGTCCTGATCATCTGTCAAGTTTAGATAATGTGTCTACTTTCTGTGTTAACAAGGAACCTGCTGAAAAGTATTAGGGGCTTGCTATTGTACTCTGTATGATCCCATTTTGGAATATCACTGGATCAGGACCAAGGGTCATACCACAAA
Organism: Phoeniculus purpureus; assembly: GCA_028565055.1. Classification (NCBI taxonomy): domain Eukaryota; kingdom Metazoa; phylum Chordata; class Aves; order Bucerotiformes; family Phoeniculidae; genus Phoeniculus; species Phoeniculus purpureus. Next base: position 81,071,305 of record JAOXOE010000001.1, read on the forward strand.
ATGCACCTGTGCTACAGTTTAGACACAACCTAGAATGACCTAGGGCAGCCTTTTAAGCTGTCTAGAGAATCCCATATTCAAAGGGTCTTCTCAGAAGACTGGAACGTCTTCCTTATGAGAGGCTGAGAAAGCTGTGTCTGTTTATCCTGAAGAAGACTGAGGGGGGTGATCTCATTAATGCTTATAAATATCTAAAAGCTGATTGTCAGGAAGATGTGACCAGGCTCCTTCTGGTGATGCTTAGTGACATGACAAGGGACAATGGTCACAAACTGGAACACAGAAGTTAAAACTTCTGTGTGGGTAAATACAGTGTAGGTAACAGAGCACTGGAACAGGCTGCCACGAGATGGAGTTTCCTTCTCTGGGGACATTCAAAACCAGCCTGTATGTGTTCCTGTGCAATTGCCCCTAGGGAGAAGGTGCACCTTCCTCTAGGGTGCTCTAGCAGGATAGCTGGACCAGATGATCCTCAGATGACCCTTCCAAACACTACCATTGTGTGATTCTGTGAACCTAAGGTGATGCTGCAAAGTCTCACTTCACGCTCAGTAGCAGTAACTTTATTTTTTCTCATATTAGATGTCCTTTAAACAACTGCATAAATCTATTTGCTTGTGTCTTTTAATTCTTTTGATCTGGAAGTCAGATCAAAAGTCTCTTTTGAGACTCTCTTCAAGTCTGTCATGCTTTTTGGCAATCCACAATTGCATCTCTCTCCAGGCAATGTGGAGTGCACACTTCAGAGCAGGAGGTTTTCCATTACTTTCTGAAAAGATCTACCACAAAAGAGTACAAAAATCCACATGAAATCTAACATGCATTCTAGCCTGGTGCTGCCTGGACATGTGTGGTGCTGATGAGTCCCAACACTTCCTATCAGAAACCTCATTTTCAGTTGCTGCTTTTAAGGGTTGCCCTAAGCACTGCATCCACCAACCAACTCTCCCAACACCACACCAGACAGGCACAGGGAGCTGGGAGACATTGCACTGTATCACAGAATCATAGAATTGTTTAGGTTGGAAAAGACCTTTAAGATCCAATCATTAACCTAACTGCACCAAGCCCACTGCTAAACCATGTCCCTAAGCTCTGTATCTACACAGCCTTTAAGCAAATCCAGGGATGGTGATCCAACCACCTCACCACACAGCCTGTTCCAACGCCTGATGACCCTTTCAAGGAAGTTGTTTTTTCCTCACATCCAACCTAAACTTCCCCTGGTGCAGTTTGAGGCCATTTCCTCTTGTCCCATCAGTTGTTACCTGTGAGAAGTGACCGACACCCACCTCTCTACAACCGCCTTTCAGGTAGTTGTAGACAGCCATAAGGTCTCCCCTCAGCCTCCTTCAGACTAAACAGCTCCAGCTCAGCCGATAAGGCGTGTTCTGCCAGTCCTCAGCCAACCTTATTGCCCTTCTTTGGACTTGCTCCACCACGTCCCAGCGTTTCTTGGACTGAGGCGTTCAGCGCGGTGGCGGCTGGTTCTGACAGGACTGAGCCCACAGAAACTCCTGCCGGCCGCTACTCGGAGCCCCGTGGAAAGGCCGGCGCGGAGCTGGGGACACTTCGATGGAGTTTGTTCTCTCCTCCACCACCTTTTCCTCTCCACTACCTTCTCCTATACACCACGAGTAGCGGGAATCCCGGAGCACCCGCTAAAACGCCCCCGCGGCGCAGCTGGGGCCGGACCTGAGGGCGGGGGCACGCGGCGGCCCTTGGGGCTGGTTGCGCGCGGAAGCGCCGCTCCCGTTTCCCGCCCGCGGCCCCACCGCCCCCTTCCAAGCCTTTCCCGCTCTCTGCTCGCGCCCCGCCAGCGGCCGCCGCAGCCCCCAGCGCCTGGGGTCGTCCTGGGACCCGCCTTGGGGCCCGTCCCGGGGCCAGCTGGACGGGGCGAGGCCCGCGGGAGGAGGGCTCGGCTCACGTCCCCTCCCCGGCCGAGGAGGAGGAGGAGAAAGTGAGCGAGGTCCCAGCAGCGCGGTTCGGACGGGACGGGGTTTGGCGAGAGGCAGCTCTTCCCTCCCCGCGGTGGCCGAGGATCGAGGAGCCGTGTCGGGCGGCGGATGATGATCACTTAGGGCCGCGCTGGCGGTGGGAGCTACCCGAGCCAGGGTGGCTGGGAGGGCGTAGCCATGTCCCAGAGCACAGCAGGAGAAGGAGCGCCCCAGGTGCTGCCCCAGGGCAAGGAGAGGCAGAGGAAGAGGAGGCGGAGGAAGAAGGAGGGCAAGACGAGGCTGGTGCGCTCCAGCCTGTTACCTGAGGCCGATGTGGAGAAGTCCAAGAGCACGCTCCTGGCCAGCAACTGCCTGAAGACCACCAAGTACACGGCGCTCTCCTTTCTACCTAAGAACCTCTTCGAGCAGTTCCACCGCTTGGCCAATGTCTACTTTGTCTTCATCGCGCTCCTGAACTTCGTGCCGGCCGTCAATGCATTCCAGCCAGAGCTGGCCTTGGCCCCTGTGCTCTTCATCTTGGCAGTCACTGCCATCAAGGACCTGTGGGAGGATTACAGCCGCTACCTCTCAGACCAGGAGATCAATCACATGGAGTGCCTGGTATATAGCAGGTGAGGTGAGGTAGGTGGGTGCCAGGGATGGGGAACCCCATGGTGGCAACTGGCAGTGGGCCCAACTGAGCGCAAGGACTTGTGTGAGCAGAGGTGTGGAAGCAGGTCGATCGTGAATGGCTTTTATTTCTACTTTAAGTGTGAAGAAACTTCCAGTTGCCCCTGAAGCTGGTGTCTCCCATGTTTTAGTCACAGCTGCAGGAGTTTTGATGCCTTCAGGTGAAAGCAAATCTGTTCAGTCGGTGGGAACTCACAGTAAATCACCAATTTATGAGTAAATACAGACTTTTTATAGGTCTGCACATGTGCTCTAGGCTTGTTAGTGGTTTATGCTTTAAAGGAAGTACAGTGCATGGCAAAGTGAATGCAAGCAGCAGAAGCAGTGTTTATATGAACACTTCCCAGTGTCAGCGGTCAGTTACACCGGTGTGTAGTTTCAGGCATTAATTTGTTTATAGCAATATGAGACCTCACTCAAGTAATCTGCTACTGAATCTTCAGTGAAGGAAGGACAGAGGTGGCAGCTTCTGCATTCAAGTTGTGTCTGTGAGGTTTCATGTTGTGAAAGTTAGCAAGCCAGCCTAAGCTGTGCATGCTTTCTAAAGAATGAAGTAGTTTTTCCATTGACCATTTAAGTGAGTGTAAGTAACTTGTGTCCATGTGACGTCACTGTTCTCCAGTTCTTGCAGATGCAGCATAGGGTCATTTAACTCCTTCAGAATTTTAGAGCACAGGCTTTGTATCTGTAAATCAGACTGAAGTTACTTTTCCACCAACGGTTATGTGCTCACGATTCAGCTTTACAGAGTTTTTGTTTTGCTTTTCTCAGTGCCACGTAGTCATTTCATACTATCTAAGGCTAAGTTTTTCTGGGAACTGAAAGAAGAATAGGTTTTCTGAGAGCAAATTTTAGTTTTGTTTTTGATGCTTCTAAGTCTAACAGAAACAAAACATGCCAAGAAGCTTACAGTGATTCCACAGGCTGTCTGGGAGGGGTTCTCTGGGCTGATGTAAGTGCCGAGGCAGAGCGCAACACTGCTATTGCAAGAATGGCACGTGGGGGTAAAAAAGGCTACAATGAACTTAGAATTGGATGTTTTCAACATCAGCAGATGCAGCTTGTTGTTTCACAAACTTGTATCGCACAAGAAATCTCACCCTGGGATATTCCCCCACCAGTAGATATGCATGCATGGGAACATAAGTAAAATGGCCTTATTTCTGTAAACTAAACCAAAAATAACCCAGCCAAATCATGCACGTAGGCATGGCTAACCACAGGCTGTGCCTAGCACCTTGCATGCCTGCAGTTGTCTTTCTGGTGTTGAGGGAGGTGAGTGGCAGGAGGACTAGCAAGTGACTGTTCTTAAAGTAAAATAGTGCTAATGAGAATATTTGGTAAGGGCTAGATTAACCAATCACTTTAGAAATAAGATCTCATGTCTCCCAGATTAAAAACAAAAAAGTATCTGTTGCAGAAGCTGTTCAAAATATCAGCAAATACCAATACTGGCATAGTTATTCTGGTGTTTCTCCCCATTGCAGTTTTCCATATCCCACTCTCTTGACAAAAAAGCAGACATGACTCTGAGAAAAGGTGTCACTTGAACGCTGTCAGGAGTCCCAGCTAAGTGCATTACTCTTCGCATTGCTTGCATGTTCCAGAGTAAAAGTCAGAACTGTTCCTTTTACTGTAGAGTTTAGATTAGTGTTGAGTGACACTGACATAGATTAATTAGGGAGTAATTTGCCTTTGCATTTGCATCAAAAACACGTGTTGACCTGAGTCTTGTGGTACAGGGAACATGGAAATTTAGGAGAACCGTCACCTTTTCATATACAGGTTTCTAGCCAGGAGCAGAGTTGAACTTACAGCCCACTGCAGCTGCCTGGTCCCTGGTAGCAACAAACCTATTTCCCCCTTACAGCATTCCCTATGAAAAGCTTCCCTCCCACAATCAAAAAAAAAAAAAACCCAAACAAACCCAAAAGAGGTGGTTAAAGTAGTTTGCACACTTTTTCTTCTTTTTTTAGCCTTTTTTAAACATCACCAGGTCATGTTTTTTAACATCCTACAGCCCCAGTGAGTGAGATGGGACTAGAAACTTACTCCTTTTGGAGATTAAAAACTAAGTTTCTCACTAACTCAAGTGACAAGGCACCAAGCTTGTATCAAGGTCATGAAAGCTGCTGGGCGTGAGTTTTCTCAGAAAGGTGTCACGCCAGGAGAAACAGAAGTGGTTGGATGTGGCTTTCACTTTGTTTCCTTAGTCTCACTGTTTCTGGAAAAATGTTCAAGTAGAAATGTCACATAAGGAAGTAATAAATGACAGCTTTTCATCCCACATCCGTTTTATGCTGTTCACTTTATCAGTTTTGCCACCTTTTGACCAAGCCAGACTCACCCTCCCACTCTACCACTTCCTTGTGATTCTGTGGAGGCAGACTCTGATGTCTGTGCTGTCCTCAATATGGATGCTTCTATAGGTAGGATAGGTCAATGAACATAGTTGCAGTCAAGCGCTTCCCTAGAACTGGCAGAGAACACAGACTCTTCTCTTGCTGGTCGGTGCTTTCTATCTCTGAAGCAGTCCTTCTGTGAGACAGAGTGCCAGGTACCAGGGCAGTCCTCTGCTCTGTGAAGGGCTCCCTTTCCTGCCAGCCTTCCACACAGCTGCAGGAGAGCCACCTCAAACATGGACTGCAGTGTTCATGCACAGGTTACAGCAGATGGCAGTGAACTGTAACAGTCAGCAACCTGAGACAAGGACTTTTGCTTCACAGTAGCAGAGAAAAAGCTCTTTATCTTGTGTAATATACTGTTCAGTAACCTCTAGTGAGAGGTGTCTCTGCCTGGGGCAAAGGGGTTGGAAGATGATCTCTAAGGTCACTTCCAACCTAAATCATTCAGTGATTCCATGATCCAAGTCACATTCTGTGTGCTCTCTATGTGCTGCTTTCCTGGCTTCCGAAGTACCCATCCCCTGATAGATACAAGCAGCAATTGATCAAGAACTACGGGACAGACAGAAAGCGGGGGTAGGCGGTTGCTCAGGCCAGCTTATCAAGGGGATATTCAGTAGCATGCAAGCAGTACCCTCTGCCAGGTTCTCAGGAACCGCTTACACAGGCAGATCATGCCAATAATCTGATGTGGAGGAAAATACTGTTCTGTATCGCTAACTACCTGACAGCTGGTACACAGACCAGGCCTTCCTCCTTCTGCCTGTCCAGTGGTGTGGACTCAGATGACCCATTTTCATACAGCTGCTGCTGTATCAATGACTCAGTGGCTCATAGTTGGCAACATATCTCAGAAGATGGAATAGCAAAGGATGATGCAATCTAAAGCAAAAATGCAGCTTGTTTTCCTCAAGAGAAGATGACTTTTGTTTAGAAATTGGAGAGCCACTCAAAAGGTAGTGCTTTCTAGAGTCAGATGGTGGAAATGGAGATTTCTATTTAGTTACTGTCTGTCCATGCTCACCAGCTCTGGCTGGAGTTGTGGCTCACACAAGTAAATGTTAGCTCCAAGTAATTCCAGGATGCATGCTGTTAAATATTTGATAGAACTAAATCTGTGTCTAGAGCAGAAGTGTTAAAAACTCTTCTAAGCAGGGGCTTTGTTTTCAGTATGCTGTTACAAAGTATGGTATATATTTACATGGTATGTAAATAGAAGATGGATGGTGATAACTGCAATCACAACAAATAATGGCACTCATCCAGCAAGGAGTTACATTTTGTTACTGACTCAGTGCTTTGTTAGTGAAATAATATCTGCTAACATTTTTCTAGAAGTATTAGGTTCAAACCTGAAGGGTTTTGCTCTTTAAATCTTCCCTCTAACTCTTGCTGTGTCCATTGAAGAGTATTGCTAAAGTATAATGATTTCTGCATACTGATCAGAGAGAGGTAACTGCTTCTTCTGTTAACCTGTGATTTAGAAAATCCATGACAAACTGGAATTTACAACCCAATATTTGTCTCCCCTGTGTGGAAAATGTTTAATAGGGCACTCAGGCAGCCATCAAAGCTGGCTGTTTTATATTAAATGTTAATTTCTTTCTGCAAAACACAAGAGGAGGGAAGCTTGATGTGAGCTTACATGTTGCAGACAATTTCCAAAATACTCTCCCTTTTTCCTCCCCTCTGTCAACCTGCTAGTGAAAGCAATTCCAGCCTTGGAAAATAAAATATGCAGCACTCTTACAAAATCCTTGCAAGGGCACAGCATATCCCACTTACAGCCAGTAAAATGACTACATGATGACTTGCCCACAGCCAGTTCACTTCTTAGGTGTCTTTATTTTACTGGTAACCCCAGTCTCTGGGGAGCTTGGTTATGATTATGTCCTACAACTACCTAAATAGACCAGCCAGAGTAGCTGCTTGTCCCAAAACATGCTGGTAGGGTAACGCATTTCTCTCCAGAAGAAATAAGCTCATTCATTTCAGAACACAAATGTCACTAGATGTGATTCAAAAGGAAACTACCTGGGATTACTCAGTTTCCTCTATGAGTGAGCTTGGTGCACGGAAGGCACCATCAGAAAGTAGTGTTCTGAACCTGTTACTGAAGTCAGTGTTCCCTCCTTGAGTTTCAGAGAGGTGCAGTTCTTCATTTTACTGTCTCTTTGTCCTTTGCTTCACTGCCAGGCTGGCAGTGAGTAAACTCAGTGGGAGATGTAGTAGAGGCTCTTCTGTTATACTGATATGAGTGATTTTATTCTGTGGTAGGATTTATCCTAGTAGCAAGGGATGTCTATGCTAATTTTCTGAGATGTAGCCAGCTGCAACGCACAGGCAAGCTCATCTGTCTGTCCAACTGTATGGATGCAGTTCATTTGCCATTCAGTGTCGGGCAAATTTTCTAAGTGCCCGAGCTTCACTACCAGAAAAGAAAAATGCTTGCCACTTATTACTAAGCTCTTTCATTTGTATAAGATGTCATGAGAGTAGCTCTAGGCTGTTTCACATGCCACTGGCTAACTGCCAAAGAAGATGCTGTTAATCTCCCCTGAAAGACCTAGTAATGTCTCCAAATTAATTTTTGCTGATACGTGCTGCACTCTGCAGAGAGACCATAGCTTGTGCTAAGCACACAACAGCGCAGAAGTGTAGGTGGCCACTTCGAGTGCAGATCTACTTGCGGTCATCTGTCAGTATTATCTTTAGGCCATGATTATTACTAGAGGTGGCTGAAAAAATAACAGATCAACTTGATTCAGTCAGAGTACTTTTTTCAAAGAAACTATGCAAGAGCAAAGACTTGTACATAATGTTCAACACTGCCTGGTACTGTGATTCCAGATTCTACCTTCCACATGTCATATAGTCAGCAGAACTGGAAACCAGAATTGAAATCCCTGACAACCGTGCTGTAGATCAATGTTTCATGGAACTGCTTATTAGCTAGAATGGCATAACTGAGCCGGGGCATTGCTCCAGCTAGCAGACTTGTCCTCCAGAAGCACTTACTAGCTAAAACAGTGCTCTCAAATGCTGCCTGGGAGGCCTCAATTTTAGAATGGGAGTATTGGAATAGACCAGGGAATGAAGAAGACTCAAATGACTAATGTTAGCCAGTAATGAAGATTACAATAAAGAAGAATTGTTCCTGCACTGGGCAGGATTTACTCAGACACCTCATTCAGGCTGACAGAATCCTTATGGATGGACAGGCTGCTTACCTTGATGCAGCAGCAAAAGTTCAAGTGCCCAACCTCCCCTTACTGTGTAATCCAGCATCCTCCCCATTTTGAGGTTAGTCCCTTTGCCCACAAGCAATAGTCCCTTTTCAACTAGCAATACTAGGGCCTGTTGGATATGTGAAGCTTTTGTGTATGTACACAGTAAGGGCAATGCAGCTAGCAAGCAAAGGGCATGGTTTCAGGGTTATACCCAATTTGGATGATTTATGCTGTGCAGGCTTGGTTTTAGCAACCACATATATTGAGTGCAATCAAGTTCATGAAAAGCAGAACAAGTTGTTTCACTTCATGTATTTGAGAAAGTAAACTAGTTTCCACAGCATTCCTCTGCTGCAGTGTCTTCACTTGGGAGCAGTGATACCCTCTTTCTCACCTTGTCTCACCACAACATAGTAGCAGGACAGTGGCAGCCTCCCAGCACTGAGCCAGAGAGAGTGCATTTCGGCAAATGGCATAATTATCGAGTCAGAAGTGGATTCAATGCTAAAAGCCAGGGCACTGAACTCTTTCAGATAAAAATTGGGTAGCTATGGGCAGCAGTGAAGCGGAAAAGATGACACACATGAAAAATGCCATCACAATGCAAATACATTAAAAACTCTACCTTATAACTTCTCCAAGGCAGGTGCTTGTGACAGTGTGAAGGGTTGATGAAGAGGGCACAGCAGTGATAGTGATATCCTGTCCCAGGACCCTAATATGAAGCTCAGTTGAAGAAATGTATGTATAAAAATGTACTTTTGATTTTGATAGATTTGAAAAAGCAAGCCTCAGACTTAGTTTGTGGAAGACAGCGTACGTGTTTCTGAATGAGTTGGTTTAATCTTTGCTGCATGTGCACAAAGTAGGAAGGAGAGGGATTCAAACTAAGAGTTTACAGTGCCTACAAGAAGTGAAGAACAACTTTCTTTTAGTATTTCTAGGATATAGCTACACAGCCTGTCCACAGAAAGCTGCTAGCCACCCAGGTAATAAGGTGTTCTGGCCTCTGGACTGATGAGAATAATCATTATGAGCTGGCAGACTGTCACCTAGTTCTTTTCTCCAACAGAAACAATGTTTTATCCTGTTTTAAGACTGTTGAAGTGAACGTCTCTGCCATGGTCAGCCTACCTTCTGAAGGTCATGTTGGTCAACAGTCTTGAACTAGCAAACAATATCTTTTCAGGGGCAAGGGATGCATTTTAGAGGTGGGAAATACTGCCATCTCCTCTGCTATTTTATTACAATTTTATTCTTGTCCAATTTCAGTTTTTCCAGAGTGACAAATAGGCCAGTCTCTCCAGTACAGCAGCCAACATTTGCATCATGCCTAGTCATTTCATAAACCCAGACTCTGCTGGAGATTCGTTATAATAGGCATGGAGGTCAATTGTTTTGTTTTTATGTTCTGGTTGCCTGGAAGTACTGACCTACTTCAAGGAAGAGTTTAAATATTTGACTGACAGCTCCACTCCAGTTCTTACATGTCTGTGCTGCTAAGTTCACACTGAGGGTGTGAACACTCTTGCAGAATATTTGGTATTTCTGTAGTTCAGTGGCGTTTTTAGTTTTCACCTTTTGGAGAGAAAGTCCATTACAAAGTGACAGGACACTTGCAACTGTAGTTCTTGGTTCATTAACAAGTCATTGGGCAGATTATTGTGAAATCTCCCAAAATACTGAGGCCAATCGGTAAGGTGCTGAACAGCAGTCACCTTATATAACTGTGAGCATGTTTAGGATCCCTCAAAGTCCAGACACCAAGTAAGATGCCTCAGAAAAGATGCCAGTGGGCAAATTTTACCAGGCAGATTTAGCAGCCAAAACCTTAGAGATGCAGGAAGTTCATTAATCGTTTTAGAAAGACGTAACCTTTTGGGGACAAAAGTAGATTATAAGAAATCAAATGCAATCTACCTAAATCTGATTGTACAGTTATAGTGCATTATTTTAGTGTAGGCTCTCCCTTTTTAAAATTCCCATATTCTCATTTTCAGTTTCCCTTACTATGCTTCTCTCTGCTGTACACCTGAAAAGCCATGAAGCAAAAACTTACAGAGTCTTGCACAGTTTACCAGAATAAAGACACGTACTGATTTTATTTACACACTTGAAAGAATTTTGATCTGCCTTCCTTCACTATCATGTTCGTGTCTTATCAGAGATGCTTGGATAGAAGAGCCTGTCTCCTGATAGACAGGTTTCTCCTGATAGGTTGATTTACCTCTTAACTCTTCTGCATAAGCTGATAGTTGTCTTTCCTGTAAACAGTAGTGGGCTGCTGATGGTAGCTGGGTGACAGGAAACCCTCTCAAGTGCTAATAAGGTTCTCTCTAACCTGACAAAGGTATTTCTTGAAGGAGTTTGTTTAGGGACTTCGCATTGTTTTTAACTAATGGGCATGTGTTGGGTCTGACCAAGTTGTCTATTCTAATACCACAACTTTGTCAGCAGAAGTTGGTCTCCAAGACTTAGTGGAAAACATTAAACAGTTTGGGAGGGAGGAAGATATCCTTTCAGCTTACTTTAGACACTTACCTTAGGTTACTTTGAATCAGGAGGTCCTTACCTCTCTCTCATGATTATACAGGTGAAGCTGAACCAGATAACTAGATAATCCAGGTGAGTTCACGTAAGATGAATTCTCTTAGTAAATTCAGAGGGGATAGATTTTAATTCTTGTTAATATTCCATATGATTTTTGGGCTGAAGAAGAGTAGCAAGTAACCCATCCTGCTTAATATGTTTAATTATTTATTTAAGAGCTACACTTTGAGAATCACAGATGCAAATACTTTTGGCTGTTAGGTGAAGGGAATAACCCAATATCCAGTTTCATCTCCCACCACATTCTGCCTTCAGCATTAGCCAATAGCATGTTGTTCATAATTGTGAAGTATATTTATATAATGTATCTTACTCCTGAGAAGTGTAAGAGATGAGTTATCAATAAATAATTCTTCTCTTTGAGTAACTGGTAACAGTTGTGTTTCTGTGGAGTTTTTCAGGCTGTCCACGTAATGTGAGGAATCTTGGTATTTCAGGATGTTATTTGCTCTTTAACCTCAGATGCAGTTTTTTGGGCAGTGTGTTGAAACATAAGGTAGGAGGTTCCTAATTCTGCTTTCTTTCCTTTGTTTGGATGCATCCAAATATTAGGTCAACTAAAACCACTTTCAAAATGCGTCTCTTAAAATGAAGAGGGCAATTGTGTTTTTGACATAGTCCTAGCTGTTACAAGAGAAAGTGCAGCTTCACTGTCAGGTATCTTGGGGATATCACATACGGCGGGCTATTAGGCTTGTGTTATATGCCCAGTAGGATCAGATGTTAAAACCTGCAAGCAATCTTGCTAGATAACCAGAGATTGAATCAGAGAGATCAATGGTGAAATTAATCTAATTTTGAGTATCACTGTGCTGGACTTTTAGTGTCTGTCCATATGGGAACATAGGCACATGCAGACACACCATGTATACGATACAAGATGTAGCACTGTAATATGTCATATCCCTGCTTGGTATCTTCAAAGTCTTCAGTTCCGTTCACCTGATTGTTCAGGCTTAAATGTGTTGTCTCCTATCAGGTTTTTCATACATGTCTCCCATTTATTTTGAGTGCAGTTTTCTGTGTATGTCTGCTATTTGGGATGGGATAATGGCTGTGTGTAGGAGCTCCTATTTCTGTCAAATCCTGTGGGAGCTTTCCAGAAATTCAAATTCAACAGAGAAGCTGTACCACAGCTGAGCCAGCCATCACTCTAGCAATGCTGATGTTTTATTTGCCACACCTATTTTTCAGCAGTCTGTTTTAAAGTCCAAAATAGTCCTTGGCATCCCTTCAATTTGAGGAATACTACAGTGGGCTCATTTTTTTTTTAAGTCTTACAATATAGTAGACTTGACTTACTAGCTTTTCTTCCTGGAGTGGGTTAAGTGCCAGCTCATGACAGAAAAATATGCCTAAGACCAGTAAGACCCATCTGCCAAAGAATAGTGCAGCATAGGATTCCCAGCCTAACAGCGTATCACTCAACGTAGAGATAACAAAGCTAGCACTGAAAAGTGTCTAGGGTGAAAAGTCAACAACTGGTGGATTTCAGTGTATTTGACAAGTGTCTGATTGTTGATACATTTTTTTGGTTTGAACTTTTTCTTGTGCATTTGATTTTTCTTCCAGTTGATAAGACAGATATAAATTATCACTATTACTCTAGTTTCAAAACTGTTAAAGAATCAGTCTGATCATTACTAGTCTCACTGAAGTGCAGAAAAAAAATCATGAGAGAACTTAAGGCCAAAATATTTATTCCATTTTCAAACAGAATTGCTGAAGAAAATAAATCTAGCATGATAAAGACATAAATAGTGTCTTTGAAACATACACAGTGTCTCTACCTTTTAAAGCCTTTGCTCAGCATTTTAATGTAAGAATTCTCTAAAATTCCCCATGGCTATTCTAAATTTAATCCTTCTTGGAATGCAGGGAGCAGGAGGGAAGAGAGTTCCTAAGTTTATTTTCAATGGCGTTTGGTTTGGCTTGGAGGATTTTTTATAATGCTAAGTTGGTCCTTGCATATTAATTTGTGTTGTTCCTCTGGTGCTCCTAAATTGGAAACATTCCATTTTACATCTGGTAAACTTGTCCTCAGTTGTTTAACCTTTGTGCTTTATCACTACAAATAGCTCCTTTGTGCAGTGGATTCAGCCTCTTAGTCATAATAACATTGCCTTCAGCTGTCATGTCTGGCAACTTCTAGAAAGGTTTTTGGGTTTGTTTTTGTATTTTGTTTTGGGGTTTTTATTTTAGACCACTATCTACATTTGGAGAAAGCTTGTCTGAGTAGATGATACTGCACCCTATCAAAAAGTTTTAAGGAAGAAAAATACAATACATGCTCTTTACTGGAAGATAGTTTAGAAACACAATCACATCTACAGACATGGTTAAGACCAATGGTGCATTGCCCCAGCTAGTCCAGCTATATTCAATCTAGATGCAAACCCAATTGCTGGTCATTTGGAAGCAGAATTCTTGCTTTTCCAGTTTTTGCATACAGATCTAGATGGCCATCGCTTTTCTGGGATGTCTCGTCATCCATATCTAATTCCTTTACGACCTGCTTTTGCAACTCGCAAGTTTTGCTGAGATCCCACAGCAGTTCATTTCATGTCAGGCTCAATGTGAAAATAGCATCTGCAAAGGACAGGTCTCCAGTCCTGTAGCTTGTATTACTGTGCTACACACCAGTACATACTTAGTGAGAGCTCTAAGGTGCTATGCAGCATACAGTGAGAAACTATGTGGTGTGTATTTAGAAAGCTTAGTCTTTTCATCTTTTCACCCAAGGACAACTCAGATAAGAGGCAAAGCGCAGAGACAATGAAGTATGTTTTCCTATATAGCTGATTAATTGAATGCCAGTCCTTAAAACTCTCAGCTATCAAAGGTATGTTTATAAGGCACATGTTCAGCAGGGCTGTCCCAGCTAGTTCAGCTAAACACCATCAGAGCACCATGCAGAAGTCTTTGCTGCTTTGGAAGCAGTGTGGGCCATTGCTGCTGTGCTCTCTCTTAGCAGGGCTTGTCAGCTCAAACAGGCCCAGTTCACATAACCAACAGTTTTGTTTGTCACTGGGGCACAGCTGGTGGGACTTTGGGCCCCTGCACCCTGTTCTAATTTATTGTCCTTTGGAAAAAAAAACAGTAAGAATGTTCAGTAAAAGCAGATGCAAATTGCATGACTATGCTTAATTTTGGGTGGATTATTTCAGTTTGAGCCAATGGATGGTGAACTATGATACTTATTACGAACTGTTAATGCAGCATTAACTACCAGCAGTTAATGTTTCCTGAGTAACTTTGGATCGGGAAGCAAATTGTAAAAGTGAGAACTTGTAGGAATACTCTTTTTCCTAAGAGACATGTGTAATAGGTGTGATATACCACATCAGCATAGACCAAATTACCAGAAGACTCATGATTCAGGGTAGACAGAGATGTAAGCAGATGTAAACAAGCACAACAGCAAGTTGTTACCCTTCTACTGTATTTCTTCCATCAAAATCCATTTTTGCTGAGAGCTTAAATGAAGTGAAAAAGCTGCTTTTGAATTACTAGGAAGAGAGCACAGCATTCTTAGGAGTTTTCCAGAGCTGCAAAAATGTAGCCTGTAGGTGCCACATCAGCATAGGCAGTTCACATCCCAGGGTGAGGTGAACCTGTTAGAAGTCAGCAGACCTCTGAGCCATGAGCTTTCCTCTGGCCTTCTAAAATAAGACCCTTTTTGCAAGTCAGACCTTCCTTTATTCAACCTGATGCCCTTGTATGATGTACAAGATCATCTTCCATGGCCTTAAACTTCACTGGCTTTCATACTGCATGCCTGTCTGCATCTGTCTCTGTCATAAGGGAAATCCCTGGTGATTTGTGTAAGGAACTCGAAGACACATTTATGCCTCCCAGCAAAGAGATCTGTGTTAGCACTGTAGCAGGCTCATGCGCTGGTATGGGCAGAGCTCAACACAGTGTTACTCAGATTAGTGTCTCAGAGCTGCTCAGTAAGGCTTGTTAGCTAGTCTGTGTGAGGTATGTAATGCTTTATTATGGTCATACTGCTTTGGGAGGAAAGCTGTCTGCACAGCAGCTGGTTCAAATGTCCCCAACTTGAGTTTCAAGATGATTTTGTACCTTGAAGGACTCAGCTAAGTTGGTTTGCATCATGTTTTAATCAAGAGGAAATACTGAGGTTTAAATGTTTACCGCTGTTGCTAACACCATTAAATGTTCAGTCCTTAGCCAGGGAAAGTATGAAAAAGATGGTTTGGAACTTAAAAAGTCTTTATATATATATATGTATATATGAATGGAGTGGTAGATTTGCTTTACAACAGGGTGCTTTACTACAATGAGAAAATGATCAGGGTGATGGTATTGTCTTGCTAAGCGTTAAATCATGCTTTCTCTTGACAAGTTAGCAGTTTGTATGCTGGGACAGCTGTCTGTTTTGCGTAGCTGTACTCTTTATCAAGAAACCTGTGCATAATTGACAACAAACAGCTACCAAATTACAAAAGCTGAGGTAGATCTTTTTTTGGCAGGCCTCCAAAGAATCCAGAAACTGATGGCCAGAAGATCCACAGTGTTTTCATTATACTAGAAGTAGGCAATGTGCCTAACTCCCAAAACGTGGAAATCTTCACTTTGACCTGGAATTATGCCTTGGCCAGCTAAAACTTTTGGTCCTGATTTTACCTCTCTAGGAGAGGTGCATTTCTTCTAAGGTTGTGCTTTAAACTCCTGGCACAGCAAGGACTGATGGTTGATAAAGAGCTGGGGCTGCAGGGTGGTAGCAATCTTTCCAGCTTGCTAGGAAGGGCAAGAACTGAGCCAGACTTCATGCATCAGTAGACCTGACTCTGTGTCCTGTTTCAAGTTATTAAAATAACACTTCAGTGGTTTTTTAAAAGGCATTTTCCTAAATGCTCTCTAATGCCCATAACAACTTTAGATGCTAGGAAGTAAATATTTTTCTTCTACCAGTGTGTTGTGGGGTTTTTTTCCCCACTTGGCAAGCACTGGTCGTTGGGGGTTTTGTGTTTTGTTTTGGTAATTCTTCTACAATATTTAGGATGAAGTAGAAATTAGCTTTGCTACCAACACCTTGCAGTTATACACACACAAAACACTTGAACTTGCCAAAACAAGTTATTTTTTGCATCAGCATTCTTGAGTTTATTTTCTGCTTGCATGTTTTCTGAAAAAGTGAGTTTTTTACCAGCTGCTGTGGGCAAAACATTGTGCCTTGTTTTTTAGTTTGTTATCTAGAAGTCAGCTATATGAGAGATGGAGAAAAATTTTATTATTAAAAGGCCACTTAAGACCAATGTTAAGGTAAAATAAAAATAAGGCAAAAGACAAATGTGGTTCTGACCTTAAATGTCATTAAAAATGAACTGTTAGTGCTTATAATTTGGCCTTGAAATGAGCACAGTAGATTAAGGCTCTGTGATGGTTTCAGTTTACATCAGGCCCTTGATTTCTGTTTCTCTGATTAACAGTTTTCTGTATAATGACTAATTTTGCTTCACCAGCACATGAACTCTCCCTGCAGCAAGATGGGAACATCACCACTAAGAGAGAGCCACCAGTCTCAAGGCAAACTGTATTCTCCTCAAGGGTGTAAATGAAGATGTGGCTTCTCTTTTTTTTTCCTTTTTTTTTGTCTGATCTAGCGCCTTGTTGAATTGCTGAGAGGCCTTCAAGCATTTGGGGAATGAGCACAGTGTTGAATCTTAAACTGTTACGGGGAGTCAGCAGATCTCCACTATGGTCATCAACCTATTTCAATTATTTAAATATTTCAAGTTCTCTATCATGACCCTTGGCTACAAATAATCCTGTGAGCTGTTTATTCCAAAGGTCAAATAATACTTCAAAGCAAAAAAAGGGTAATACTGAAACTGTCTCTAGTGGGTTCATTCTGAAAATATTTCAGAAGGTGAGAATCTTTTCTCATGAGACAATCCAATAGGTTTTTACTGTAGGAGATGAGGAGTTCTGTAAACATCTAGACATGAGGATAACTTATGTCATTAGACTAAAAACAGAGGACATTGGGAAAATGTGTCTGAAGAAGTACTGATAAGCAAGGGAAACACTAAGTCAAATTCTGTGTTCACTTGCCTACTCTAGGACTGGACTTCACACTGGTTTTAAGTGCAAAGATTTAGATTGTGCGTTAAGAAGAAATCATTTACAGTGAAAATGGTGAGACACTGTAACAGGTTGCCAGAGATGGTTGTGGATGCCCCGTTCCTGGAAGTATTCAGGGACAAGCTGGATGGAATTTTGAGCTACATGATCTAATGAAAGATGTCCCTGCCCACAGATGAGGGGTGGAACTGGATAATCTTTTAAAGGACATTTCTAGCCTGAAGCATTCTGTGCAGCAAAATGAAGAGCTTACATATGAGTATCTGATCAGAGGGAAATCTAGAATTCATAGAAAGGCTACCAACCAAACTTCCTTTGAACCTTTGAAGTTGTTTGATGTTCTCTGAAGCCATTGGGAGCAGCATGAAATTTGTCTTGCTTAGCTTCGGCTAAACTCTTAGACCTCCTCAGTCTGGGTAGAGATGGGCAGCTCCAGAGAGCTGTTGATTCCATGTATCTTCTGCTGGGAAAAATTACTCACCAGATGTACCCTTTCTCCCCTTGCCATCTGGTGTAGAGGTGTCTAGACAGGTAGAGCAGATGAGATCACACACAACAGCTACAATAAGGTAAAATAAAAACTGCTTTCTCACTAGAAGGGTGAATGTGGATGTGTGTAAAAGTATTTTAACTTTCTATTGATGGTAAGAAAATGGAATAATAGTAACAGACCCATCAGCGTCTTGTTTGGTGTTGTAGTAAATGTCAAACTTTGTTACAAATTTTAGACTAAATATTGAGTTTTAGGCCTAATCACTTTTGTTCTATCGGTTTATGCAAGCCAGGGATGTGCTGTCTGAGAAGCAGCTCTTCTCATCAAGCAGTGTGTATCACTAAGCTGCTCGTCAGCACCAAATGCCATGCACTGTTGCAGACCGAATTTTGTCAAAATTCCTGTAATTCTGTTAGTGCACCTGCTGTTTTTCTAACAATTGTCACACTTCATATCTCACCAGATAGACTTTGTTTTTTCCTGAGAAGTGTGATTGAAGCTAGCAAACCCAGCAGCAAGCCAGGAGTCCTGGCCCAGGCCATCCCCAGCCCTGCACCAGCATGGTGCCAAGGGAATCCTGTAGTCAACCTCATGTTACTAGTAAATGAAGCTTTTCTGCCTGTGTACCTCTGCCACTATCCTTACCCAAGAAACACAGGCTTTGAAAATCTGTAGAGATATCTGACACCTATTGCTAAAATAAAAATGTTAGGTTAACCCTTTATGGTATCTCTAAAAAAATTATTTGAGGGGCCTTCTTACATTTCCTGAATAGTTTTAAGGTTTTCTTAGATAAACTGGGATACCAAAATGCTATCTATAAATGCTCTGTAGTTGAGAAGTTGAAATTTATAAACAGTCAGTGCTAAAGTCTTTCTGACGAAGACTTTGATGATGCTACAGGAAGCATTACTTTATCAGATATGTACGCATTTCAAGTGCTTTTCTGTTTTCAGTATCATTGATGTCTGCAGAACAGTATCTTCCATAAAATAGGACAATACCATGGACTTCTGCCCATTGCCTCTGCTGTCTTCTGTACCTCTATAATAATTTTGGAAGCATTAGACCATTTGGAGCAATATAAAAGTTCTGTTTTATGTAGAAGAGAAAAAGACATTGCTAAAGAGCAATATTCAAAGAGATACTGTTTTGTGAAGAAATACAGAAATGAAAAATTTACATCTAGTGTGACTTTGTGTAGATTCCTTTGGTCATAGTGGCACATCTTAGAACTACCTGAAAGGAGGTTGTCGAGAGGTTTGGATCGGTCTGTTCTTCCAAGTCACTAGTAATAGAACAAGAAGAAATGACCTCAAGTTGTGCCAGGGGAGGTTTAGACTGGATGTTAGGAAAAATTTCTTCACTGAAAGAGTGGTTCACTATTAGAACAGGCTGTCAAGGAAGTTTGTAGAGTCACTGTCCCTAGAGGTACTCAAAAACCATGTAAATGTGTCACCAGAAAACATGGTTTAGTAGGGATGGTGGCATTGGGTTGACAGTTGGACTTGGAGGTCTCTTCCAACATTAATGATTCCATGATTCTATGATCTCTTTGCCTCTCTCAGAGTCTTCAGTTTTCTCATTTTGTTTTGCTCTTTATGGAGAGTGGGAAATGAGACGGCAAGCTTATTAATGAGATTTGAAAAGAAAGTGGCTTTATTTTTCTGAATACGATATGCATGTTATTCACTGACCGAGAAAAATAATCCCCATGTATCATAGAATCACTAGGTACTAGGTTTAAACTTTAAAAATGAAAGACATCTTTCCTACCAAGTCTGGAAGAACTTTTGTCTTTAGCAGTTCAGGGAGAGAAGACAATGCTGGGACTCAGCAGTGCTGGAGTCTGTTCCCTTGCCCAGCTCCAACAGTCTGCTTATGTGCTTTTGCACATTTTCTCATAAAATATACCCAGCAGTAGTTTTCCACCTGCATCTACAAATCTCAAGAGATGCGGGAGGCATTTCACATAGGTTCTGTGAAGGGTAAAAACAAGTTTATTGCCAGTAGGCTTAAAATGCTGGATCTTTCATTGGAAAAACGCTTGCACATAAAAAGTAAGAAAACCTCAAAACCCTCTCTATCAATTATGCAAAGTGAAATGGTAAATTTTCTAGTGTTTGAGACTGAAGCCTGCTTCAAACTCCAAAGACTACAAGACAGTCTGCTTCTTTGAACCTGTCTAGTTCAGTTGTTTTGATCCATATCATCTGAGGTGTCGCCCCAGCATCTTTTGCACACATTTGGACTGTTACAAATATAACGTGTACATACATAACCATATAATTTAATGCACTCAATTAAACTAAAAAAGAGTTACTCAAGCATTCTGGTATCACACTGCTGTCATCCCATTGTTTATTTACAGACTGTTTTGATTATGACTAAAAGAGGTTTCTGGTCTTTCTTAAGAGTAAGAAGCTTTAAGTTTATTCTATAAATACAACCTGAGCATACTTGGAGAAAGGGTTGAGGAACATTTTTTCTTTAAAGATGGCTGTGCAGTGCTCTCAAATAGAGAGAACCTTACTGAACAGGTAAGGATGATGAGTAAAGCTTCCTTCCCCCAAAGAGTACTTAATTGCTTTCTCTTGGGGGAAAAAATGACACCAAATAAACAAACAGAAAATGTAGCTGTTACAGCTATCTGTAAAAGCTTTGTTTTCACACTGTGTTTCAATCTCGTTACAGTTTTTGAGGATAGTCAGACATTCCTCAAATGGGAAGTGTAGGGTGTGAATTGCTGTAGAAAAGTGCTATTTCCAGTAATAACATGGCAGGTGTTTTGAAAGAAAGCTGCTTTAACCTTTCAGATTGCAGAGGCATCCCAGTAATTCAAAGAATCACAATCTACAAATTTCACTATTGCTTTCCTAATTAAGACGGGAAAAAAGATGTGAGGAAGCTGAATTTTCGAAGACATTTCCCTACAACTTAGCAACTTCTTGTTTCTGATCTGTCACTATAAATAAGGTCATTTACATGCAGTTTTAGAACCTCCATGCCAGAGCGCAAGTGCTGCTAGCACTGATGTGGACTCCAGGTACAAAAACTTAACACTTTCATCAAACCTTAAAAAATTTAAAACCACATTGAAAACAGATTACAGTTAGTGATACCAAGGTAATTGTTGACTGATAAGTATGTTGTCTTCAGGACACAATTTCTTTAAAAGATATCTGTATCATTTTGCTGTTCAATGCACAAAATCTTTTCTTAAAAGATTTAATGTGGATGCAAGGCCTTTGCGTTCATTTTGAAATCATCATCATGATACAATGAAAAACTGGCACGCAATTTTCCATCTGAGCTTTGTTTAGATCTAGTTCTCGGCCAGTGAATCTTGTTATTTCCTTGCCTGCTCTCCTTTCTCATTAAACCTTGCTCCTAGTAGCTCTTAACAAATAAATCACTTCCCTTCCTTTCTTCTTAATTACCAAGGTATAGAAAACCACTATGATCCCCAGTCTTCAAAATATACCACAAGCTCAAGATTTGGTTAGATTTGCCTTCTACATAGTTGTACGTGATCTATTCAGTTTACAAAGCAAAGTTCTTTGTTTAAATGTTAATCCACTCTTGACAACCTACATTAGGAATAGCATCAAAAAGAATCTAGGGTCCTCCACTTGGAGTAGTTATCACAAATCCCATTAATTCTAATCAATGCAGAATTAGTTCTCTTTTTGCATAGTAAAACTATAAGAATCAGAAGTAGTGTGGACAGTTAGAGTAAATAAATTAATCTACTTGTAATATTTTCAGACCATAAATTACGTATTACTTTATTACTTTAGCACTACTCACTAAGGACCATACTTGCCCTTAGGTTTTATGCAAATCAGCTATTAATATAGGTGGAAATTTGCAGTTCACAATGTATTCTGAGCACAGTGACAATCAGACCCATTTCCATGTTCCATTTCATGTTCTGGCATGGCATCGTGGTTTAGTTCAGAGCCTTTTTGCTTGGCAGAAATCTGAATGCACCAGAGACCTGTTCCAGAGCACATGAATATCACTGCAAAAAACCGTAGAAAACTTCAGTGAGTTTGGGATAAAGCACAGGGGCTTTCCTGAAAAGAAATAAACCCAGCAAATATTTCTAATTGTAGTAATTTTAAAGCAGAGCACTTTGTTCTCCAAAATAACTTTTAAGAAGCTGCTAGAGACCAGAAACCTTTGTAATTTGATTAGTTTGATGTGTAGGATATTTTTTTCCTTCTTACTCTTTTTAGCTGATGGGAAAAAAAAGTGTTTTCTCGCAAGCTTATTCCAGGTTGATCACAGATAAATTAAAGAGCTTTGATGTGGCCAGCAAAGCATACTTACTGATCCAATAACAAATACAAGTGTTCTTGGAAAAAACCTCTTGGGCGTATACTGAGATTCTGTGTTTGTTTTTCTCCCCTTTTTTGAATAATAAAATATGAAACCCATTTATTTTTTTTAGGAATGTTTCCTCAAGCTGATTGTTCTGCTTCAGCAAGGCACACACTCTATGGCAGAAAGGATAAACAAGTACACCTTTGTACTTAGTCCAGACCAAGAGACCCTGCATTCAAAACTCGTCATAAAAGCTGCTGAGAACTTACCCTTGCTGTTGCTTGGCTTTTGTTAGGTGTAAGGCTTACTTATGCCAGGCCTATTTGCCCTTGTAATTGCCAGTATTAAATATATATTATGTGTATATCTATATAAATATTATAGATATAAAATATACTTTATAATTTTTACCTAAAATTATAGAGTAAAAGATAAAATTCCAATTCCTATAGCTGTTGTTAGTCTTTCTTCTTTAGAGGTGGGAGCTGTGAGCTACAGCAGTGCCTGATACGCTCCTCTGTGGTTTTTCAGCTGATTGATGGTACATTTTCAAATTGCTGGTGCTCAGCATGTTCAAAATAAGGGCATTTCCTTAGGCACTGGAAAGACAGAGATGTCACTGCCTCACGGAGTTCAGTGGGGACAGAAACTTGCCTCTCAGTAGAAAGATGCAGCTGCATAGAAGCAGGTAGTGTCAGGATCTTGATTTTCAGAAACATGTAGCTGTGTGGCTGAGGTGGAAATGTCTCATGACCCTGCCACCAGTTGAATAGCCTCCTTCACATGTGCATCACACTCTGCCTTAAAGTCCCTGACAATTTGATCACCTAAAACCTTGAAGCTGTTCTTCTTCCTGGATGAAACACTTAAAAATTCTAAAATCATTAGGGAACAACAGTTTGAAACAAAAATTGTAAAACTGAAAAAAATCAGACTTCTGAAAATGGCTATCATCCTGCTATCAGACCTCATCAAGATTCACTGTGTTCTGTGAAATAGCCTTCCCTTAAATTTTTCCTCTTAAGTTAATTCCTGTTACCTTCTTTAGCGTTTTAACACCTATTCTCTGGGGTCTGTCCTTAGTCCAGATGACAATGCCATGTACAGCAGGGTCTGGTGTCCTGGGAATAGTGCTTCTTTCCCTGCCTTTTATATCCCACAGTTTTGGAGCCCTGGGCAGTGGAAGACTATAGCCTCTCTAATATTCTATTTCTAATAACATTATCAGATGTTTTTGAAATTCTGAACTCCTTCCTTGCCGTGGTTAGGTTCCATTTGGAGATTCTTGGGTTTGGTTTGTTCCTAGCTGCTGAGTTAACAGAGGCTGGCTCTATTGAAAAATAACCCTGAGGGTTTGGGGGTTTTTTGTTCTTCTGGCAGTTTTTTTTAATTAATCCTCTGAAGCTGTCTAGTGGATTTCTGTCATGGCTGACTCCAGAACGCTTAATGAAAACCAGAAGAGAACAAAGTTGTTGGGAGACACATAAACTTAGTATTAGTTTGGAAGGAGTGAATATTTATCTAGGGAGAAGGAGATGACTTATTTAAAGATTTACCAAATTTATTATTTAGGAAAGCCACTTTTCAGTATCCACCCTGCAGCCAAGAATTGTTCTCCTTTTTCCTAGGGAATATTATAGTTTAAGAAATTAACCACACAACCCAGAATATACTGGCAGGGGCAGTCTCCCAGAATAGAACTACTCATTAAATTCGTTTATGCTCCTAACAGACCATTCTGAAGGTGCTGTGGTGCATTTGGGACAAAGCTAGACCACTGAAAGGTCATGGCTCTCAGTGACAGCAGCTGTAGTGAGAGGCACTCCAGTCAAGTTTGGATTTGTACTAGCATTCACAGGAAACTTGTCCGTGACAGACATCACTACTCTGCAGTTTAATACCTCAAGGTACATGCCAAGTAAATCCGCAGAAAAATAAATCTGTGGGAGAGTGAAGGGGTCAGGGAAGTTCATTTTGTTTTCCTTACATTGTTTACAGTTAAGGTAGGGGAATATAAACATGGTAGAGCTTCTTGTTTGAGATTGACTGGTTTTATTTTTTTAAATTATTATCTCTTTTCAATTCTGTGCAGAATATAACAATAAGGAACGTGTCTGATTTGCTGATAGCGATTGAAGTGTCAGTTAGTTTGTGGTCTCAGTTTAGTGGGCAGTGAACAGGCCACCGTGATTATTTGCAACTGTGATGCTTTCTCAGCCGGGACGGCTTGAACAGGCTTGGAGAAATAACTGCTTTTCTTCAGCAGAAACATCCTCTCTGACACAGAGCAGGGGACAGCACTGTGGTTACACATCCTGTTCTAGCTGCAGCTGAGCCCTGAATATGTGGTTACCCCTAGGACTCTCCTCCACCCCCTCAGCTGCTCAGCTTAACTGCTTTTAAGGTCTCTTTCTAGCTCTGACCCAAGAAACAGCCACACCAGCAGTTGTGCCAGGACCTGGAGTGATCACTGACAGGAAGGCAGTGGTGAGCAGTCTGTGATGAGCTGCACAGGGTATCCATTTAACGTGGTCCAGAACAGGGAAAGCCATTGCAGCATCTTTCTCGAGCAATGCAGAGGAAATGTGATTTACCGTTGCCTCTGCAGTGCCAGCAGCAGGGTGAGCAACATGCCTCTCCAGCCCTTTCCTTCACTACGTGTAAATAACGTACAAGTGTCTATCAACTTGTACTGGATGTTGTGCTCCTTGGACTTAACAGTAGTCCTGGTCCTGTAGTCTGTTAGTGTCTGTGCTACCCACGTGTAAAACACCTCATGGATTTTCGTCCTTCTGCTCAGTCTCTGCCTCTTTGTATCACACTAAATATATTTTTCCTCTTCCACATAATGGCTCCTAGTATTCGTAAGGTTATCACTTCTCTGCAAATAATTTGAATGCGCTGTACAACATGCTTAGTTATTTTTACATTTCCTCATAAAGACCTTTCTGTGTTTGTGTTCTCTGAACTCTGCCCAGATTCTCATCCTTTTCATTCCACTGTTGAGGTCCCTGGCAATATTTCAGACTGCAGAGCAGTGAGAGGAGTAGAAAATCCTCCTAGATGATGGGATCATCTCTGTGTTTAGCCACAAATTGTGCTGACCTTCAGCTGTTGTGTTTCAAGATCTCATTGCCATCCACACCCTCATCTAGTCTGAGGGGAACTCATGCTTCAGTGTATTCTTATGTCCTAATGTCTGTGTTGTCGTGACCAGAGGATATCACATCTCTCTTCCACCCATGGTCTACAAGCCCATCCTTATGTGTTGTATTTATTAGCTTACTTTATCTCTTCCTCATATGCCTGATTTCCAGAGGGTTTGCAGGAGAGGGATTCTTCAGTGCTGCTTACAGTGATTAGAAGACTTCTACTTAACCCAAGTATCTTGTGTGTTTCTGCAAGCACTGAACTGGGAATTTCTCTCTGAAATAAAAATCTGTTTTAAGATGTGACTGAATACAGCCTAGTGCTAATAAAAGAATGTGTATGCCCGTGTAATGAAACAAGTAGGTGATAACTTACCTTAGTGGCTCCTGTGCTCTGTGTATTTGAAGTGTGTTAGTTTACTGTGGTGCATACCACTACCTACATGAGCTGAACGTGAGTTTGGTGACTAAAACTGGAGTATTTCTTGCTACTCTGTATGCTGTTGTTTATTATTAGGGTAACAGCAGCCCTTCCAGTAATTTATAAGACATACTGTATTGTTCTTTACACCTGATTTTATTAAAAGTAACATTTCCAGAAGGCTTTCATGAAATACTACATTGATGATAGCACTTACAGTCAGACTTTTATGTACTCTCTTTTCTTCTCGTATTTTTAAACTTTTGAAAGTGCAGTCACATTTAGAAATATATCCTTGTAAGTGTTTTTCTGCAGCTGCCTATTGCCAGAGAGGCCAGCCAAAAATCTGCAGTTGTCATCTCTGAGAATATTGACATGTAACTCTATGAGAGGACTGTGGATTACAGTATTTTGAGTATATCTGCATAATCCCCTCTTAACACTGGTTATGTAATCCAGCCTTATTATCTCTCATCATGTCACTTCAATTAAAAACATCGTAAAAGTCCACACCTTTCCATAAACTCTAGCATTTGTCATAGGCTGCATAAAAATACTGTTTTAGTTAAAAATTGGCTAAATACTAACAAATAATAAAGAAGTATATTAGAAACAGTAGTTTTATTTATAGAGAGTTATTCCTTCATTTACAGTCACCTTAGTAAGGGATCCGCTCTTAGGCACAGAGTTGAAGGAGGCACATCAGCAGTTAAAGTAGTCACGGTGCCCGGACAGTTATATCTTCTTTCATTTTTCCCCTAGGCTGTTTCAGGAAAATGTAGGAGCGTATGATTCTGCTTGAAGAAAGGAGTGTGTTTCTTTGTATAAAAATGAGCCATAGGTTTTACCCTAAGGGAATCAGAGAATTCACCTTCATAGATTGTAGACTTTATTACTGGATTTCAGCTTTGGCTAATTTCTTAGATTTCCTCAAAGTAATTAATTAACCTTATGGAAACTCCTTTTCATATTTTCTGATCTATGTGCAATAGGTTATGTGACTCCAGGAATAATAGACTTAGTGATACTTAGAAATTGTATTCCACCTTCTTTTGAAATACAGGCATCTCATCTATCCTAAGGCCTTAAGGCAAGTTTCCACTGAAAAGAAAATGACAGCAACATCATTAAAATGTCCTAGCTTTTTTGAGATAGAGAGATCTGACACTTTGGGAGACTATGCACACCAACTATCTACTTCAGCAGATTTCTTAAAAGTGAAATTGTTTCAGTGCTTTATGATCTGGCAACTTTGATTATCTTCTACTGTTTCATACTGTTTTCTTCTTAAGGAGTTGTCTTTGTTCATTTTGTCTGGATTTCAGATGATGATGGTGTTGTCCTCACGCCAAACACAACTTGCCTTGGTTTGGCTGACCCATCAGTTCTAACTGACAGTCTGTCACTAGTTTCACACTTGGCATTTGTGTAAATGTGTAGCTGGTAGATGCTGGCATTTAGCTAAGGCTCTCCTAGTTTCAGTGCCTTGTTGGACAGATTCACAGTCTGTGGTAAACCTTGCATTGCCTGATGCCCACACCCATATTTAAAACCTTCCATTTTGAAACAGTGCTGTGCATGCTAGCTTGAATAAATAATCACTTGATATAAACAGGTTTTGAAGTCCAGTCTAGGTTTCTGTGGTTTGAAATGTCTTGTGATACTTTGCTGGGAAAACACTTAATCCAGCATGAGTCTAGAGTACCTGAGTCCAGTTAAATACTGGAGAATGCTATTGATAGCTGTCAGTGCATAGAGCTCTGCTGAGCTCAGCACTGACATGTAAAGTCATTAAACTGAGTGCAGAATACTCAGTTCACAGCAAGATTAAATAATTTGAGGTTTTCTGACTCAAAGATAAGTACACTGCATGGTTAAGCTGTTTCAGGCTTTCTGACTCAAAGGAAACTCTTAAGTATTTTCAGTGAAAGTTTGAATCCTACTGGATTCCTCCTTTCCCATCTGCTACTGTGCTTCACTGATGTCTCTGTTAAGGATTGAAGACACAGACTGCTGTATCTGGGCTGACCAGCCAGAATGATAGAGTCTGCTCTTTAGTTTTCAATTCCTAGATTTCTTACAAAAAAACTTATACTAATAAGAACCAAAAAGAGTCTGTTGATAAACCATACTACTAATAAACTATGTGGGCTATTTAATTTTACCTCCTTCTCCTTCAGAGGACTTTTCAGTCTTACATTTTCAGTTTCCAGGTTGGCTTTTTTGTTTTAAATCAAAGCAGGAAAAATGGATCTGTATGTTTTCTGTAGTGTTTCCCAAATGAACCAGTGTGGAAGCAAAGTGTGATTGATAACGAAGTGTAATAGGAATATATACTGTACATATACATACAAAAATATTCCTGGTTCCCTGGTTCCTTTAGTTTGATATGTCATCATGTACAGAATTCAAGATGCTTTTTACCAAGTGAACTAAGCCTGGCTGTGAAAGGCACAAAGAAGGAAATTTATTTTCCCTCCCTAGGCTTCTCAGAAGAAAGTGAGCAAAGTGTGCTGCACTGAGGTGGATCTTTGCAACACTAACAATAAATAACACATTTGCTGTAGCTTCTCTCTGAAAACTATTATGCCCTGTGTATGGATCTGATTGCACATAGTCCATTTGAGATCTCTTCAGTGTCTCCTGTCTGCTTTGCTGAAAGTCAGTTCAAGAGTGCAGCCCTCAACATAGATTCAGTATGAGAATTTATTTTGCAGTCTAAATTGTTCCAAAGAACATGATGGCTCACAAACTGGTAAAGTCTCATAACCAGTGTGGAAAATCCAAAAGACGGCTGCAGAGTACTTCCCTGTTTTGCAGTCAAAGCAATAATGAATAGGAGTCCCCCAGCAAAAGCAGGGTCACAGAGGCAACGACCTTTCATTACCAGCCAGCCTTAGTTTCTCCCTATTTTTAAATTGTAGACAGAATTGTTTGAAAAACATAACTTCTCTCTTGCCTAAGTTAAAGGAAGTTTTCTTTTTAAGAGTCTATACTGTGTTTTCAAGTGGCCATTATTTCCCTTTCAATGCTTTAAATGTTTGCAAGCTTTCCTTCATGTATAGCTATGTTGGGTTTGTGTCAGGTGGGTAGGAGGCTTCTGGTCTGGCCCCTATTAACAAAAGCTCCCCCCAGCTCCAAGACAAAGCCAATCAAAGCTGCTGTTAATTACCATATTTAAGGAGGAGAACCTGTTGATTAATTTCCAGTTGTTTGGAGACTTTTTTGGGGGAGTTCCCTTTTGTTTGGCAGAAGGAATAGGGAGAGATACAGCTCAGTGGACCCAGGTCAGTAAGGTGGAAGGAGTGGGGAAGACGTGCCTGAACAACCATTCTCTTTTGGCTTGTGGTGAGGGGACAGGCCGAGCCTTTGAAATTCTCAGGTCATTGCTGGAGAGGAGCACCTACAGCACATGGAGGAGAGTATGTGTAGCAAGGGATGGATCTTGACAAAATCTGTGAATCTGACAGAAACATGTGCAGGAGCAGTTTGTCTCTGTGAAAACTGCAGCCCATGGGAGACCCCCCTCCACTAGTTGGATAAGTTAATGGAGGACTGTCTCTGTTGGAGGAGTTCCATGTTGCCACATGGGGAAACTGTGAGGCTGTGAGGAGTTTTACCACTGAGGAAGAAGGACCTGCAAAATGGGCTTGGTCAGGCCACAACCCCCATCCGCTGCACCCCACTTCATTCCACTGCTGAGTGGGGAAGGAGGTAAGCAGAGCTGGGCCTGAGGAGAAGGGAGGCTAGGAAGAAGGTGCATTTAAGAACCAGCTGTATTTCTCACTGACCTTTTGGTGAAATGGTGGTGCTTTTGTTATTTAAATTAAAAAGTGATTTTGTTTTCCTCAAGTCAACTCTGTCTTTGGCCTGTGACCATGTGAGAGAGCCCTTCCTGCCCTTTATCTCCAATCTCAACTCTTTTGTTGTACCTTCTGTTAGGAGTGTGTGAGCGTCTGTCTGCTGGGTGCTGGGTTTAAACCATGACAATGCCTCACTCTTTCCTCTTCTATATGTATCTTGTATCTCATGCACTTCTACCCAACTGTCTGCTGTTGGTCTCCTCATCAGTATCTGAGACACACATGTAAAATCAAGCTTCTCCTAAGAGTATGTAAACCTAGCCTGGAAGGGATCTACTTGCTGATACAAATATGGTAAGAAAAGAGAGAAACTTTTAGGATTCCTTGTCCAAAATAAATTTATCTACTGGTAGATGCTTAGGGTTAGAAGCCCTCTTTTAGTCTGAATTGAAAATCAGTTGCATTGTAATTAAGTTGGTTTGATACCACAGGTACCTTTCCCAAATGTAGCTCCATTTGCACAAAATGCCAGATGGAGTTTCTTGCAGGAGCCTCAGCTGGTGCTTCCTCAGACCAAGGCAGATGAATTATGTGTTACAAACAGTGGCCTGGTCTTCTCTGGTGGGTTGTTAGCTGCAATGGAGCAGCATATGGGCAGTAGCACAGAGATGAGATATTAATGTCATTAATACAGTGTATAACTGTGTATTAGGAATTTTTATGTATGTGACAGATGCTTTTATCCTTGGAGAACACAATGGTTTCCATTTTAGAATTTATCAGGTTGGATTTTTTTGAATGCATGCTCTGTAGTCACAGGAGCAACTTGGAGTTGCCTATAGCAGTGTCTCTCAGATTAAGATCATGTCACTGTTTCTGTTGTGTCCTGTTGTTTGAAAAGACAAAGGAAAATTATGTTCTGTACATAGAGTTCTCAAACAAGGTTTTGCACCAATAGCTATTTCTTTTCTCCTCTTAAACAAAAAGAAATTATTGAAGATACCTTCACACCATCCATAAAACATTCTGCTTATCGTTATGCAGAATAAATGGATATGAGTCTAAAGCTGCCAAGGAAATATATTTGTTTGGATTATGCTAAAAAAAAAATATTTAAAATATTTAGTTTAACCCTGAAGAATTTATACAGCTTTCTCACACCACTGTCTTGCTCTAAGACCACATCTCAACCAGCAGAGTATCTCAGGAGTTTCTGACAGTGCCAACAATATATGGCTTCTGTCTTCACAGACAGACAAGCTTTAGGCAGCACACAAGTGGGCAGCCTACTGATGGAGTGACCTGCTGTATATTGAAAGAATGTAGACTGAATTTCTGTCCTGGTGACATGAGTAACTCTTGACATGTGTTTACAGAAGAAATGGATTGTTCTGATAGTCAGGAAAGCATTTTCAGAATTTGTACTATGCATTTACAAAGCAGCTCAATCTAAATTAGTGCCCTGTAGATAAAACATTGTTTTCCTTTCATGAGTAAGACCTACTTCACAGGGGGACTGGAACCATGATGTTTAGTTTTGGGAGTTTTACAAACTGGGGTGTCTTCCTTATGAATAATTCCATAGATAACCTCACAGCTACAGAACTAAATGCATTTAATGTCTGGAAAAGTGTTTTGTCCGTTAGAGGAGTCCTAAAAAATAATACGTAGTTAATCATGGGGCACCAACAAAAAAAAAGATCATCATGAGTATTGTGTCCAGTTCTGGGTTCCTTGGTTCAAGAAGGACATAGAGCTGCTGGAGGGTGTCCAGCGTAGAGCAACAAAGATGATGAGGGAAGTAGAACACCTCCCTTATGAGGAAAGGCTGAGAGAGCTGGGTCTCTTTAGCTTGGAGGAGACAGGGGTGACCTCATTAATGTCTATAAATGTGTGAGGGGTGGGTGTCAGGAGGATGGAGGCAGGCTCTTCTCAGTGTCATCTGGTGATAGGACAAGGGGCAATGCATGTGACCTGGAACATAGGAGATTCCATATAAGTATCAGAGGGAACTTCTTCATGATGAGGGTAATAGAGCATTGGAACAGGCTGCCCAGGGGGTTGTGGAGTCTCCTTCTCTGGAAACGTTTAAAACCTGTCTGGATGTGTTCCTGTGCAACTTGGTCTGTGTGATCCTGCTGTGGTATGGGGATTTGACTGGATGATCTTTCGAAGTCCCTTCCAATCCCTGATGTTCTGTGATTCTACGGATGCGTAGCAAAAGCTAGATAAAGAAGTGGAACATGCTTTGGAGGGGATTTAGCTTTCACTGGATGTAGCAAAGAAAAGCCATTTGGTTCAAAGTCATTAATTAATTGCTGAGATAGAGAAGAAAAGTGATTGTAGCAAAACCATCATGGAGAAGGATGGAAGTAAGATGGAAATAAGTATCTTGAAAAGAGTTGGACATTAGAGAGAGAAAGAAAAGCATACGTTTATGTTGTGTTGGGGTTTTTATGATGGGAGGAGGAGGAGTAAAAAATAAGCTTTAGTTATTGGTTTCAGTAAAAGAGATCAAAATGGAGTAAAGTTTGCAAAGAAGTTTAAGAATTGTACTTTGTGTTAAAATCCAGCTGACAATTGAATGTTCTGGGGCCTCTGTTGTTTGAAAGTTGGCATTCAAGGTACAGTCAATGTTTGTGTTCAAATCCTGCCAAAAATTTCTTCAGTCACTATTGAAAAAGCACACAGATGTATCCAGTTCAGTTTGTCAGATGACAAAACAATCCATGACTGCCAAGGTCTTAAAACAGCCTGCTTTGCAGTACCTGACTGAGGGCGTTTGGTCCATTCATCTAACAGAATAGACTCAGAGATAGTTTTATCCTGGATAGCACCTTAAATCACCTTTGTACTTCCCCCCCGTGTAAACAGAGACATGCCTGAGTGTGAGTTTGACCCTTCCCTGATAGACATTCTCTGCTGAATGCATGTCTCCAAACAGAGAGGAAAGGAATTCCATAGTAACTCTAGAGTTAAAATTCTCCTTCCACGTTTACAAAGCACCAGTATCAGATTAATCTTTTTGTAGTGGCTTGGAGCACTGTAATGTAAATATTGAATCTTAGTGTCTATGATGGCTTTGAAATTCAGGATGAGATGGTTACCTGGCTGTGAGCTCTCTGCTGAGGTAGCTATTTCCTTTGCATCTGTGATTTTTTGCTCTTCTACCAATGTTATCACATTCAAGCATGTTGTCAAGCCTCAAAAGCTTTGTGGCTGTAGTGTGGAGGTGACTGACTCGTGGGTTTTAATGTCTGTAAGACTGGATGCAAATTACATCCGGACCATTCTTATGCTTATTCTACCTGCTTCTACAATATCCATTTGGGAAGCCTCAAGACTAACCATTATGCTAAGTATAAGCAACTAAGTTTTCTCTCCCAATATATATGTTTTTAGGAACAGTGATTGGAGTTCATTAGCATTTTTGTCAGTAAACATATGAGTGCTGAAAGTCATACCACTTTAAAAGAAATTAATACCAGACTTCTATCTGAAATACTAGATACCTATGCAAAACAGTTTCAGAGTTTTAAGATGAAATTCTGGAAAACTGCTTTGTTCTTCAGTTTCTGAAAAGTTTCACTACATGTTCTGCTTTTATGTTTCACGCTGTTGTTGCAACAAGCTTCTTGTCTGAAAAAAATCAGATATTCTGGGTAGCAAATGTTCCATTATAGTGAACAGCAGTGAGGTTTCTTTCAACATGAGGTATAACAGAGATAACACTGCCAAGAGAAATTAAATTATTACCTCCACATTATAAACCTGAATCACTGAGGTTTCTTGGGTACTTTTTTTTGTGTCAAGTTTCACTTGCAGCAGAAAAAATAGCAGTTTTCAGAAAGTGTGAATTTAATAAAAGGCACCTTTATGCCTCATCATTGCTACACACACACACACTTGCTCCTAGCAACTGTAACAAACATTCACACTTGCTAGTCCTCATAAAAGGGAAAAAAACCAAGAATATTTGAAGTCTATGAAAACCAGAAAATTTGAAAGTGCCCTTAAAATAATGTGAAGATTAAGGGGTCTATTTAGAAGCTTCAGGCATGGAGAGATTTTGTTCTCTTCAACATTTCTCAAGAACACTGTTAATCTGTTTTGTCTGATTAATGTTAGGTTCAAACCCTCTTCATGACTAATTTTCATAGAAACAGATGTTATCGTTTGTGGTGGAATGGAGACATATTCTGGGCATTATGTAGCCTCCTTTGGCATTAACTTATGCTACATGTTTTTCCTTCACTCTGCCACAATATTGTAATTGCACCCAAATGGTTCTCAGCATGTTTCCATAGATACGTAGTGTGTTCAGACTTTGTGTAATAGATGCCTTGGTCTCATAATAGCTCATTTTTAAATGCAGAGGTATGCTACACCTGTAGCTTTCAAATCATAATTGTTGCTGGCTATTACAGTGATTTTGTGCACATATTTCAGTGCTGTCCACCAGCTCTGCTTTTGAAGCCTGTGACAAGTTACGCAAAATCTCTTCTGGCCACCTCAGTGTTCCTAGAGCACTGTGGGCTCAGTTATGTGAAAGCTCTCCATATCTGCAGGAGTTTCTAGAGGTGAGGTGGAGAGCTAAATGTGAGGGCTCCAGCCCAGGTTAGAGATAGAACAGACAGTTTGGGAGAAGTGTGGGAGCATGAAGGACCTGTTGAAAAACAGCTATATGCTGGAGCCTTCCTAAAGATAATCTGAACTGATGTGATGCTTTGGTGTTTGCATTACAGTTTGAGGTTCACCTTAAGGAGTTGTTGTTCTTTTTGGGTAACACAACCATAG
Organism: Phoeniculus purpureus; assembly: GCA_028565055.1. Classification (NCBI taxonomy): domain Eukaryota; kingdom Metazoa; phylum Chordata; class Aves; order Bucerotiformes; family Phoeniculidae; genus Phoeniculus; species Phoeniculus purpureus. The sequence continues at coordinate 81,105,277 of JAOXOE010000001.1, forward strand.
AACAGTTTCAACTGAAAGAAACCTTGAAGATCATTGAGTCCAATCTTTTCCTAACTGTATCATCACCACTAAACCATGTCCTTCAACACAACATCTGCCCTTCTCTTAAACACCTCCAGCAGCTTAAAGCAATTTCCCTTTATCCTATCACTGGCCACTAGGGAGAATAGACCAACCCCCACCTCTCTACAACCTCCTTTCAAATAGTTGTAGAGTAATAAGGTCTCCTCTTCTCCAGGCTAAACAGCCCCAGATCCCTCAGCCATTTCTGACACATGTCCCAAATCCTTTACTAGCTTGGTACCTCTGTACCCTCTCCAGCACTTCAATGGCTCTCTTGTAGTGAGGGTCCCAAAACTGGATGCAGTACTCAAGGTGTGACCTCACCAAAGATCTTGTAAATTAACCTCACATTTTTTTAGTTAGCTTGGTCCTAATCAAGAGACTTGTCACAGCTCTTGTAGCCAACTGATTTGAACATGCTTTTTGTCAGCAGGAACAAAGATACAGTTGTCACATTCTTTTCTGCCTGCTGAGATGGAAAGGAAGGGTGTGACTGACATCAAGTACAGCTCCAAAGGATGCCTTGTGTACATACTCAACAACTCTTGGGCTGTCTTTTATGGAGGGCTTTTCCTTTTCCACAGACTTAATTTCTTGCTGTGTTTCTTTTAAAGCTGACTGATTAAATGACCAGCCTTAGTGGGCAGGAAAGGCAAAGGACTCATTTTGTTTGAAGTGAAGACGATTGTTACTTCAAAAACAGGTCAGCGGATGGGCTTGGACTAGTAAACATTATTTCATTTGGATGTTTTCAGAGGCTTAAAAAACCTCTGGATTGCAGTCAAAACCTGGGTAGACAACAGTATGCTGTGTAAGCCAGACTTAACAGACTTGAACATCTCAAAAGGTACAAGAGAACATCCTCTACCTTTTGCTAAATGTCTCTTACAAGTCCTGCTGAGGTAGGCAGAGGAGCCTAGGTTGGGACTGATCTGCAGTAGTGTTACACAGAATCACAGGTGCCCCAACTAGTCACTGAAACTGGGGGCACAAATCTGTGTCAGCCATTCCCACACTTTAGCTGTAATTTTTGTCAGTGGAAAAGCATTAGGAAGTAAGAAAGGCTTACCTGATGGTTAGTCTTGACTTAACGTATACAATTTCCTTGTGCAAATGGAACAGATTACAGCTGCATGGCCTTCACATTTCCTTACCAAGTATTGCTTGTGATATTTTCCTCAGACTTTGAAAAAGCAGAAAGAGATCGAAGAGGGAAGGTACTTCATAAAATCTATGTGGTTTTAGTTTTTTTTACATAGCTTTAAGTAATTTTAAATAATTCCTTATTATACTAAAACAGTTAAAAGCTATTCAAAAAAAAGCAAAAATTGTTTTGGTAATTTTTAAATAGAGACAGTTTGAAATATTCAGCCTTTTGTTAGATACAGACTGATGTCTGCATAGCCAGAAAAGCAAAATTGTGAGCATAATCTCTGTCACCTCTTGCTGCAAAGGCAACCAGAAAAGGGGAAATCATGCCCAATAAGAAAAAGGTCTGTGTTTCTAAATTTAAAATTGACATGTAAAGAAAAAAAAATCATCAATATTTTTCTTCTTTTGCCGTTAACCAAAGCCAGTCTCAAATTTGGCACAAACCTGCAGGCTATCCTGTTTCAAAACATTACAGCCAAATCTATGCAGTAAGTAGACTAATGCAAATTTTTAACAGCAATTAAAATAACGTTGTTATGTCTGTACACCTGAAACAATACTGCTGATTTTCCCTTCTATGTTCAAAAACAGATGCGCTGCAGTAATTGCACTTCATTGGTGCAGAAGAACATTAACCTCTAAAGGAGTGTGACTCCTGCCAGAGCAAATTTTGCTGTTGGCTAACAATAGGGCTGATGCTGATGCAGCTGCACCAGCTGACTACTTAGCCATCCATCTCTAGATTTCCATCAATGTCTGTGTAAGGCAATGCTCAGAAAAGTGTAAGCACTGGCAAGTTCTGCTACTGATTGTGGCAGAGAGAAACATGAAGATTTACATGACTAGGTGTTTAAACCACAGCTGTCAGATACAGTCTTTGCATGCAAACATGTTGATCAAGATTAGGTTGTGTGCAGGAAGATGGTTGTGTGCAGAAGGAGCCCAACAAAGCACGTAGGTGAGTATAGCTATCTGGAATTAATGGTTCATCATGGTGATTTAACTAGGGAGCAACAAGAGTAGCTATTCCTAGCTAGATTGATTTGGAAGACTTCAATTGATTCGAGAAAGCCCTGCCAAGACTTTCCAGATTTGAAAGGTAAGAATTGGTATCTCTAATCTCTTCCTGTGGTTTGTCATGGTTTGCAGCTTTGGTTTCTTGCATTATTGCAAGTAATAAAATGTATCTTCAGGTTTGTGATAAGTGAGGACAAGTAGAACTAGAGTTGTGGGGTGTTAACTTCAGGGCTAAAGATCTATGTCAGGTTTTTCTGTGACATAGGAGGGCCTGGACCCACTAACCGAGCTGATGCTGCCTCCCAGTTCCATGTTCCTGGCAGAAGTCTTTGAGCTCTTCAAAAAAATGTTTCAGGAGATCAGATGTTGTTTACTTTAACTTGCTGAAAGCTTTTGTTAAAAGAGTTCCTTGCAAGCAGTGCCTGGAGCCCTGTGCTGGGACTGCATAGGACAATCATTGAAGACATTGTAGAGATGGCATCAGGACAAAGCAAGAATAAATGGCAGTGTGTCACAGAAATAGACCCAAGGCATCTGTGCTTGAAACATTAGCTTCTCAGCTGGGTAATTAGGAAAGACATCAAAATTTGGAGATTTTACAACATTATTGGACAGAGACAGGAAACCCTTCAGGAATGGACAGACAGGACTCTGATGAGAAAAATTGTGTTGACTGTTGGATGACTGTTACAGAATCACAGAATGTTTTGGGTTGGAAAGGACCTTCAGAGCCCCAACCTCCTGCAATGTGCAGGGACACCTTCAACTACGTCAGGCTGATCAAAGCCCCATCGAGCCTAACCTTGAATGTTTCCAGGGATAGGGAACATCTACCACCTCCTTGAGCAACCTTCTCCACCTTTTCCATTGTTTTAACACCAATATTGTAAAACAAACTTTGACCTTATATCTAGACTGAATCTATGTATGCTTCTTCGGTCTTAAATTGTCACCCCTTGCCTTATCACAACAGTATTTGTCCCTCCCTATGTTTCTAATGAACCCCCTTTAAGTATTGAAAGTGGGTTATAAAATTTCCTTGGAACCTTCTCCAATATGAACCTGCTCTAACAGGTCCATGTTGTTCATGTGCTGAGCACTCCAGAACTGGACACAGCACTCCAGGTGGGGGGCTCAACAGAGTGGAGCACAGGTACAGAATACCCTCCCCTTCAGCTGCTGGCCACTGTTGCTTTTGATGCTGCTCAAGATATGGTTTTTATGGGCTGCAAGTGCACATTGTCAGCTCATGTCCAGCTTCTCATCCACTGAGTAACAAGCATCCACATTGCTGCATTTTGTTGATTGGTCTGTAAGAGTCCATAGGGTGTGGTTTCCATTAGCTAAGTGCCTGCAGGTGCATGGAGGTGGTCCCTAGGATCTGGTATTCGTTCCAGCCCTGTGAGTCGAACTGTTGGTATTCTCCAAGCCTGGCCATTACAGTGAAAAGCTCAACCGAAGCATCTGCTTAAATGTTATGTTTGCTCTGTAGTTGGAAAGTGTACTGAGACATTGGAAAACTATACCAAACACATAATGATGCCCATGGACCCACCTGTGGATTCGCTATGTTTAATTCAGGTTTTCTATCACAGCAGGTCAGTGCAATGTACATCATTAGAGATGAATGATCCCTCCAGAAGAGGGACTGGAAGAATAATGTCTGTGTGGACACACCAAGGTGAAACTGCTCAAAAACCTGAACTTTGAATGCCATTTAAAGCAAGCATTTTGTATTCCTTACCTTACAAAACCAAAGGCTATTTAAAGATAGCCTCTCTCTTATGGGAAGTGTGGCATTCCTACTTCTCAGTATAGTCTGACTTCGGCCATTAACAGCAAATGTAAGTAGGTGATATCAAACTTGGAGGACAAAATTCTCTCCACAGAAGTCAATGGCAGTGTCACTTGATGTATTTGTACTGGCAAGAGAGTATGACAGTTGTGTCGAGGTGAGCTAACCAGTGCGCTGTGTTCATAAGAGTAGGCTGAGCACATTAAAACAATGCTCCTAAAAGATTGATGGATTTATAGTGCACCAAATATCTGAACTACCCCATCTGGAGACAGTATTGTGCCCTACTCTGCAGTGAATTCTTGCAGTGAACACTCACTGGCCACAGTAAGGCAAGTCTCTGTTCAGAGCTGTGCTAGAGGACATAGAGCAACCTTGGCTGAAGAAGAATAAGATGTAATTTTCCATGCAGGCAGCAATTTTTCTTCCACTACTGGCTCCTATTAGCAGAGAGCTGATCCAGTGGAATCCTTGTTGTCATATTGTTGCCACGTGTCTGCTGAAGGGGGCTCTGCGCAGGGGCCCTGGTGGCTGTGCAGGAGGTCCTGCATTAATGGATCCAGCAAATCACAAAATGCTTTGGGTTGGAAGGGACCTTTAAAGATCTCTTAGTCTAATCCCTCTGTCCTAGGCAAGGACATCCTTCTCAAACACCTGCCCAGCCTGACCTTAAACACTTCCCATAAATGGGGCAGCTACAGCCTCTCTGGGCAACGTGTTCCAGTGTCCCACCCACCTCCTTATAAATGGTTTCTTCCTTACAACTCATATAAAACTGCCCTTTTTCAATTCAAAACCATCACCTCTTCTTCTGTAGCTATAGACGCTAGTAAAATGTCTCTCTGTCTTTCCTAAAAGCACCCTTTATACTTTGAAAAACTGCAATAAGGTCTCCCTGCAGCCCACTCTTTTGCAGACTCAACAGCTTCATTTATCCCAGCAGAGCCATTTGGCTTTGTATTGCTTCATATCCACCCTTCCTGCCATAGTGTATATAGTTGTGGCAGTTGCTAAGTGTGTGAGAGATGAGGAAATGCTAAAATAGCAATGCTTTTCAAACAATATAAGTGAAGTTAAAAATTATAGTGCTTGCAGCATAGTATGGGACTACTTGCTATTTTTAGACCAATCATACTTTTACACTGCTACTCCTTGTACATGCTTTTGAACAGCACTGAGTTTTGCAGATTAAAAAGGATCACGAGCAGCAGCCATATGTGAAGGGATTTGGAGTTACAGATTGCATGGCTGACAAACCCTTCCGCTCTACAGTGCAGGGATTTGTACGATGTTACGGCACACTGCTTTTCAAAGCAATTCATGCTCATTAGCAGGAAAAGTTAAATGTTGGTTTCAGTCTTAGTGTGAACGGAGTGGGTAATTTCCTAGTCTGTGTGTTAACTGCCCTTGTTATCATGTTTTATACTTGGCTCTTAGTCATCCTTTTCAGGCTTTATCAACAATGAAGTCACAGTCATAAATTGGATGTTAGGAAAGGACAGTGAAGAAATTCCAGGAGATAAAATGTGGGCACTCCGTCACTGGAGATATTCAAGACCCACCTGGACGAGTTCCTGTTTGACTTAGTCTAGATGATCCTGCTGTTGCAGGCAGATTGGACTAGATGATCTTTTGAGGTCCCTTCCAATCCGTTATGATTCTATGGATCCCTGTTGTGTTACCTGACACATTATTATTCAGAATCTAGGCTAAATACATTAAGAAAAACAAAACATTAATAAGAGCCAATTAAGTTACTAATTCCTGTAACACCAGTGAAGGCATGACTACCAGTCACACCAAAGCAACAACATTGGCAGGACTTGCATATTTACTCTTGGTTACAAATCTATTCACTCTACTACTGAATGTGATGTATTTTTTAGAAATATACTTACAGAGTATAAAATAGCTTCTAGTAATCTCCACCTCCACCAGAATCCTATTCTGCTAGTTAAAGTGCTGTCAAAGGAGACTGTCTGCAATGACAGTGACGGTGCCAGTGCTGACAGCCATCCCGCAAAAGACCTTCTGACAGCTTAGAGAAGTGTCAGGATAGCTTCCTATTTTCAGGAGATTATTGTACCAGTTTAACTTTGTGGCTGTTTTGAAATGAATATATTTCAAAAACACAACAGAAGCCAGCCATTTACACAAATTCCAAAAAAGTGCATGTCATGAAACTAAAACCTTGAATTTTAGATAAAGTTAAGCAATCGCTTTTTCCCTCTTGCTCTCAAGTTAAAAAATAAAACCATAGCAAACTAGCATGACCTTCAAAACCAGAGAGATTTTTAAACAACCACCGCACACTGATGGGTGAGTTTTTGAAATGACAAGGAAATTACACTCAGTACCAAAAGATTCAGTGTAATGAAGCAGAATTAGCTATGTAACAGACAGCATTGTGGCTAGAATGGAACTACTGCAGAAATAATGAAAATAAATTACAGTGCCCTTTCCCAGAAAAGCACCTGGGACTGCATTATTCCACATGTCCTTATAGTGCTACATTTTCTGATCAATAGTGGAAATTCCTTTCAGTTATGGATTTTTGGCTCCTTCATACAAACACGCAGCGCTACACAAAGTTTGTTCCTGTCAGAGTGAGGGAACAAGGAGAAGCTGATGGTGCAACAGAGGGTGATACATGATGAAGGATGTTCAAGAGCCATGCCAAGAAGCTGTCCTGTACCCAAACTTGTTCTCTGGTCCCCCCTTGTTCTGAAATTGACTCCTTTTCACCCAGTGCAGGAAGCTCCCTCCCCTTAGTAGGGTCAGACAGGTGGCTTAGAACATGAGTGAAGGTAAAGGAGAGTGTGTGATGGTTCTGCATAGCCAAGTCTGACATCAGCATATTGTCATCTGGGCCTTAAAAGACTGTTTTAGGAACTCAGACCTGGTTCTGAGTCAGTAGAAAGTGGCCTCCTGGTGCTCTGCACTGCCTTTTCCTGACATAACCTGAGGCCCTTCCACAGGCAACTGTGCTCCTGTTAATAAATTAAACTAGATCTCACTAGAAGCACCCCAGTTCATGCCTTTTTTTAAAATATATGTCCTGTAAATGTCTTTCTTTTTCCAGAAATGAGAAGAAATATATAAGCAGATACTGGAAAGAAGTGAAAGTCGGAGACTTTGTGCAGCTTCGCTGCAATGAAATTATACCTGCTGACATATTGCTGCTCTCCTCAAGTGATCCCGATGGCCTGTGTCATATAGAAACAGCTAACCTGGATGGTGAAACTAACTTAAAACAAAGACAGGTGGTGAGGAGGTTCTTAGAGCTGGTAAGTCACCACTCCTGACTGTCATTTAAGATAAGAATTTGTTTCAGGTGAGCAAAGTGTTCAGCAATCCACTCCCCTCTAGCTAAATCTGCTTGTTCTAGTAGTGCTAGTAAATTACTTTGTGGTTGTCATTAAAATCCTAGCAATTGCCAACATCTGACTTCATCATAGGATCAGAATTTTTCCCTGAATTTGAATAGAAAATATTTGGGGCAGTTGTGAGCATTTAGAAAATCTTGGGCGTTTTTAATGGCTTCTATTGTAGTTTGATTTTTGAAAACCCAATCTAACTGCCCAGTGGAAAGATATTTAAATAAACAACTACTTTTACTGCTTGCAAACTGATCCATTTCAGTTAGGAATTTCGCCTGAAAATTCCATGCTCCAGAATATCCCCGCAGCAGTAAAGCTTGTGTGATTTAAAGGGACAGCACGCATGCATTCTGGAGGTGTCTGTGATAAAAACTGTTTTACTGCTCTCACTGTGCTTATCTCTCCCCAGCCACACTATTTTGAAACACAACAAAATCCAGATCAGTTACTGACAGCAGAATTAGTGGAAAAAACCTGAGGCTTTACTTGCTTTAATAATCTCATTGAAATAGTATTTATTTGTATGTCCTCCTGTCCCATCCGTCTTGCCAGCTAACCCCAGTTTCCTGTATTTTGCCAGGAAAAGCATAGATTATTTTCTAAAACTCAGCTACATCTCTCATCCTAGTACATCTTCTCATTTGAGAGATTTGCAAACAGTGAGAGTCAGTGCTTTTACCACTGTCATCAAAGGTAACTGTAGAAGCCTATAGTTGTACAGAGGTAGATTAGCATTAATGGAGTTGCAATCCAACCAGTGAAAGGATAAAAAAATCAATGTTCCTTCTAAGTAATTCTTTATGGTAGATAGAGCTTTCCTCTCAATAGATTGTAAAAACATGAGATGAAGACTTGTTTAATCATCAGTGATTTCCACATAGAATTTAGACAGGACACAGCAGCTATTGCCACAGCAAGAAGCTTAATCAGCTACAGGCCAAATGTTTTACAAACTGATTGTTTCAAATAAGCTTATTAAATTGCTTCTCAAGCATCCTATCATGTTCCCACAGAGAGGAAATTTCTCCCTGTGGTTAGCACTCCAGGGAGGTACTCAGATGATGCATCCCAGTTTTCTTTACCATTGTAGACTTCTTATGTGACCTCAGGTAGGTTATGTAGGACAAAACCTAGAAAATGCATGTAGGCTACTGAACACGTGGATGCTTTTGTGTTTGTGGCCACATCCCAGCTCTCTCTCAAAGGAAAACCTGGGAAAGTATCCATTCCTCTACTCATCCAAAGAAGATGGCTGGACTAGGAGTCTGCTTCTTGGAAGTTGGTGGGCTGGAGGGTAACCTGTCAACCCATCAGATTCCCCTACTTTTGGAAGCTGTGATGCCTAGATTTGTGTCTGAGCCATCAGTTGTGGAGTTACTCTTCTGTCTGTAACCAGCAAACACATGCATGCGCTAATATAGCAGGAAAACCGAGAGGGAGTAACTGTGCAGCCAGGTAAAGACTTCAAATCTAGGTTTTGTACAGGTTGGCAAAACCTGTAACCTTTAGACTGTTGTGTGGAAGTGAGTGGGAGTGCCAGTCCCTCTTCAAACAGGTTGAAGGTTATCAGAGACTGAATCGGGCTCCATTAGCGAAGAAGCCTTAGGAAAGAGTGTCTACCTAGGGACACAAAGCTAAGTTCATTTGTGCTAAGAAGCTCCACACATAGCCTGTCTTGATGAGCATACCTTGCTTTACTAAAGAAATCATATAGCTATTTATGGTCAATTTTGTAGACCACTGATGCACTTTGCATTTCCAGCCTGTCCTCCTTCATTATCTTAGTTCTCAGTATTACAAGCTGATTATGGAACTTTTCTATTGCAGAACTGTGCTCCAAAATATGTGGACAAATAATTTTTAAAAATAAATTTTAGATGGCAAGTTGCCTACCTACAGTAGCAGTGAGGTCCATTGTCAGGGGTTAAACAGGGGTCAATGACAGAAAGCTCATTCATTCCAAAGAAAACAGGACTGGGCCCCAAGAAGTCAAGTATTGAAAGAGAATTTGTAAGAAAACTACATGTACCAACCCTATCTTAAAATAGCTGAGAAAGTAGGAAATATCCAAGTCCAGGCTTCTGCATCAACTAAGTAGGCAAAGTGCACACCTGCAAGTACTGAGTCCTCAGCAGCTGCAGCATCACAGGGCCTCTCTGTAACAGCATCCCATAAGTTATCTAGTAGAATATTTGCCATCCTCATCAAAGTCCTGGCCAAAGCCTGTTTGAGCATATTGTTAATTCATGTTGCTGCGTTAGCTTCCTTGCCCCCTACTAGGAAGGATAGACTCTTACTGGTTCTTGAAGGTGGTACCCTGCTGAGTGACATTCAGCAGTGGGATAGAAGGAGATGCTTGGGGAAATACTGGATGAATAGTAGACCCACGGGCAAACAGCATGGAATAAGAAGATTTTTTAAGGTAACGTCCAGTTCCTATCTGGTTATGTCTTAAGTTTCCACAACTGACGAGACCTTACTGTTAGATCTCATAAAACACTGCAAAGACCAATGTTTTCTTGTACCAGATGCTTTTACAAAATCTGATAAGTTCATTCCCAAATCTCTTATAGGACCTGCATCCCAACCTGTTGATGCATTGGACAAGAACGCTTTTGCATTTTTATATTAGACATTGTACTCAGCAGAGCAGCTCTCAGTGACGTTTAAAGCTGTTTGGTTCTGTGTCTTTCTACAGCCCTGTTACTCAAGCAGAACAAATAGATTATGTAGTCCTGACCCTCTCTTTCCTGCACAACTAAACTCTTCCCCAGCCCCTCTTGAAGAATGATGTGCATGCTCATGTGGCTTATCATAGGACAAGGAACAGATTTTTTGGAAGCTTCCTGAAATATCATGTGCTCATTGCTGTCTTTGAATAATGTCTCTGTAGCAGTATCTCAAGCATTTGAAAGAAGCTGTGCTATAAAGCATGTAATTTCTGTGTTTCTTGTATTGACTGATAACTTCCAGGCACATGTCTGTGAAGCAGGTCAATGAAGCATAGCTATTTCTATATCCATCACTCTGTTGAGTATGAGAAAGGAGCAGGAGTGGGGGTAGGAACGGTTGTTTTGAGCCAGTTTTATGCTTTCCTAATTCCATCCCTGCCCTGTGCCCACCCATGCAATCTGTAGTTCCACAGGTCTGCATTGAGCTGCTTGTCTTGGAGAGCTCAACTGCCAATTTCGAGTTGCTGAAGTGGGTTATGCACTGGACAGTCCTCTTGGAACTACAGCACTCTCTCCACCTGCCTTCTGCAAAGGCCAGCAAGCCTAGCACAGTTATATTGGACAGAGCTTCCCTCCTGAAGCGCAGCCGTTGGGCCACCGTGCTTTCAGTGGGCTTTGTGTGTTTCTTGAGCATTAACAACATGTAAGGTCCATAGTCAGAGAATGTTAGTTTCCCTCTTTCAAACCTTTGTTCCGAAAAGCAGCGTTCTGATCTCTCTTTAGACCAGCTCTTGAAGCAGCAATAAGCAGTCATAGGAGCAGTTCAGTATCTTTGTCTGCAGTGCTTTGCAGGCATTACTATATTCTCAGAAGTTCCAAGATCAGCATTTGTGGGCTTGGATTGACACATCTGCTTGTCAACTCCAAGAAAGAGTTTTCCTTTGCAGTGCAACTGATCAGAAATACTGCTTATTTTAGTATTTCTTCAATGTGTGTGACTAATTTGTAGTAGACAGGCAACATACTGCATCTTAGCTTTGTGTGTTTGTTAAGAATGAGAACTGACACAAACCTTTACTTTCTGTACACAATTTTACAATCTATCAGTAGCAAGCTGTGAGAAGTCACTGATACATCTCTCTGTGGCTTGTACATCTGAAGATACAAGTTTCAATGTATACCTTGTTTTATGCTTACAACAGTCAGACTAGAAGAAAAATCACTCAGTGAGTACATTAAAGAAAGGAAACAGCAGATCTTTCAAAGGCCTTCATTATTTTTCCCATAAGACTTTAAATACCGTGATCGTCTTATCCAGCTGCTACAGCCAGAGGATGTACTAGAAATATCTCAAGTGATCAAATATACTTCTGCATGCTCTGTAGAGTCAAAAGGATAGTGGACTGTCTTCACATTGAAACACAGATCAGATCCATGTGTGCAGAATGACACGCTGGCAAGTGCAGCTAGTAGAAAGCACTGTGCTAAATCCCACTGTGAATGACCTAACAGTATTAGAAGTGACCAGTAAGCAGCTCTTGGAAAAAGCAAGTGTTTCTTGGTATTCTACCAGTTTCCTTATAATTTCTAAACCACCCTTGCTGCTGCCAAGTCACAGCAACCATTTCTGGTGCACTGGGTCTAATGGGAGACACAGTAGGCAGGAGGAATCAATGTGTTTTCTGTGCTACTCTGCAGGCTGCTGTGCCACCACACCCTCCCCAGTTGCTTATGGAATGTTTTCTGTCCATCTGAGACATCGTGTCAGCTGCTCTTCAGAGAGCAGAAAAGCAGATACAGCTTGGACTGCAAGAGCTCAAAACTCCCTTTCAGGTTTCATAAACTTGATTTAGGATATTTTGATAGTATGAATCTAGACTCATGAAAAACATTTACGTTTCCTTGCTCCGCTGTTTTTACTCACTATGTCTTTTAACAAAATCCACAAAAGCTCACTGTGGATTCTGGAGGAGCTTGTGGTTTATTAACCACTGACCATGTCCTGGAGGTTTATGTGGAAAGCTTCAGTTCAGCTGAAAGCTAAGCTAAATCTGGTAGCTGCCATCCCCTGTGAGAATGTGTATGTATCCCTCTGAAAGCTAGTGGGGGTAGGGGATGTGGGTTTTTTCCCTCTCTCATTTCTCCTGAGAGTAGACCTGTGTTCAAAACAACCTTGTACTACCACGATTGAACAGGTTTAGCTAGGCCTTGCAAATTGCTTTGTGGCTGCTTGTTTACTTGTTTTTTAAAAGCACATCCAAGTTTGGAGTCTGCCTGTTTGAGATGGTGCATTTGAGCAGACATCAGCCTGATTTCCTCATAAGTCAGTATGTGAACCCTTTTTGAAATACCTATAAACCCAGAGCTTGTGCTTACAGAAGACGTATTTGCTCATCTGTCCCAGTCTGGAAAGCTGAGCTAAGCTGATAGACCCAACTTTAACTCCAACCCTACCTCTTCTTGCGCACTGCTGGAAGCATACTGGGTACATCTGGACTGAAGAGGAACAGTCCACAGCATCCTATTCCAAGCATCAAGCCATTTATACTGGCTCAGTCTTTCCTTGTGAGTGCTAGGGAGAAACTGGTCCAGAACAGAAGACTTTTTCCTGGAAGAGCTGCACTATAGCCTGTTGCTGGCTGCAGGCTGCTCTGTACATGAGGTAGTTTGAGAAAGGCAACTCATGCTAATTGCTTGACAATAACTCACAGGGCAACCTTGGTATCTCAGTGTAGATGTTCCTCTTGCATTCAATTTTTCTCACTAAAAAAAAAAAAATTAAAGAAAAAAGCAATTTTCAAATTTTGATTTAGCCTAAACCGAGCTAAGATTTCTTGTGCAGCCATCTGCTTAGGTTAAACTATCCCAATTTGAGACAAGAGCTCAAATTAAACCAGCACAAGTCTCAGACAGATGAAATTTCAACTCACCTCCTGATACAAGCTTCTTATCTCAAAGAGTCTGATTGAGAAATGGGCACAGCGATATTCTGCCTCTTGATCCTTGTCCCACTAATACCCTCAGGGCACCCGAAATTAGTGGGAAGAGTACACTATTATAATCAAGTAGATGTGAACTCATCAGCATGCTTACTGCTGTTTAGGCTGTAATTACTTTAACAGAGTAGAGTCAGACCACAATAAAAGTGAATGTTTCTCTAGCGTCTTTTGAAGGTTGTACCTGTGCCTTTCTTTTCTGCAGTATTTTGAGAAGGCTCTTGAGCCTAGGAAAAGTGGCTTGAAAATTCCAGATACACACATGGTAAAATCGCAGATTAGTGCTACATCCCACACAAGTTGCCAAAATTAGAATTCCCTGAAGGAAAGGACAGTTAAAAAAATAACCAAACAAGCAAAAGAAAACAATGTTTTTCCCTATATGCTATCAGAATATTAAATTCAAAACTATTTTGGGGGGTTATTTTTACAGTTTATCTGAAGGTTTTAGGAAAACAAGTCTTGTGAGAAGACTTGTGTTTATCAGTGCAAAATGTGAGCATGTCACACCCCATGAAGACCTTTGTTTTAAATGTTCAGTAGATTTTTTTGAGGAGGCTTGAATTGCCATGAAAAGCTCAATGCCTTTACTGTATGTTTTTTGGAGAGCATATTCAGAGACCGTTTGTGTGGAAACTGTGGACAGATCTACAGAGGAAGCAATTAGTGTCTAACAGAGAAAAAGGATGTATAGCAGTGTATACAGGATGGCTTGGTGCAAAGCAGGACCTAAGTCAGTGCTGTGGCAGACTCTTGTGCAAGCCAAAAGTCCTGAAGGAAAACTGAGAACAACTTTTCACTCTACAATTTTATAATGGCATGTGGTCAGCAGTCTCACAGTGGGAGGCATGAGGAAATAAAAACTCAACTTCTTCTTTGGTCACCTTCAAGCAAGATTAGTATCTCTTTCTGGTTTCTGTTGTGCAGGTGTCCAGACCTCAAGTTTGGCTGCCAAGAGAGCTTTATTAGAGGGATAAAAGATTTGAATAACTGTTAAGAGGAAAAATTTGGATATCTTAAAGCATTGGGCTGGGGAGAGGTGGGGTGAGGATAACTGCATAGAAGACTCCAGTTCTGAGGAATGTGGAGTACTTGCCATTGGCACTGGCTGGCTTTTTGTTTAAATGTAGGCTAAAGGGGCTAAACTGATGAATCTATGTTTGAGTATCTTGGCTGTGAAGGAACCTCCCATCCCTAGGGTAATCCTTCCAGCATCGGTCAGTGTTAAATCCATGTAAGGAAATGTACTATGCCAGTGCTTGTAGTGTGCCTGACCTCCAGAAAGCAGAACATTTAATGCTCTGTATTGATAGTCCAGCATCAATCTGTTCTGCCGTTTCCCTGAAAAATTATTAAAAAAACAGAGTATTTCAGGTCTGTACAGGAACCCTTTATTCCTTAACCATACATTAGTCTGCCTGCCAGCTGGGAACAGGAAATATCTGGAATATTTGTTCTCAGAAATGAGATTTTGCAATGTGATGCTGACTTTAGTGCCAGAATTTTTGGACTAGAAACACATCATACTGCACTTGTTTCTGATACCACACCCCTAGTTGGCAGTATCAGTGGCTAGGAAAGGATGAAAAGACCTTCTTTTCCAGAGCAAGAGAGTTCAGAGTATTAAGCCACATATAACTTTCCTTTGGAAGCACTAGGGTAGAGAAGGGGTCTGCTTGTCTGCCAGAAAAGACAGACCAACAAAATAAAGAACTCCTGTGTTTACTGCAGCATCCAGGATGTGCACCCCACTTCTCTTTTCTCCTGCTACCCTGCAAGACTTCTGATACAGTCACAGAAGGCAGTAGAAATTTTCATTAACATTCACTTACATGTAAAGCAGCTGGCTGTATGTCTCCAAACTTTTATTTCAGTAAATTCATGAATATTTCCATTTATTGGTTATGCTCAATTTGATACTTCAGAGCTCTGCTATAACTCTGCAATGGTCAGACACTTTACCTGCTTGTAAGAGAGAAACAGCAGTGTCTTCAGCCTGGTTGGCATAGAATTATTGAGGCCTTCCTAGGCCCTCCCTTCTTTTCCTGCAGTCTGGATATTGCCCCGTTTCCTCATACTGTTTTCTACAAAGGGGAAAATCTTTGCTTAGGTCAACCAGAAGAACATCAGCCCCCTAACATGTATTTGGCTAGCTCAGCTATTCCAGTGTTTCTGAATACTTAACATCTCTGTTCCATTTAAACAAACAGTACTGAAAGAAAATCCAGTTATAGTAGTAGTTGCCAGCATGGAAAACGAAGCTAAATTCTGATGTACAGCTGGATCCATTTAGTTCCTAAATAGCATAGATCAAACTTGTTTCTTCCTTTTCTTGTGAATCAGGGTCATAGATAAATTCTGCTAGAGACTAATGCAGTTTAGACGTTAAAGCATCTCACTCTTTTAGCATATAAACAGTCTGCATGCTTCGAATACATAAAATCAATTGGTAATTCCAGTTGCACACTAATAAAGAGTAAGACTACTTTTATACAGTAAATGCAATGTATTGCTATAGAAAGAAATAATGGGAGGAACCAATGCATTAAGGAGATGCACTCATATTGCACTTAAAAGCTTTTAAATTAGAAAGCTGTTTATCTGGCTGAAGCAGATTTTTGTCTGTTAAATGTTTCCTTTCCAAGACTCTATTTCTCCTTTTTTGTTTCCTCCAAACATACACACCAAAACAAATCCCAAAGCCCTCATCCAGCAATTGTAACACGGGTTGGAGCCTGGATAAGATTCTCAGCATAACCACACAATGTTTACACACGATGTCAGTGTCACTCAAGGGCATCCTGGGTAGCCCACGCTGTCCTGTTAGAAGGAAGGACTGAACACTGAACTCTGGTTTCTGCAGCAGTGAAGTAAGGCAGATGAGTAACGGAAAGCATTTTCATAACTCTGCATTATTAATATCACTAGCAGGCAATTAAATCACCCATACAACATGCATTTAATGAAAGCAAATTTGTTGTTTGAACACTGTGTAGCTGTCAAACTAACTCATTTGACAGAGCAGTGTGTTTTGCTTCTTAAGCTGTGGCAGTTCCATGAGGTTTCCAGCCAGAAAGGTTGACATTCCACTGTAGAGTTTCAGAATTATCTTAAAGCTTGAGCTTCAAAGTCATGTTGGAGAGAACTAAATGCAGTTTGCTTTTTTTGTGACACATCTCTGTAGTTCCTTAATCTGTCTGCTTGTTGGTTTCCCACTCTGTAAGGCATTCTAACATTTGCTGCCTTTAAACACTTCGTGGTTTTAGGATTTAAGTTTTTCAGAGGGTGATACATTAATAGTCTCCTAAGAAATCAGGGACAGAGGTTTATTTTAAGGAAAATTATGAAGAAAAAACCTTTCCATTATGTTTTCTTTTCCTGTATATGTTTGTGTTTCCCCAGAGACAAAGCACAATTATTGCAGAGCTAAATTATTTCTTTAAATGGAACTCTTTTCATCAGGAGTAATAGGTAGAGCAGTGTTAATGCCTAGCCACAAAACCCTCTACATCTGCAATTTAACTTTAATTTGAAATTGAGCTGTGATGGAATCAATATGCAGCAGATTTTTGCAGTCTGCTTTGGTCTGCTTCCATAAGGAAAAAAGCCTTCCTTAGAGTGAGAATGAATTTCCTAAGTTCTAAGAAATTGGAAGAAATAAGATTTATGAGTAGAATATTAAACATTTCCAAGAAGACTCAACGAAGTGAAATATATTCTGAGGAATCCCTGAGTATACAAAATACCTAATGTAAGTATCACTCTGTGTCCTTTTGAGCATTTTCAGCCTTTCAGAAATGTTTACACGTTCCTAAAAAGTCAGCACTTTTTCAGAGTACGTCAGTGAACTAAGGCTATTTTGAGAAAACAGATGTTAAGTCAGGTATTTAAGGGAAGTCAGGTTCTTAATATCGAATTAAATCCCTTCTTTTCTCTCTCATTTTTTTCGTTTTGATCTCACTTAATATGGCATAATAATGAAGCAAGAAGTCCTCACTCCTGTGATGTATGTTATACATCATTTCGTGCTGCAGAAACTTGCAATACTTGTTTTTAACATGTTATAGGTGAGAAAATTCTTGCCACTAGAGTGAAGTGAATAACATTTAGCCACTGAAGGCTTCTGAATGCAGGGTATAAATGACCGTAATATGGGGATATCTGTGGATGTTTCTATGCATTTTTGGTTGACAAAAAGATGTATTTCTTTACGTCTGCATTTCAGAATCTCAGATAGTCTGGGAAGAAAACACTGAAACCTTTGGTTCACCCTTTCAAGACCCTGTTATAACTTATCCATGGAAAAAGAATTGTGTAATACCGTGCTGGTCACAGCAACATGTTCCTAGGGTTTGTCTAGGCCACGCAGCATTGGACAAGACATCCCACCTGTTTTACCTTCTTACGCTTTGTGCTGGTCTGTGGTTATTCAGGTATTAAGATGGTGTTTACCAACCAGCCGGCCGTTCTCTGCATTCCCCAGATCAAAGGCAAACAGACATACTTTGTAGTTTTACTATTTGAAGTAACTTGCATCCTATTGCCAGTGTGGAGACTGCAGCTTGAGAGCCCCTGTTACAGGGTGACACTTGCTGTGATGCCATGATGCTGATGAGAAATTCAGTCCAATTCAAACACAAGGAAGATCATCCAACTGAAAGAGCTGCAGAGAAGCAAATTCGAGCCCATATGAATTATGCCTAGATCCCTGATTACTGTGTTAGAAAGGTGGGGGCAACACCCAACATTCGGAAAAGGATGAAGGCACTTAATTTTTAGAGTGTGGTGCACTGTAGAAGCAGTACTTTTGGCTTAAACGTCTGTCTAGCTGCCGCTTCTCTGAGCTGCTAATATATGAGAACAGCATCAGAGTTTATGTTCACTTGCCGCTGAAGTACAGGTGTCAAATTAAAAGGGAGCAAAACTTTGATCATTGTGAAATCTTACATTAACTCTGGGCTTCTGTATAACCACTGCGAGCAGTCATACGCAGGCAGTGTTTAACATACTTGTTCATTCACTTGCTAAAAGGTGTGTTCACATAACAGTGTCATCAGTGTGTATCTGCCCTTCCGTTTCACAGGGAAGAGATGGAGCTATTTGAGTTATTAGTGAGAAGTTTTTGCCATAAATCAGAATTCAACAGCTTTATTTCCTTACATAAACGACTGTTCTAATCAGATTTTGTCTCCTCCCAGATATTATCCAGATAAAGACCATAATTTTTCAAGTTCATTATGACAGAACACAAATACACAGACAGTTAGATCTAACGATAAAGGACTTTTAGTTCTGAAACTGAGTCATAAATGCAAAGAATCCAACAAACAGAGGAGGGAGAAAGACTGTGTTGCATGGTAGTAGTTACGGAGAAGCCAGGCGGGTTTAGTTCTCTCTGATTTTTCTGTGTGCAGGAACATTGCTAGTGTGCTGGTTTTGCTACTGGCTGCCCCGGGTGGATTGTGGAGTCTCCTTCTCTGGAGACATTTGAAACCCTCCTGGACATGTTCCTGTGCAACTTGATGTGCACATCCTTGCTGTGGCAGGGGCGTTGGACTAGATGATCTTTTGAGGTCCCTTCCAATCCTTAATGTTCTGTGATTCTGTGATCTTTCTCTTTTGTGAAGACTCTATGTCTAAATTTTAAATATACTTATTATTTGTAAAGGCTCTGCGTTTGCTGGCAGACTTTCTTAGCAGAAGGGGAATTTAGTCTGCAAACTTTGAATTCCTTCAGAAGTTACTGTGTCTTTACAGCACTGAAACTGTATGCTCCTTGCTGAGTTCAGTCGCCACAGAAATCCTTCATTTCATTACAGTGGGTTTTGTTACTAGGTGTCTCTAGGATTCCCTAGGGGACATTCATCAAGCATGTTAAAGAGGAGAATGAAAATCTGTGCTAAAGTATGTGTTATATAATTATATATAGAATGTTGGAATAAAACAACCAAAAAAACCCCATTTCACTTTACAGTCTACTCTTTTCCTTCCAATTTGCAAATAAAATTTTAGCTACAGTGACAACTCTTCTTTAACACAGTACTTAGCAGGCAGGCAGTATGCTATTGAAACACCTTGAACAATGCTTGTGCATTGTTTTTCTGGGTTTGGGGGGTTTTTTCCTACTGAGGAGCATAGTGGGTCAGAACTTTATCTCTTTTATTAAAGAGGCAGCAGAGAAGGTGTTAATGTAGACAGCACAGGTGTTCCAGCACAAGCAGCTTTGGTGTGACTTGGGCGTACTTCACCTTCTCCAGCTAGCTCAAGTAGAGCCAGCTGCCAGCCTTTGACTGCTGGAGGCAAGGACGCTGGCAGCGTGTCTGGTTTTGGAGCTGTCGTAACAGATTTCAGATGTCAAGGCCTGAAAGCTTCGTGATGTCTGTTCTAGCCTGTGATGCCTTCCTTGTGTCTGCAGATGTCTGTGACTGTCTGAAGTGAGCATCTGAGGAAGGGACCTCGAAAGATGATGATCTTTCTAGTCCAAACCCCCTGTCAGAGCAGGATCACCTGCAGTAGGTCACAGCCTAATGATGTGATAGGTGCCTCTGTAAAACTAGGTACTTCTGAGTATTGTCAGCACTCAGCTTCAATCATTTAAAGAAATTTAAGGCTGACCAGGTGAAGTATCTAATACCAACAGTATTTGGTTCTGAGAAGACCATCTTGATGTCTTGCAAAGGCCTCAGGTATGTGACTGCCAACCTGAACGTAGTTGAGGAAGTCTGATTCTTTGCATACTAGTCATCTTTTTTGCTCAGAGCTGTCATTTGTTTTTACTTCTGGGGTTTTTTTTAACTTGTTTACAAGCTGGATCCTGCATATAAAAGTGATTCTTTTCTCTAGTGGGCTGTAGCTGTCTCTAAGTGACAACCTATCTTCACAGTTCTCTTTATCATCTCTTGTTTCTTGAAAATGCAGAAAGGTTTTCAAAAGTGTTGGGCATGGGTGATTTGAATTGCTTCTTATGTACTCTAATTCTGTCTTCCAGCTGTAACTGGTGTAACATTCAAGGAGAGTTTTGATGGTGATGTTAACATATCCTCTAGTTTCTTTTATTTACAATCTAGTGTCTTTCTTCTGAGTAGAGTCACTATATAAATGAGACACTTTTGTGTTTCAGAGAAGATTGTGTGGTTTGGTTTCTCATTTGTAGTCAACTATTCCTATAGCATGCTCTAAAACGTGGTGGTTGGGATCTACAGCTGCTCAACAAAACTATTATAAAGCATAACATTTGTAGTGTTATCACTGTTGAAATACTATAATCCACAATTTCATTCTTTTTTTTAATGTGGAAAGCGTTTTTATAGAAATAGATCCTTAGTAGCACCAGGACTGGGTATCTCTGATTTCACTCAATAGGTTGCTTGGTATGGCAAAGAAAGGAGAACCTTGATTTTTATTTAACAAAATCATACAATTATGCTGTGATAGGATGTTTTTTCTTCAAGTGTAACAAGGTGCTAACTACAGGTAAACATGTATAGTCAGCAAAAATAACCAATTTCAAACTAATGAGCTAGAGACTCAAGAAGGTTTTTAAGTGTTAATTAGGAAAAAAGTTATTGTGCTATATTTGTGTAATTTATGGCAGTAGATTAATTTATGTGTATTGGCATAAAACAATTAGAAAGTCTCGCTAATATTTCAAAAGCTCATATTAGCAGTGTAAAATCAGTGTCCTAGATTTTCAGTAGCTTCACTAAGTAAGAATTATAGTAACTGTATTGAATATTTTGAACCTTCCTAGATAATTTTTATTTTTTAACTACAGACCAAATTTGTTTGACTTCTGGGCTCAGTGTCTTTTATCTAATGCTTTTAGAAACTCACATTCTTCCACTTGCAAAACAAAAATGCCTTTCTTGCAAGGGAGATTTTCCAAAGCATGTAAGGAAGCTTGGTGATTATCAATGATTTGATTATCAGTGTCAGTGGTCAGTGTCCTTTTTTGATTTCTATTAAAAAAGTGGACTTTGATGTACTATGAAAGCTAGAAAAGAAAACTCTTTTGGTTATAATTTGCAAGTCTTTAAGTAATTAACACTTTTATTATTCCAGGACTCAGAATTTGACCCCTTGAAGTTCACCAGTGTCATTGAATGTGAGAAGCCAAACAATGACTTAAGTAGGTTTCGAGGTTACATGTGAGTATTTCATATAATCTCTTTCAGAATACACTCCTTTTCTGTCATATGGAATACAATAAATGCTGGCTTGTTTTGAGCTGTGTAAGTTGCATTGTCATCACATCTAAGAAGGAATGTGTCCTCTTCTAGAGGATCCTCACTTCAGGGTGAGATGAGAGCCTCACATTTCAGTTCATTAGGATGGATTTACTTGTTAGCTTTGATCAGTTTAACAGTCCAGAATTGAATGCATGAAGCGATGCAGTTACAGATACTCTTTTTTTTTCATTTCTGTTTCTCCATGGATTAAAAAAGATCATCTAGAAATGGGAAAAAATAGAAGAGTGGTCCAAAAGAGTCTACAAACACAGTCTGTTGTATACTGCTTTTATGAAGATGGGTCTTTTCAATGTTTCTTTTAATGTAAGCATCACTGAGGAAAATTAGAAGGTAAATCTAAAAGACCTACATGAACAGGGTGCTTGTGTATGGCAAATCAGTCCTGCTCAGAGGCAAATGTTTTACTGTGTGCAAAGTAATTTGCTTGTAATGTAGCAAGGATTGTGGTGTGTAGGCATGCTGGTAGTGGTTACTTACGAGATGCACTCTTGTGTGATTTATTTTTCCAGTCTGTAACCACATGGAGAGCGAGACCAGGTTGGTTTTTGTCTAAATTTTAATGAAGAGAGTTAAACAGATACTAACTCTATTCAGAATACAATGATTTATCACCCATATTGATTAAGACTGATAAACAGTATTGAGTTAGATGAATAGCGCAAATAAATTTCTGGAGGTGGGGGAGTTTTTGTACAGTGATTTACTGCCTCAGGTACTACTGTAAGATGTCGCAGTTTGTGTAGGACGTAGTGTCAACGAGTGTAAGTCAGGACAGTTTTTTTGAAACTATATCAAGTTGTTATGTGGCAAAATGTGTCTCTGTTTAGCAGCACAAAGTTCATGATAATTAAAAAAATCACAGAAACATTGAAAATTACTTGAGACCAGCCTAGTGCTGTCCTGTATCTGCAAAAGCACAGCATGCACGTTCCTACACATGGCTTCTTCAGTTATATTGTCACACTCTGCAAGGACACACTCGGGGTCGGCAGGCAGACTGCTAGTTCTACTCAGATACTTGCTTTATTAGTGTTGTGCAGTTTCTGCACCCTCAGGTATCTCAAGCACATTTCCATATTTTCTATTTCCCCTTTAACAATTCTTCTATGTAAGAAGAGTGGAATAAAACCTAGCATGCCCCCTACCCATATGGGTCTATCCAGATAATGTACACTATGCATAGTAAACATTCAAAAATCCCATGCCAGGACCCAGAAATGATAAAATTTGCTTTAAGATCCTTCTTATAGCTTTTGTGTGTGTATGTGGGCAAGAAGAAAGGAGAAATAATAGCTGGCATTCTGGTTTTTGAGCTTTTCTCTGAAAACACAGATGTTGTTATTAGACATCAAAAGAGGGCTCTGATCATACCAAAATAAGTATAGCAAAGACTTATAACAACAGGAATAAATTTGTGTATTCCTATTTTAAAGCTTGCCGTAAGATAACAAAACCAAATTGGTATAAAATCATGTTACAGGTTTTAAAAGAAAAAAGAAGTATAAATCTAGGCAGTGATGTCCCTTTAATGTGCTATGGTGACACCACCTCTCCTGGAAAAAAAACAACAACCTAGACTAAAGTTTCGTCATAGTGAAATGTCAGGAAGGTTCTGAGTCATGATGTGCACCGAGCCTGTGTTTAAGATTATTTATTTTCTTTGGGAGTGTAAGTAATTTACTTTGTAATACACTTGAGGAACCGGAGTATGGAAGAAAATATGTCACCTTGTTATTTAGTGCTGGTAAACACGTAACAAGGGAAAACATAATAGAAGGCTGAAGCAGTCTACCTGTTGGACCTATTCACACATTGCTGTATTAAACCAAGAAACTTACTTCTACATTAATGCTTTCAGAGAGGTCTAGCAATCTAAGAGCTAACTGCATCTGATCTGTCTGTCTGTCCTAGCTCGTGGTGCATGTGTATTTTAGATGTTTAGGTACTGCATATTTGCAGTGTCATCTGTGTGAGAAATGGCAGGGGAAAAAAGCATCGCACCTGAACTTGCCAGTGAGTTTGCTCCTGGGCTAAGCCTTCACATTCCAGGCATCTGAGCAGCTTCAGCTGGACACTGATTTAAATACTGACAGAAAAATGTTTCCCTCTTTGCTTCCAAAGTTACAGTGGCCTGATTCCAGAAAAGGGAAAAACCAGACTGTTAAGCCTCTGTAACAAGCTTAAGGTTTGTTACTCTGCAGGGCTAGAAGTGTTTCCACCCAGATATAAAATAGTAGCAGCTTTGGCAGGTTTGTTGTCAAAGTGAGCAGTTTTATCCAACTCCAGTTTTCAATATTTTTTAACCCAGACCAATATGTCTGTAATTTTTTCTCCCTTTTATCAAGTTGCCTTGTATGTACATTCTGTTAGCAAGTCACCAGGAGTGACTGCAGACAAGAAGGAAACAGTGAGTTTCCTCCAGGCCCTGCTAGCTTCCTTCCCCACAGATTTTAATTTCATCCATGTTTTCTAAGAGTCTACTGAGGAACAGGTGAGTTGATTGAACAGATACATAACGGTACAGAACAAAGACACAAGTAATTTTACATAAAGATTGCCACGTGTAAGTATCTTTCACAGTCCACTGTTACTGTGAAGTATAAAACATTTAGAAGGCTATGAAATCAGAAGTTGGGGCAATTATTTCTTAAGTAGGCTTATCTTTAAAAGTCTCATTTACTAAAAGGAATCGTAACTTTTGTGTGGAGGCTATACTGGAAATTTGAACTAACGTCTTCATGATTTGCAAGAAAGGCTGAAGTAGAATTCAACTTTCCCAAGTAGAGGAATAGCAGAAACCTTGTAGTAGCATTGTTTCTACAGTACGGAATTGCTAAAACTTATTTGCCACAATACTGCAAAGGGCTGATGGGCAGCCCTGACATTGTGAAGTTCTTTGACAAAAGGTGTGACAGTGGGTTAAGGAGGTTTGCTGAGGAGGACAGAAGCCAAACCTCAGTTCTGTCTGCACACTGTAACATTGCAATCTGCTAGAAAAAGTACAAATGATTCACCTCAGTGAATCTTTGCTTCTGGCAGAGATCAGCACATTTGGTTTAGTTCTTGAGGTCAGAGAAGAACTTATTGTTATTGCTTAACAATACATAATGTTTTTATAATTGTTGTTGTCTAGCATTTTCCTGGTGACTGTTAATTCTCATATGTTAATTATGGTGATATGTTAATTCTCATATTCTCTTTTCTATATTTCTGTATTTCTCTGTCAGCTGAAATTTGAGTCGGTCTATTGACAGCAACCAGTAAGTTGTAGTGGAAACCATAGAATGATCATAGAATGTACTGAGTTGGAAGGACCTCCAGAGGCCATCTAGTCTGACCCTCCTACAACAAGCAGGGACATCTCTAACTAGAACAGATTTCTCAGAACCCCATCAAGGCTGATCTTGAGTGTCTGCAGAGATGGAGCTTCCACCACCTCTCTAGGCAGTCTGTTCCAGTGATCCACCACCCTCATATTAAAGAACTTTTTCCTAATGTCCAGCCTAAATCTACCCTTTTATAGCTTAAAACCGTTACCCCTCATTCTATCGTTTCATGCCCTTGTGAACACTTCTTCCCCAACCTTTATGTAGGCCCCTTTCAGGTATTGGAAGGTCACTATAAGGTCTCCTTGGAGTCTTCTCTTCAAGCTAAACAACCCCAGCTCTCCCAGGCTGTCCTCGTAAGAGATGCTCCAGCATTCTGATCATTTTTGTGGCCCTCCTCTGGATATGCTCCAACAGATCTATGTCCTTCTTATGTTGAGGGCTCCAGAAGTAGAAGCAGTACTCCAGGTGAAGTCTCACCAGGCCAGAGCAGAAGGGCAGAATTCTCTCTCTTGTTTTTGTGCTCTTCAATGAGAATCATCAGGACACAGGTCATTTTGTTTTTCTTAGAGTGTCAGTGAGTCACTTCTGAAGGGAGTTTCTCATGTTTACTCTGATAAACTTATGAGATATTTTCCCTTTATTTTTCACGGAACTGGCACATATTACCCCTGGTACATCTTCCTTAGTATCACGGCTTCTGAAGCACAGTCCTTTCTCGTACTGCTTTCTAGGATTTCTTTGATAAAAATATGTTAATAGGGGATTAGTCGTATGCACTACACCTAAGCTGCTCTTAGACGGAGTGGATTAACTTGTGATCACACATGCACAGAAGTCCAGTGCATTTTCAAAGCGTTAGGTAGGTTGCACACATGCTCTAGATTTGGCCTGCATATCTCTAGTGAGCATTTGTCCAGCACATTTGTATAGTCACCAGCAACTGGTACTGCTCCAGCTGGGCTGTCACACATCTCAAATTCTTGGGTAAGTATGCTCAGTTTTCAAAGTCTGCCAGTGTCTTCCCAGGAGTAAGATCTAAGAAAATATTTCAACATAAGGGTTGACAAAACTTCTTAAACTTTGAAGATGTGTCTTGGGCTTGTTATATTACAGAGTGGTATGATTTAACAAGCTTAATGTTCTGACGTGCTGCACTTTGTTCTGTTTTTACGTTTTCTGCAGTATACATAAAAGTGGAAAAAAGGATGGACTGTTCAAAGAAAATCTTCTGTTACGTGGCTGTACCATTAGAAATACAGAAGAGGTTGCAGGAATAGTAATCTACGCAGGTAAAAGCGGTTTCTCTGTCTGATGAGGCATACCATCTTTTTACAGTGTCCTTAAAATGACAGCAAAAATCCATGACATCATTTGATGTGATTACTTCTGCAGGGCACGAGACCAAAGCGTTATTAAACAATAACGGACCCCGTTATAAACGCAGCAAGCTTGAAAGACAGATGAATGCTGATGTTCTTTGGTGTGTTCTCATACTTCTAGTCATGTGTCTGTTTTCTGCCATCGGTAAGTGCTCTTTGAAAGCAGAAACTTTCAGACTGTCTTGGGACTTGTGCATAACATGTATCTGCCAAAACATGAAGTCAGTAAAGGTGCCTCCTTACTCTCTAATGGTTTTTTGCATTTTTTTCTTTGAAATAACGACGCGTTGATACGTAAGCGCATTTAAATAGCTTCTTAGCATCAATCAAATACATGCTGTTAGTACCAGTGTTTTGAAGGCTTAGAGTCTGCTACCTTTGATAGCATCCAAAAGTATCGAGCTCAAAAAACACTTTATCAATAGACTGCTCAAAATTACAGGTGGTAGAGTGTAACATGCCATTAGTCAGTCATCAAAGTAATTTATGAACAGAAAATAAACAATAATTATTCCTCAGTGCTGTTTATTAAATCAAGGGCACATGCACAAAATTGATGCGCTGACCCTAAGGCTGTGGCTTTAACACAGAAGTAACAAGTAATTAAGTCTAAATATGCATAAATCCAGGTAGAAAACTCTCCAGACTTCATGGAGTGCTTGAGGAAGTGCTGAGTTTCAGGCTAGTACTCTTCAGACTTTTTCTTCTATTAATTTATGAGAAACAACAGAGATTTACATTTGGTATCCTAAATGACTCTTTATACATGGCATATGAATTTCATATCCTTAACGTTTGTGTGTTCTGTAATGTTTGCATGTGAGTCATATGGCATAAACACCAGAATGTTTCCTAACGACCATCATGTAGCTTAATAGCAAATCTTACACCATTTTAATATGTCTCTGTGTGCCTTCTTCCAGGTATTGTTAAGTGCTCCTTAACGATGCATATTTCCAGGCAACCTCTTTGTTTCCACTGAGTTCACAACACGCTTTGGTAGTGTCTCACTGTTGGAGAGTCCAGTCCTGAGGGCTTAAGTGCCCCGACAGGTTTAATTGAAGAGAATCGCTGCCTGTAGCTCGCCCCCTTGCCCCTGCATTCAAGGTGTTGTCCCCAGAGCAGCAAGGTGTGCACTGCAGTGGCTTCAGTTCAGCTGAAACTCCTGAGGTGCATCAGTGTGAACAGGAGGAGGTGGCAGGCACATAGTAGGTGACAGAGCAAACTCCTGGAGGTGGTAATAACTAGAAACAGCTAGGAAGAAAATTTGCTTGAGCCCTTGGAAACCAAAGCCCTTTGTGCCTGCTGCTTCAACACATGCAAAGCTGTGTTTTGTTAAGTCAGGCAATTTTTGTGCATTCTGTTGAGAGAAGTACAGCATTTAACAAATTCTTTTGAAAATCCAGGGAAGGATATTTATAACACAAGTCTTGATGTAGGTCATTCTCAGTGTGGGGCTTCCAAATTTTGCTCTGAAGAGTAAAAATATTAATAAAGAGATCATTGTGGTGGGATACTCATATTGGTATTCCAGGGACAAAATAATTTGCTCCCTTGGCTTAAGTATTGGCTTTAGTTTTCAAGAGTTCGATGCTAGGTTTATGTATCAAGACGTAAACAACCTTGTCAGATATGTTTTACAAAAGATTCCTTTTAAAGTAGACCTTTGTCCTTTCTTTCCTGATTTGTGACGTATCGTGAAGATAGTTTGAATGCTTCTTGCCCTGGGGAAATTCTTTGGTTTGAACTTTAAAAAAATCAGGCATATGATTTTAGTCTTGTAGAGCTGCACATCCTAGTGACTCTTGACTCTGCTGATACTGTTTTTCCATTAGTTCCATAGACAGGGTAGGTAAGATTCACAGTGTAAGATGAAAGACTCTTCTGACTTTATCCAGCTGAAACTGATGTAGTGATAGCTGGCCAGTGATACGTGTACTGCAGACAATGGAGTTTTTTCATTTTCACACATAAGCTATTGCTGAAATTTATCGTTTTCCGATTACAGAACGAGCCCTGAACTACTAATTTAGACTAGCCGGCTCACTTTATTTAGATAATATTAAATTACTCTTGCATGCTGTCCTTACAGCCAGACAAATCCCTTTCTCAAACTCAAATCCCAAGGCAGAACAAAAAAATTGGTTTGGGAGCCTTTTCTAAAAGTCTCACAGAACAGTTGAAAACAAATACCACTTGCCCACGTAATTCAACTCTTAGAACAAATTCATAACATTCGCTTTTTCCTTGGAGTTCATTTGCATTTTTCTCTCTTTCAACTCTTCTGTAGGTCATGGCCTATGGGTATGGCAATATGGTGAGAAGAAGAAACCAATTTTTGATGTTCCAGGGCCCGATGGCAAATATTTGTCTCCCATTTTAGCTTCAGTATATTTATTTCTGACAGTAATCATAGTTTTCCAGGTAATCAAGTTGTACATGCTGTCATTTCTGTTCATAGTTTGCTGTAGTAAAGCTATGACTGTGAGGTACCTCTTCTACCACTGAGGCATGTAAGAGGCCACACTCTCCCACCTTGGGGCATATCTCTGGGTGATCCTCAATCCCTGAAGTGGTCAGTTCCAAGTGTATTTGACACAACTCCAAATAAAAGCAAACGATGGCCTACCCTGTCACTCCAGAAATACAGATGGGTATTGTGCCTTTATAATGTGATAGTGTTAGGATACACTGTGTCCCAGTGTTGACTAAGGGACGCAAGGTACACTGTTGACTGGTGATGACGCTTCATCCCTCAGGGTTAACCTTGGGTTTCCCTGCATGCCTTCAGTCCTGGTCCAGGCAAGCACATCATCACCTGGCTGTTCCAAAGCTGGGATAATGTGGGCAGTAGCTCAGAATTAGAGAAAGGAAGCCAAGCAGCAGGGATCCCTTTCTAGGGAAGGGCCCACAGCACAGCACTGTAAGGGCTGCTATCAGATGTCCTGGCGGAAAACGGGACACTTTATTTGCCTAGGAAAGAGTTGCTTCTCTAACTTTGTTAGTGACCCTTCTAGTCATAATTTTATCTTTGCAATTCACCTTAGGTTGTCCTTATCTAAAACAGTAAACAAGCTCTTTTCACACACAATGATAGCTTAGTGCATCGCGACTTTACGTTCTGTTGCAGTGCCAATTTAACCAGATTTTACTGATTCATTGAATTCTCGCTTAAATTTTCTCCTAATTCTTTCTTTTTGTGTATTCTAGGTTATGATTCCAATTTCTCTGTACGTATCCATTGAAATAGTTAAAGTTTGCCAAGTATACTTTATTCATCAAGACAAAGATTTATATGATGAAGAAACAGACTCTCAGCTGCAGTGCCGAGCTTTAAATATAACAGAAGACTTGGGTCAGGTGCAGTTTATCTTTTCAGACAAGACTGGGACACTTACTGAAAACAAGATGGTTTTCCGAAGATGCACTGTTTCTGGAATAGAGTATTCCCATGATGATAATGGTGAGCTCATGATCTTGTTTTCTGTCTAACTTCGGGCAACCTGAAGTACGTATAAAAATTGCCATAATCTTAATTCAAGAAGAAAACAAAGGAAATTGCATGTATCCACTCAGCAAACTCTGTCATAGCTGTTTTCAGATTAGTGTAATTTGATGGCTGTGTTCAGCTAGCAATGACAATCTTATCAAAGTGTTCTGTAACATCTACAGTATGTTGTCAAGACAGTTAAAGCTTCTGGCTTTAGCTCCTGATATATAAAGCACTTGAGCACATGGATAATTTAAACAAATGGAAAGTGCTGCGGGTGTATTTTAAGCCTACAGTCACAATAGTGTCTGATTTAATATGTGCAATGAGATTATCCTTTTTTGCTGAGAAAGAAGTGTTTTGTTAAACTGGTAGTTTTCATAGTATCGAGAAGCATAATCTGATGGAAATACACATTTTGTGTTACATTTGTCAGATACTTTTTCTGCTCCTGTGTGGTAGGTGTCTGCATTAAGGTGTCTTCACTGCTGTATGAGCAACTGCAGCTGAGATAGTGTCCCCACGTATCAGGTTCTTGAAACTAAAAAGTCACTGTTCGTGACAAGGGTTGTCATACCTTTGTCATCACCCTTTTAAAATTATGATGAGATTGCCTATTTTTGATGAATATTTAATGAATTAGAAATTTCTAGACTCTTACACTTGGCGAGTGATCTCAGGCTGCCGTACATGCAAGGAAACCAAGTGAAATATCTGCATTGTTTATTTCAAAGATGATCTGTGCTTTTCTTCACTTGAGTAACTTTTCTGGCATAGTGGTTTGTTACTTGGAATCAAACTCTGAGCAAAATTTTAGATGAAGAAACAGGTTTAAAATTGTTGTACGTGGGACAAGATTCAAAGGTTTATTATAAAAGGTCATTTTTCTACTGTAAAATCAGACCGCTTGGGATGGAAATAGCCTTCTTCAGAGCTCTTTGGCCTGAGTTTTTTAGTCTGCTGTGTCTGGGTAGCATTGCCTGTTGTTTCTGTTGTTTAACCCTTCTCATTATAAGATCCTGTTTTCAGTTATGGATAGTTCTTGAAAACTTTAGCTGTTCGGTTCAAGTTTGCCATGCCAGATGTTTGCCTGAGGCATGAATTCTGGGGGAGAAACTTCAGTCAGAACAGCTCCATTCAGCCATATCCAAGAACAAGGCTGAGATGTAACACACTTTTTTCCCATGCTAAGAACTTTAGGCAGATTTTCCTCTGAAGTCATCGAGAGGCTCAGCCAGGCACACACAGAGGGGGAAAGTTATGCGACAGTGGCAGATTATGGTCTGAAATTTCCTCACTTCAGAACTCTAATTTTCTGATGAAGCATTTTTCTGTATAATCTAGGACTGCTGCATATCTGTTAATGATTTTATCAACAGACGGTGTACAGCCTTTACAAATTTTCTCTGTGCTGTGTTATAAGCCTTTCTCTCTAAAATTTGTTAACTGCTAGAAGCAGTTATAACATTATTCTCTGTTCTACAGTGATTATTATACTGCAGTTATCATCATATCTAAGTTCCTTCCAGTAGTGCATTAAGCAGTGTGTTCAACTTTCTTCACATGTAGCTTGATCTGTCCCCTTCTTCCTTCCCCTCTGCATACAGTGCACTATTTGTTTGGGTTTGGGGGCTGCTCCAAAGGCATGCACTGTGCTGCGTGAGGTGTGGCATGTTGGAGGCAGCAGCAGCATGTCTTCATCTTGAGTGGTGGGAGTGTCCTTATTTTCTTTGCAAATTTGTTTCATAAAGCAAATCCATTCCCCATGTGAAGCATCACCTTTATGATTATGAGTGAGACTTTCTGTTTTGCATCAGACGTGGGCATGTTAATCATGATTATGTGGACCTCGTGCAGGGCAGTAACAATTACTTCTAAAATGAAAACTGAAACTCTGAACAAGATTTTTTTTAGGTAGTATAGGGAATAAGGGGCAGTTCTCATTACTTAGCTGGAGAAAACATTTTCCACCAGAATTCTCTGTTAGCTCTAAGTTTCTTAGAAGGTTGATGGCACTATGCCCAGGAGTATTGCATTGTTTTAGTCTAGACAAGAGGTGACAAAAACATGAATATAGAGGCAACTAAATAGCACCATTGTGGGACAGAATCTCTTGGCCAATTGGAGGTGGTACAAAATATTACTCATGGGTATTGCTATGCAAGAGCTTAACACCAAAGAGGAATACAGGAATGCTTGTGAAGGCTGTGAGGGAAAGTGTGAGTGTACTCAGCAACAGCGCCATGATGCAAGCTCTGTCAAATATGCATCGTTGTTGAGGTTGCCTGTAGTATTTTTTATGTGCTGATCAGGATCAGACTATGGGAATTAACATTTTCCATTTGGACCCCGTGGAGACTTTGTTGATACGAATGGAATTCTTATTACCTAACGTTAGATATTTTTATGGAAGATAGTAAATCCAGTGACTTCAGAGTTACTGGAGAAAAGCATTTGTGAGATGCAGTTCATCAGATCTGGTTTAGACATCTGTGTTTGTTGTCTAATATGTGCCTCTTTCTCTGTAGTTTGGAACTCCAAATGCAAAGAACATTCCTACTCACATCTGTGTGACCTGCATTCTTAAATCTGTCCTTTTTTCTCCTTCAAAGGTTTTTCTTGTTTCACGGAGTGTTAATTCAGGAGCAGGATGTATCATGGACCACTCCAAGTAGAGTAATGATTGTCCCATTCACAAATGTCCTGGGAATGGAATACTCCTTAGCACTATTCTCTGGCTGAATTGCAGAATTGCAATTAGTACCTTCTCCTAGCCCTAAAGGTTAGCGAAGCAAAAAAACCGGCATTCTTTTCCCTATAGATAAAACGATGTTGCCGTAACGTAGCTCTTCCCTTCAGACTAGTAGTCATAGAATCTTTAGGGATTGGAAGGGACCTCGAAAGGTCATCTAGTCAAATCCCCCTGCCATAGCAGGACCACCCAGACCAAGTCACACAGGAACACATCCATAGTGTTTTCTAGAAGTTCTAAGCACCTGTAACATAGGCTTTATAGAATCATAGAACTGGTCAGGGCTGGAAGGGGCCACAGGATCATCCAGTTCCAACCCCCCTGCCATGGGCAGGGACACCACACCCTAGATCAGGCTGGCCAGAGCCTCATCCAGACTGGCCTTAAAGACCTCCAGGGACAGGGCGTCAACCACCTCCCTGGGCAACCAATTCCAGGCTCTCACCACTCTCACGGTCAAGAACTTCCTCCTCACATCCAGTCTAAATCTACCCATCTCCAGCTTTGTTCCATTCCCCCTAGTCCTGTCGCTACCTGATATCCTAAAGAGTTCCTCCCCAGCTTTTTTGTAGGTCCCCTTCAGATACTGGAAGGCCATGCTAAGGTCACCTTGGAGCCTCCTCTTCTCCAGACTGAACAGCCCCAACTCCCTCAGTCTGTCCTCATGGGAGAGGTGCTCCAGTCAGCTTCTTGGAACTGTGTGGCCTTACCCCAAGTCTGTCTGCTGATCCTGGAGAGAGTAGGTGGCCAAAAGCTGGCTGCTGCTGAAAATCATTATATGATTTAGCTACAACCAGATGCTCTTGGCCTGACATTTGTTCTAGTGGTTTTCCAATTGCTGAATTAATCACACTCGTGCCCATAGGGTGTGTACTGTTTTTCTAGTTTTAACCACCCAGTCTGTGGAACTTCTGATGAAACATGAGTTGAATCTCCATGAATGCAACCACATGAATCTGAAAAATCTGAATTTTTCATTCTTTGTGTTTCTCCCCGAAAAAGGACTGCAAAAAGAACTCTAAGAATAAGAATAAGAAATGTGGAGCTGCTGGAGGGAGTCCAGCACAGAGCAATGAGGATCGTGAAGGAAGTGGAACACTTCCCTTATGAGGAAAGGCTGAGGGAGCTGGGTCTCTTTAGCTTGGAGAAAAGGAGACTGAGGGGTGACCT
>JAOXOE010000001.1:81138820-81150040 GCA_028565055.1 Phoeniculus purpureus
ACTGAGGGGTGACCTCATTAATGTCTATAAATATTTGAAGGGTGGGTGTCAGGAGGATGGACCCAGGCTCTTCTCAATGTCTAGTGATAGGACAAGGGGCAATGGGTGTAAGCTGGAATGTAGGAGGTTCCACATAAGTATGAGAAGGAATTTCTTCCCAGTGAGGGTGACAGAGAACTGAAACAGGCTGCCCAGGGGACTTGTGGAGTCCCCTACACTTGGAGATGTTTAAAACCCGCCTGAATGTGTTCCTGTGTGACTTGGTCTAGGTGATCCTGCTGTGGTGGGGGGATTTGACTGGATGATCTTTTGAGGTCCCTTCCAATCCCTAATGATTCTGTGATTCTCTGGTATGTTTATGGGGGTGAAGGCATATGCTAAAACTTCGGTCATTTTTCCTTGCCCAGCAAAGTTTCTTAGTAACTAAATATAACAAAGCAGTTTCTTTCTACTTTTTTTTCTTTTTTCTTGCTGAAAATTTCCCAGCCATTACTTCATATAGGAAAGTGTTATACTTTTAAAAAATACCTGTCTTAGTTTGAGGGTTGTATTGCAGTGTAACTTTCTTGCTCTTCTTGTATGTAGTCAAGAGACCATACACATGGCACATTCCAGCCACGTTGGAGGATTTGATTTACGTGGAAAAAAACCCATAAAACCCAGTATAACCTTTTCTATGAATGCTGCTATTGCTTCCAAAAGGGCTCCTCATCTACCACCTTTACAATCTGACATTCTTCAGAAATCAGGATAGTCCATTAAGACCTTTCTGCAAAAGAGCAAAACCTTTAGCAGAACTGGGTGATTCAGATACTCTATGTAGACTGTTTGTAGATTCTGTTTGTATTTGTTATTGGTCTTTGAAAAACGTTAATTGTAACTGAGGAGAGAACCACTCCACGCAGATGCAGAACTCTGTACATTGGGAGTACCCCATGTTAAATATTTTAGAAGACAGAGTAACTCAGATACAGGTCATGCCTTTTTCTAAGGGCAACCCTTGCTTTGGAAAATCTCCAGAAAAGTAGGAATGATCTCAATTTCTGAGTAAAGAGTTCTTAATGAAGGATTTAAGCTTATTCATTATAAGACCCTGGGGATACCAGGAGGGAAGAGGAAGGAAAATTGTGGCATTTCCTAATCTCAAGACTTGTCCTTACAGAGGAGTTCCTGCACAGTAAATCAAGTTAAGATTATGTTAGGACACTTGCACAAATTTATAGCATGCTAGCTGCTCGAGTGACTCTCTATGCAGACACTAGAGTGCACTTCAGAATGAAATAAGCTTGCACTCATAAAATAATAAGGAAATAAGGTGGTGTGGTACTATGAGTAAGTACTGCACATCTAGATTTACTTCATGATAGTTCAGTAACAGTATTATTCAGTGGTTTGTGGTGAAATGGAATCATCTCACAGTGAAGCCAGGGCACACACTCAAATGAATTATTCTGTTTAGGGGGTCTGCAGTTGTTTTCTGCTTGAAGGGAATTTTTTTAGTTTCCTGATCTCACTTTTGTTGTTAGTTGAACATCTGGCTGTGTGGCAGCAATGTCTTCATCAGCCTGCAAAATGGATGCCACATCAAAGAACTTAAATTGCATGGAAGATAAGAACAAATAACGAGACCAAAACCCAATCAAATAAAATAAAAGAATGTCTTTTCACATACTTATCAGCTACTACAGATTTTTATTGATAGCTTACTGTTGTCTGCAGAGGGCTGGAAAACACTTCATGGCATAAGTATTAATTATTGTTTCTTCTCTGTGCCATAAATATAAAATTACCTACAGGGTAGTGCAGTTTGACTTCCACTAATTGCATTGCCTTCTTTCTCGAAGTTGTTTGTGTCTTTGCCCTTAATAACAAACTCTTTATCAGACAAAAGATCGAGGCCATCAATTTTCAGTGCTGAAACCGCAAAGCATCCCATAACAATGTCTGTCAGTTTATAATGTTTGCAGGAAGAGATTCTGATTTGGAGAGGGCTGAGTGGGTGGAGAGAACAGCATGTTCCCAAAGAAGCACACTCTGCAGAGCTGAAGCGTTGTGAACCTTAGCCATGACATAACGATTGAAACAGGTTTCATTATTTCTTCAAACTTCTTCATTCTTGCTGCATAATATGCTGAAAGGTGCTAAGGACTGTTCTTTGTTATCAAGCTCACTGTGATATAAACTGAACACCATTTGTGTCAAAAGAATTACATTTGGCTAGGTTAAATGAGATTCTAGTTTTGTGTCTATTTTCCTCTTTTGCTCCTTGTTCTCCATGGCAGGAACACAAAAGAACTTGCTACAATGAAAACCCATAAAGAGAACAAGAGATAGCTAGTTCTGTAGAAACTAGGAAGGACCACACTGTTGGTATAATACTAGTAAATAAGCAGAGCACTGCATTTGGAAACAGTGAATAAACAATGTTTTTAGATATAAGAATAAAACCCAATGAAGAATACAGAGATGTAGCATACAACTGTGTATTGTGCATGAAATGCATTCTCTGCTTAGCCACAGAGTTTTTATACGTGGAATAAAATTATAATCAGTTGAGGGTTGTTGGAATAATGTATTTTCATAGCAGAAGTTTAAATTAGGTTTGCTTATTGAAGGAAAAAGCCTTTTTTTAAAACCTCTGCTCAGAATGGAGTTGGGCCAATTGAGCAGCACATTTTACAAAGCTGAAAAGAGTAATTTTAGGTAGTCCTGTCTCTGTAAAGGAATATTACCTAGTATGAGAAGAAATACAGCATTCTGTCAGTCTACCTTCAAATGCCTGGTGTACACAATGAGGAAGATAATTCCTGTAGCAAATCCAATCTTATCTTTTTTCCTGAGACAGGCTGAGTGTCCAAATACCACAGCAACTCCCCTTGAAACTGAGTTTGCTGCTGAGAAGCTTAATGAAGAGGAGACACAAAAATGTGCTTCTTATGATTGATTTAAGTCTTAAATGTTGGTAAAGTGCGGAAAACCTTACTGGTGTGTCATCTTGAGCAATGGCTTTTCAACATGGAGTTTGCAATATTTGAGTAGTAGCCTGCAGATGATAATTAAGGCAGAGCTTGCACTGTCAGGCTGGCCACTGCCCTCCAGAGGCCTCACCTTAGGATGTGCACTCCATCATATCTCAGTGCAGAGGAACAGAAGTCCTTCAGTTCAGTGCTCTGTTCTGGTACTTGAAGCATCTTAAAGTGTCATACTGTGATGTCTATACAGCTCCTTCTTTCCTGGCATGCCTGGGTTTCCTTTGGAAGAAAATTGGTATGCTGGGGGAAACAGTGAGCAGCCTAGCTCACATCTTGGCCGAGTACCTAGGTCAGTGTTTACAGCATACAAGCAATCACTTTGGGACACCAGTGTAGACTCTGTCTCTATCTCAACTCTTCTATCAGTTGAACTGAAGTCCCAGTGCAGGGATCTGCACTTCCACTACGAAAATGTATAGAGGCTTACTGAGCAGAAGCAAGTGGGAATGAATGGGCAAGAGTGATGTGACTGCTTAGAACTGTGCTGTCCCAGAGTACATGCAACGAGTTGCAGGAAGCAGCCTGAGTGTATGAAGTGAGCTGTATTTCCTTACAACTCATTACCATGCAACAGAAAGGCCAGTGACCTCCCTAATTTTTGAGCCATCTTCTAGATTCTGTCATGAATCAAAGGACAAGGTAAGCACTCAAAGGAGAAGGCAGTGGTGCTGTGCACTTCTGTTGCAGATGTGTGGCTCAAGCTACAGCTGCTCTTGCAGTGCTGAAGGTGCCATTCCACAACCTCTTTCCCACCACATGACACAGAGGAGGATGAATCACTTCAAATAGCTAATGAGGGAAACTCCTCTGTCATCCACAGTTAGTACATCAGCCTCAGCGCCTTGAGATGCAGGGTTGTATTTAAGCTGTGGGGCAGAAGTGATCTGCAGCGTGTCCCACAGTCTTTTCTACTGCAAATGCACTATGGCCCTTTCTGTGTCCATGGCTGGAGTTTTCTTCTTGCGGGAGCCAGAGTGCAGTGCAAGATGTTGCATACCTGGGCATGCAGTTACAGCAGCAATCAGATGTGCACTCAGAGCCAAGGCTGGAAAGCTCCTGCAGCTCCCACATTTCAGACAAAGCCTATACATGTTCCAAGTAAAGTTGAAAATAATCTCAGATATTTGATACTTAATGGATAGAGCTATCACCGTGCACTGTGTGTGGTATGATTTTAACTCCTACGACTACTCTCTGACAGTTAAGATACGTTTGAAAATTTCACTGGATGGAGAGGATGGGTTTTTATTTGACTGTAAAGCTAGCTATGTTAAAAGTGATAGCATGCCAAACTCACTGTATGTAATGCAAGATTTTTCTCAGGAAGTATTTTGGGAGAAAAATCTACTTTTAAAAGCCTAAATAATTAATTTACATGATATTGATTTATCACTTGGCATTAGTTAAACCTGATTTGTAATACCAGAGAACCAAAACAAAGCTGAGCCACGAGTGTGATATTTCTCTGTATCTGGATACTGTGGATTATTTTGGGAGTATAATGAAAAACCTTGCAATGAATGCCTAATGAAGGAAGGAATAGACCCCTGTTAAATGGGCATATGCCTGCCTAATGAATAACCCGGAT
Organism: Phoeniculus purpureus; assembly: GCA_028565055.1. Classification (NCBI taxonomy): domain Eukaryota; kingdom Metazoa; phylum Chordata; class Aves; order Bucerotiformes; family Phoeniculidae; genus Phoeniculus; species Phoeniculus purpureus. Next base: position 81,143,441 of record JAOXOE010000001.1, read on the forward strand.
TATTAAATGTCCGTGGTCTTCAGAAATGAAAAATACGTTACGTGTCAGTTGCAGCTAAATGGAGCCTGTCCATTTAGAGGGGCTGGATTCCACAGCTGTTTCACACCTTTTCTTTCCTTTTCTTTTGTACTTTCTGTATATCAAACTGTCAGAACTGTCAGGGTTGGTTTCTAACATTAATTGTCATAGCTGGATTCTTGTCTGAGGAAGCATTCACTGAAAATGTGTAATTTGGAAAAAATCTTTCGTTCTGTGTACATCAGGTATTGCTCACTGCAGCAGACTGTCACAGAGACAAGTGTTGAAGCTGGTGAGGAAATCTTGATTTTGATACTACATTGGCCTGCCTATCATGCTATTCAGACAGGAGTGGATGGACTCCAGGATGGTTTCAGCATTAGGCTAGGAGTCAAGAATCTAGCTTTATGTCCTTACTCAATAGAAGATGGCCCTGATCTTGAGCAAGGCTTTTACACTATCTCTACCTCATCTCTGTTCATAAAATAAGGGCAGTAGTTCTATGCAGGTGTGTTATTCTGGGGGTATTTCAGATGTCAGTTAATTGGTACTGGGTAGATGTGACACTGTTGCTGGAATGTACTTCCTTGTGAAGTCTCCATATTCTGTTGGAAAGGGCAAGAAAGTTTCCAAGATTGTTTCTTTCATTCTCAAACTGCAGATGAGGACCAAATTATTTGGTTGATTTTATCGGGCTGAGCTGTGCAATAGTCTTCAGGAATGCAGTGGGTTACTGTAGAGTTTAACTGCCATTCAGTGTGGTGGTGAGGGAGATGGTGTGTTGCATTACATTTCTAATTGGGCTATCTTCATCCTCTTGTTAGATACTACCATCCAAGTAAGCATAGACTTTGTCATCCCTTAATAATGTAATCATTCATTCTTACTGTGAGAGCACAGTATAATATCAAATCCAGATCACTTGAACCAAGTCACTGGCCCTCTCCCTGTTGCTTAGCCACATTTAACACACACCCTGTTTCTCTGTATTTTTACTGATAGCCAAACGCTTAGCAATGTACCAAGAACTTGATTCTGAGGAAGATGAGGCAGTCCCAAAAGGAGGAACTCTATCCCAACGTGATAGTATCTGCAGCCATCAGAGCATCAAAGTAATCCACAGAAGCCAAAGCACCAAAACCCACCGGCGCACAGGTAGCAGAGCTGAAGCAAAAAGAGCCAGCATACTCTCGAAGCACACTGCATTCAGTAGCCCAATGGTAAGGCATGAGAATTAAATGCACAGTGTCCTGTATCTTTGAATAGAACAATGTCCTGAGAAGGGAAAGCTGCACATTGTGTGCCTCTTACAGGCATCATCTAGGCACTTTTTCTTCTGTAGTCATGGCTGTTTGTACAAAAACAACCAGGTGTTGGCAGAGATCTTATCTAAATACCTCGAATCACAGAATTATTGAGGCTGGAAAAGACGTCTAAGATCATCAAGTCCAGCCTATGACCTAACATCACCACAATCACCTAGATCATGGCACTAAGTGCCTCATCCAGTGTGTCCTTAAACACCTCCAAGGATGAGAACTCTACCACCTCCCTGGGCAGTCCATTCCAATGTCTGATCCATGTCTGAAAGAAACTAAAGGTAAAGACAATCTGAAACCTCTGTTTTAATTATACCTTAATTGTGAAAAGAAAATGTATGCTTTCCTTTTATCTACGGAAGCTTAGAATAGCGTAATGTTTGAGGTCAGAGATCCTGACTGCCTCTTCTCTTTTGTCAGAGCATTTTAAATCTGATGAGTACTAGGCTGAACACCGTGTGTTCCAGTTCTTAGACACTGTTGACATTCACTGTAGCACAATTTTCAGTATGATCTAAGGCTATCAGTGGATTGTATTTTAGAAAAATAAAATTACTTACATTTCAAAATGTTGGTGAATTTATATCCTTGAAACTTTGCTTTGTTTAATTTACTTTATACTATTCTAATTCTATGGAATTTTTACATGAACTGAATGATAATTAAGAGAAGCAGAGAAGCCAAGTCTTATCCATGTACGGATTTTGCAGTGTTGCGTTGTTGACACAAATTCAACTTAAGAACAAATTACAAATATGCAAAGAAATATGCTGTTTGCATATTCATTATTCGAGTCAATTGGTACAATTCCAAACTGCAGTTTGTACACGTAGGGTTCTGTGGTTGCTCAGATTCATCAACTGCTGAGCTTCAGCAGGTAAAATTCTACTGATGAAAAAGCCTTAGATCCATTTGTCTTTTAATCTTTTGTATCCTTGAATCCTCCTATGTTAAGAAATACCAGAGTTTACTCCAACAAGAGGTAGATTAAATAAGTGAGAAGTACTGATGAAATTGAGTGGAAAGTGTTCTGTGTTTCAATGTAAAAAGTCACATGAATTCTCTTCAAATGTGTTCTCTAATGAACAATCTGAAACGGTTTCATTTTATCTTGTTGATGTGAGGCTGAACTTTGAATGTTCATTGCTGTCTAATTTTCTCACTCTTTCTGTCTCCTGTAGTGTACCACCCTTTAGTAGTAGATAAAAACTTGAATTAAACAGGAAAGAGGGAGCAATATTAGTATGTAACTTGTCTCCTACCCGCTACCCCCAGAGAAGATGAATGTTGCCAGTATAGTTATCTCTGGTGAAAGAGTTGATAACACAGTTTCTCAGATTTAGATTTCTAATGTTAGGCTCACTGTTAACTGTTTGTCTAGAATAGGTGTCTTAACAGTCTTCCCCACCTACCCTCTGTGGTGTAAGTCTGCCAAAAAATTTCAGTATTGGCATTGCTTTGGATCATTTGATTGCTTGTTGCTGTTTTGGAAAGCTGTGGAATCACAGACATTAATCACTGCTATTTATTACTAGGAAAAGGACATCACACCTGATCCAAGCTTGTTAGAAAAAGTGAACAAATGTGCAAAGCATCTGGAGGTCATGAGGAGCCATGAACAGCCATTGTCCCATCTGAGTCCCGAACTTTGTGACATTTTTGACTTCTTCATTGCTTTGACTATATGCAATACCGTTGTGGTTACTGCACCGAATCAGCCCAGACAAAAGGTGAGTTAAAGAAACAGCAAAAAAAGAGTTTAAGCCTCTTTTGCATTGATACTAATTTATCTTGTAAACTGGGAAAATGAAAACCTCCTGTTCTAGTGAGAAACTGCTAGAATTAGTTGTGAGACAACTATTAGCACTGCTATTTGATTGAGTAGGTTTAGTCACTAGGTAAGATACGCTTTTATCAACAGGTTCAAGATACCTCTGAAACAGATCTCTTGTACTGGAACTTACACATGTAATAAATTTAAGTGTATGTGGAAATGAATTTGTACATGTACAAGACTTCTCAGAAAAGAATTCAAGCTGTCCATTAATGTTTTGTACATACGAATCAAATTAGGTAAAAGTTGAGGCATTTAAAAAAGTTCAAACAGAGAAACACATAATTGAGAAACACTGATTAAAACTTTCAAGGTATGTAAAAGATGCATCTTCAGCTCATTATGAGCAATAGTGATCCCTGCAGTTTAAATTAGCGTAAGCCAATGTCACTGATGAATTAGAATTTCAAAAACACAATCCCAGGATGATCTGCAAGAAAAAGTTGTAATGGAATGTGGTGTTAAAGCTATCCAGCAGCTGGAATTTCCATTTGGGAGAAAAGTCTGTTATTTGTTTCTATTCCAGATTGGAAAGAAAAGTGAACTAGTCTGCAGTCTTTTTGTGCCAGGGAAATGTTTGGACAGGGCTCAGTTCTGCTGTTTCAGGAATGCCACACTGTTGTACAATAATTTAATAGTTATTACTATGAGCATACTATTACTATTAATAGCAGAGTATCTGTAAAAAGCATTTAGCTAAACTGAGATCAGTGATGAAACTGAAGCAAAATGCTTTGATACTAAAAGAGAATACAGTGAACATTATTTCTTTCAGCATGTTCTTATTAATGTTGTTGACAATGGCATGTTCTCAAAATTTTTTTTCTGATACCACTCAACAGAACACTCTTGCTTTAGCTTCTTTTTTTTTTACTGCTTTCACTGAATATGTGCAAAGACTGCCAGTATTTCCTAGTAACCGCAGATTTTAGTATGCAGCATTGATCCTCTATCCATTAGCCTTATCTGAGGTGAAAGAAGAAGAAAGTTTTTAATACAAATGTATGTGCTTTCACACAGGTACAATTCTGAGTTCTAGTTACTTTGTTTTGCTATCAAGTCAGTTTTGTCCAGTTACTTTCCTTTCTCAAATACCATTACTTTTTGCTCTCAAAAAAATTCACCTGCTTAGTTGAATCTGCTTAAACTGAATACCAGTCACGGAATTCTCCTTCTGCTCACTGGTTTATTTTTAACCTCTCGAGGTTCGAGATCGATTTGGACTAAGATCTCCAGTCAAAACCATAGAAGACTTCATACGGAGATTCACTCCAAGTCGCTTGACCTCTGGATCTAACAGCAGCAGTTCATCTAGTCTAGCTACAAGCAAGTCAGTGCACAGGTTTGGAATAAGTGGGCTTTCAACTACATCTACAGATAGCACTTTATTAAAACTGGAAGAGAAGCTGGCATACTCTGCACAGATGAATAACAATGGCTACAGCTCCCAGCAAGGCCGGACAGCTGTAGGGAGTGGACCTGAGGAAGGAGAACTCCGTTATGAAGCAGAGAGTCCAGACGAAGCTGCTCTCGTCTATGCAGCAAGGGCATACAACTGTTCTCTGGTTGGAAGGCTATCTGACCAGGTATCAGTGGAGCTACCTCACCTGGGAACATTAAGCTTTGAAGTATTACATACATTGGGCTTTGATTCCGTCAGGAAGAGAATGTCAGTAGTGGTGAGGCATCCTCTCACAGATGAAATAAATGTTTACACTAAAGGAGCAGATTCAGTTATTATGGATCTTCTTCTACCCTGCTCTTCAGGTACTCATCTTACTTACCTTTGCAGGAGTGGGAGTGTGGGGGGAAGCAGTTCGGCTTAACTACTGAAAAATGTGTCGTAACTTACTGACTTCCTTAGCAAGTGGACCCCATTTGTTGTGAACATAGGGAATGGTAGAATTGGAGCCTTGTCTCTTCTTTTATAATATTTAGTAGTACAGCAAAGTTTCTGTAACAAATTCGTTTCTCTGCAGAATCTTCTACTAGTAAACTTTGTTTTGAAGGAATTTCTTGAAACTCTGCCAAAGTAGTTTGCATTTCTTTAGGAAAGCTCACCTGGCACTGCTTGGCTATTTGAGTGTTTTATATGAAATCCAAGCACTTTGTACTGCACCTTCCTCTTCGTTTCATTAATGAATCTCTATGTCCTTTTGCTGCAACATGTTTGCATAGATCAACGTGCTTATGCTGGTTTGACTGGCAGTAAAAGACATTGTGTCTCAATCAGCCATCAATACAGAAAGATTGTGGGAAAGGGAGAGATGCCTTTCAGATAAGAAATCTTGGCTTCAAATATGTAGCTGAGTAACAGGGAATAGACATATAGCTGTGAACATGGAGTCATTCCCTAGGGCATGGAGACTTCTCCAGCATCCAAATGTTGCATGAAACGTGGCCAACTTTAAATAGCTTCTAATTTTATTCAGTTCGATTCAAGAAGAACCTTGTAAGCTTTCAGGAGTTAGAGAAGACACATGGGTTTCAGTTTGCATAAGTCAGTTTCGATCTAATTTGCCATATTTTCAACACTGAATTTAAATGCTGTTTAAAAGTTACTTTAGTATGAATGAACAGAGCCCAAAAGTGCTAGAGGTACTGCCCCTGTTTCACTAATGCGTTGACTTTGTGGGTACTTGGACACGAGTTGAAGTAAACAATTGTGAAAGGCTTATACTGTGTAATTTTATTTTAATGAAATACGGAAGAATGTTGGCATTAGTTTTCTGTTTACAGCCATATAAATCAAATCAGAGCCAAAAATTGAGAACAACTTGTTCTTAACTAACAACAAAGTATTCATGAATGATTTTTTAGTAAAGATCTGATATCACAGAAGGTACATAGAGCATCTGTGGAAACTTGCTCCCCTCCAAAGTACTGAGAGATCTTGTAGTACTGAGAATCCCTAGTACCTAGAAAATAGTGTTTGGAAATGAGTTCTCAGAATGTTAGTTGAGCATTAAAAAGGAGGAAAAATATTATTTTCTGCTAAGTCTTGATTATTTTGTCACACTATATCTGTTTGAAGCTGCTGTGTCCATCCAGAGCAGACTCAATGGGTCAAGGGAATTTCATACAGATTTTGGGCAGATCTAGGACCCACCTATTTAAAAGCAACAAGACCAGTTAGAAATCCGAAGGTGACATTACCAAAGGTGATGTTTGTCAGAGGAGGAGGAAGGAGAAGCAATTCTGTAAGATCCGTGTTGGCAGTGAGCAGATTCGGTGACTGGGCAAATACAATGATTTGATCATCTTTCCAGGCAAGTGAATTGAAGGTGGCTTTTAAACTGTGCCTTTTTCTAGAGGATTGTTTAATTTTTCATATGACATTCAACTATGAGTTTTAGTATATTTTTGCTTTTGCAAGCAATGTAAAGTGCAGCCAGTAGAACGTCATAAGCAATTTCCCTTGGTCTTTAG
>JAOXOE010000001.1:81150140-81195287 GCA_028565055.1 Phoeniculus purpureus
GACTGAGGGGTGACCACATTAATGTTGATAAATATGTGAAGGGTGGGTGTCAGGAGGATGGAGCCAGGCTCTGCTCGATGTCATTGAGTGATAGGACAAGGGGCAATGGGTGTCAGCTAGAACATAGGAGGTTCCACATGAGTATGAGAAGGAACTTCTTCCCAATAAGGGTGACAGAGCACTGGAAGGGGCTGCCCGGAAGGGTTGTGGAGTCTCCTTCTCTGGAGACATTTAAAATGCGCCTTGACATGTTCTTGTGCGACTTGGTCTAGATGGTCCTGCTGTGGCAAGCGGATTCGACTAGATGATCTTCTGAGGTCCCTTCCAATCCCTAATGTTCTGTGATTCTGTCTCATTTAGGTGGAATTAGAGCTTCAGGCTGAAAATGGTTGTGTTTCATGTTATTCCTTCATGTTTTGTGGAATGGTATCACAGCTGTATTTGCCACAGACATATTGAAATTAAATTTTACAGTAAGATTTAGACAAAATCCCTTTTAAAAATCCCTACTGAAATGTTTTAATAAGCTACATCTTTTGGTAGTGTAACCAACACATTTTGTTCTAGCTTTTTTTTTGAATACTTTAAATAAAAGCTACAATTAAAAAAGGCTGCAGCATTATTTTTTATCCAAACGAAGCTTTTTCCCTGAATTCACATAGTTAGGGAGAAGCAACGCATCCTACCGCAAACACCTGACTACTACCAAACTCATTGGAAACATCAAGGATTACATCTGCATGTGAAGCGGCCACAGCCTCCCTGGGCAACCTGTTCCAGTGCCTCACCACCCTCATAGAGAGAAATTTCTTCAGTATAAAATCTCCCCTCCTTCAGCTTGAAACCATCCCCCTCCATCCAATCACTAGAGTCCCTTGTACAAAGGTCCTCTCCAGCTTTTCTGTAGCCCCTTCAGGTACTGGAAGCTCCTAGATGGTCCCCCCCCAGAGTCTTGTCTTCTCCAGGCTGAACACCCAAATTCACAGATGCTCCATCCCTCTGGCAGTCTTTACAACGTCCTCTTGACTTCCTGCAGTGTGACTAACATTATTTCCCAGATGAAAAAAACAGCAACTCCACCATGGATTTCAAAGTAGTTGGGACCCACTCATATTCTGACATCGATCTTTGCATTTTAAGTTCAACTTGGGAGTCTATGGTTCCATAAGTGCACATCTCTCCAGGAATGCAACTCAACACATTGAAACTTAGACAGTTTAATGTAAGTAACTGTTCTTCTGGTTAGAAAGTAGATAATCCCCAAACCTACTTTGTTAGTCTCTCAATGGTTTGTCTGTGAACATCAGAATGAGTCTGTGCAAGAACTGCCTCATGTTGGGCACATTTCAGACACAGACCACCAACATGGCTGGAATTCGTGGCTGAAGCGAGTGACTTCTGATGTTTTAACCTTTCTTCCAAATCCTTGCATGCCTTCTGAGATTCTGAAAGGTCTTTCCTAGGAAGAAGAGATTTTAAACCAATATTATTTACACAATAAAACATTTCTGCACGTTTCATTTATGTGCAATATGCAATTACAGATGTAACCTGCAAATAACTGTAAGAATCCTGTACAAGCATTATTTTACACATCTCACTAGGCTAAGTAAGACTTTAACACAGAAATAATAATTCAGCTTCCCAATCAAAATTACCAAGTTACAAAACAAAATTATACTAAATTTGTTTCTTCCTCCTGTAGTATCATAAACCACTGGCCCAGGTTACCCAGAGAGGTGGAAGAAGCTCCATCCCTGGAAACCTTCCAAGACAGTTTGGACCTTGGGGTCTGAGAAATCTGCTGTAGCTGAAGATGTCCCTGCTCAGTGCAGTGGTTGCACTAGACCTTTAAATGTCCCTTACAACCCCAAATATTCTACAATGCTACCCATATATTATTAGTAAAAACAGAAAAAATGGTATCACTAACTTCACATTTCTCCTCTGCTGTCAAATTAATTGTAAAGTTGCAATAAAAATTGAAAGTCCCCTATGCTCCCTAGAAAAAAATCCAGATTAATTCAGTACAATCACTCTGATCCAGCAATACACATAAACTTGAGGTCATCCCATCTTCAGAAAAATATGGGTTCAGTTTTATACTTGTATAAGAAATTATTTAACAGCTGGTCTGAAGAGTTTTCTCCAGAATTTCCAACACCTGTCAGGCCAGGGAAGTTCCAGACAAACATTGAGCACATACAGATCAATACAACACATTGTACAGTGAATGCAAAGCTTTGAGTTTAAAGTTATGATCAACACTGAAAACGATACAATTTGTCACTTTAACTGAAACTTAGGGAACTCTGAAGAACTTACCACTTGAAAAACCACGTCTCTTAGGAGAAATCAAGAGGCTTTAGCCTGTGGAAATTTTCAGTCTGTTTTAGCCTCCAGTATTTATTTCTGAGTATATACAAGACTTTGAGCCAAGCAGAAGAAAACAAAGAAGCTTGGATTCTGCAGCTGAAATTTAAGAGCCTCCTTTACTTTCAGCAGCACAACTGGCTTTGGATGTTGAAGATTTCACTTGATTTTTATATCAAGTTTTAATTTCTAAAAATACAGCAACTCAGCTGAAATTATCAAATGTATATACTCTTAATGTTGCTACGTACTAGCAGTATATTCATTTTTCTGCATTAACACTCGAGAAAATGTCATGTAAATCCAGTTTTTTTCAGGGACACTACCAGAAAACATCACGTTTAGACAATGTCTGACTCTACTTCAAATGAGGAGTGGTTTTGTGTTGTTATGAAGTGATAATTTATTAACAATAATTATAAGGAAAAATACTCAACACATTTCACTTTACCTTAGAGACTGTATTTGACCATTAAGCATATTGACTTCTTCTTGATAAAGAAGTTTTAGCTTCTCCTTTAGAAAAGACAGGATAAAGTAAGTGTTTTTCGCTTTCTTCACAGAATCATAGACTCATCTAAGCTGGAAAAGACTTTCGAGATCAGCAAGTTCAACCATTAAAGCAACTTTACCAAACCCAGACATTAGCCACATTCATTCTTTTCCTCTAATGTTATAACCCTGTTGAAACAATAGTGGAAGAGAAATCTAAATATCAGAGCCTATAAAAGTAACACCACCCCCATTTTTTTCATTTCTATACATCTTGCCAAATCCTCATATGGTAAAGTGCTCAAACTCCAGCCGTAGCTCTCTGCAATGACTGGACATGGATAAAGTTATTAAAACTTTCAGTTAACCATTCTTTTCTCCAAGAAAGATATCACAGCTATCCTGTTGCTTTAGGGACAGAAATTAAGAGTATCTTCCCAAACTAAAAAAAAAAAACCCACCAAGATAGAGACAACGATATTTGAATCGCTAGTGCTCCTCCGTATTTCTAGAAGTAGAAAACATGTAATTCAGCTGAGGAAAAACTGATGGCACTGAACTACTTTTGTACCTAACTGAGCCCGTGCTGTCCCAGAGCTTGCCTGGAGAGACACCTAATCAGCTAGTTCCCATCTGGTTGTGTGTTGTTTGACTGTTTAGGATCTACAAAGTACAGGGAAGCCATCACTGACAAGACATTCTTTAAAAAAGGGTTGTCTCTGGGAAGTCAACATCTGCAGATATAAGCTGTCATCTGTGTCTAACTGGGTAATTGTATGAATTAGGATGCTATGAGAAGATGAGGTTTAAGCAAATAAGATCCAGTCAACCAAAGCTCCTCTTGTATGTCTGTTATAAAATTAATGTCGGCAAAAACAAAAACACCAAAAGGTTTTGCAAAGGTATGGCTCTGCAAAGAAAGTTAATACCAACCAGTTCTACGTGCCATTTCTCTATTTCTCCAACAGCTGCTGCACCAAAAGCCTGACCTTTGTTAGGTGCTGGTGTTGAGGCGACAGGCTGATGAATGCTGCCACCATTACCACCTACAGTCCAGAGGTTCTGGCTATTTGCCTAAAACAAAAATAGTAATGCTTCAGTTATAATTATGTAGACTGAAAATCTTACAATTTCCCTTACAGTAGAATGCAGTAACTGTTGGTTAATTAGACTGGCAACCTAAGATAATGTTATCTGTGTGTACAAACTCATTACGTTTTTACTAACATTCAGTCAGCACATAAATATTTAGAAAGGCTTTGTTAAAAAGGAACACATTGATTAAAGCAACAAACTTACCGAGGCATCCAGAAGAGTTTGTTCTCTCAGCGTATGTTCTGCAGTTAAGAATTTCAGTTTCTCACAGAGTTCCTCATTTTCAAGTACAACTACTCGCACTAGATCTTTCATCCCAGACAATTCCTCCTATAGGATACAGAACTACATGTAAAAGGCTCCTTGTCAACACTTCAATACAGCTTGAGATCAGAAGTCTAGATTAATGTTCTCAGATGTTTTTAACCCTTTTAAAAGAGAATGACAATTCTCAAAAGACAGAGGTAGTATTTTTGCAGATTTGATTTCCATATAACCTCTATAAACATTTCCTTACTTGTATTTGTCATGACATTAAAATACATTTGAAGACACCAAGATCTAAGATGAGGTTTGAGGACACCAAGATGGCATCTGATGTCTTCTGATTTGGTTTTTGGTCATTACAAGAACAAATCTCAAGACAAAGCTTGAACTGTTTATAAAGCAATTCTGCATATTAATGGACTAGGGTTTTAGAGGTGAGATATATTGTATAATACCTTGCAAAACTTCACTTCTGCTTCTAAATGATTAATGTACTGGGACTGATCATTGATTATAGGAACAAGATCAGAAGGAGCTGGCAAGTTTTCTGTTGCGGCTTCTGATGGTTTCTGGAGGAAGTAAAGGATAGGATGTGTTATTTCCTATTTATTGCAGTAAGATGTTGCTTGCACACAGAATATTACACACACTTAAAACATCACCAAGTACTAGATCCTGAGTTCTATGGTTTAAATGTTGCTTGCTTGAAAACTACAAGCCAAAACTGCAAGCCTAAATTATGTATTTTCTGTGAAGAGATGAAGGTTTGGGCTGGTGGAGAGGGTCTGGAGTTTTAGTTTCTCCCAGCCCTGTCCTTCTTCCTTTGGACTCTATCTTCTTCACTTTACTACTTCTCATCTGTGTTACAGAGAATATAGAAAATCCCTTGAATTTTAATGAGTTTCAGATGTGCAAAGGCAAATTCCCCAAATTTTCGTTAATGATTGGAAAAAGACAATCACTACGATTTTATAGCATTTACTCCTATGAATATAGTAAAGATAAAGAATGTAAGTAAATATTACTAAAACATTCTGACAAATAGTTTCTCTTTGATCCTATTAGTAATAAACAGTCCTTGTCAGATTCATTAAAAAATACTAAAATATTTTAAATATTAATTTACTTTAATATTCAAAATAATTTGTTTCATTCTAATTAAATACAACATACATTAAATTTCATGGAGTAACAGCATTGAGCACAAATCACAGAATCACAGAACATTAGGGATTAGAAGGACCCTTGAAAAATCATCTAGCATTGAAAAAAGAATATTTAATTGACTAACTTTTTGAAAATTTAAATAAACCGACTACTATGAGATCCTTTTACATTTTAAAAGATTAAATCTCCCTTCTTTGTATTACTTTCTGGTAAAGATACAAAATCCATGCAGAGCTCGTAATGGGTTGTACTCAAATGATAGACATAGTTTATTATTCAGGTTAAAAACAACCACCTTTTTGCCAATCTGTAGAGGAGAAAAGTCTAATTACAGAATCATAGAATGGTTCAGGTTGGAAAGGACCTCAGAGATCATCTAGTTCCAAACATCTCTGTCATGAGTAGGGACACCTCTCACTAGACCAGGTGACCCTCGATTACAGATTTCTTCTGTTCTGGTCCTAAGCATATCAAGTTCTGGCCAAAACCTCAAGTATCTCCTATAATTCAGAATAGAAAAAGGATTTGTTGCTTCATTTTCTTCCTGGTAACTATAAAATTGACCTCATCACATGTGCTGATCATGCAAACAACAGAGAAACATACGTAGGATGACTGCTTCCTCCGTAAAGAGGCTTCACTTTCCTTGTTTTCTTGATGTTGCAACAAAATTTTAAGTTGATTAACTGCAAAGAGATAAAAAACGCCCAGTTTATTCATTGACATTAGTAAAATTGTTACTCTGTGATTCTAACAATTTTTAAGCTACTTGCTTTCAGTTATCTTACCTGCGTGACTCTGCTGTAGGTCCTGCCATGCTGTGTTCCCACTGCCCAAATCATCATCGCCCTGGTCCACAGAGGGCTGGTCAAACTCAACCTGACCTTCAGCCTTTCCAAACTGTCTTTCCTCCAAGGCATACTGCAGCTGATGGAGGCTTTCACTAGCACGCTCTGACAAAGAAACCCCCAAAACCAAATGCACACATCATAAGCCAAAATAAACAACATAAAAGGAAGTATTTATCAACTGATACTTAAAATTTTTTAGAAATGGGAGAACTAAAAGCACTCAGTGTCTTTCTAGTTTGCCTTAATAAGAAAACTTCCACTCATGAATGCTGAATCCTTTATTTATATCTACACATTTCTAATCTGTAAGTTGCTATATCAACTAACTGAAAGTACTTTTTTCTCACAGAAAAATAAAGCTTAAAAAATTAATCTCAGTTCAGCTCTTGCTAAGTAGAATTCAGAAGACATTCCTCAAAGTATAACACGTGCTTACAAACGTTAGCAGCTCATTTCGTTCAAATGGGCAGATGAACCACAGAATCACAGAACATTAGGGATTGGAAGGGACCTCAAAATATCATCTACTCCAATCCCCCTGCCACAGCAGAATCACCTAGTCCAAGCCACACAGGAACATATCCAGGCAGCTTTTAAATGTCTCCAGAGAAGTAGACTCCACAACCCCTCTGGGCAGCCCCTTCCAGGGCTCCGTCACCCTCACTGGGAAGAAGTTCCTTCTCATACTCATGTGGAACCTCCTCTGTTCCAGCTTACATGCATTACCACTTGTCCTATTATTAGATGACACTGAGCAGAGCTCCATCCTCCTGACACCAACCCTTCACATATTTATCAACATGAATGAGGTCACCCCTCAGTCTCCTGTTGTCCAAGCTCAAGAGACCCAGCTCCCTCAGCCTCTCCTCATAAGGGAGGTGTTCTACTCCATCATCTTCATGGCTCTGCGCGGAACTTTCTCTAGCAGTTCTGTGTCCTTCTTGAACTGAGAGGCCCAGAACTGGACACAATATTCCAGATGTGGTCTCAGCAGGGCAGAGTAGAGGGGGAGGAGAACCTCTTCTGATCTGCTAACCACCCCCCTTCAGATTCACCCCAGGATGCCATTGGGCTTTTTGGCCACAAGGGCCCATTGCTGCTGTCCACCAGGACCCCTAGGTCCTTTTCTCCTACACTGCAGTTCAAGCTCCTCCAGGAGCGCTAATTTAATAATTAAATCAATGCTTAATCTGTATTGCTGCCAGCACTCACTCTTCAGCAGTAGTTGCTGTTAATAAAAACCTGACTGTTTCTGACCTATTTGTCTCCTAGCACTTTAAAGACTGGTCATTTTAAAACTCGCCACCTCTCTCAATCTTCAGGTACTCTAGCTCAAGTTAATGTGGAAGAAAATATAAAGAGCACATTTTCAATAGTCAGAACTTATTATAACAAACCAAACACAATTCACAAGGCAATGAATCTCCATGCCTGGTCGTGTTTAAAAGTTGTGTAGATATGGAGCTTAAGGATGTGGTTTAGCAGCGGGCTTGGGAAAGCTGGGTTAATGGTTGGCCTCTGATCTTAAAGGTCTTTTCCAATATAAATGATTTTATGACCCAAAAAAAAGGGGGGGGGTTAGGTCAAATATTTTTGTACAGGCATACTTAAGCTATTCATCTGTTCTTGAGCATTCCAGAAAGCAGTGACAATGTGAAAGCCAACTGAGAAACTGCAGAAGAATGTTACTTATGCAATGCCTTAACTATTTAGCAAATTATGTCGCAACCAGTTATGCCAAGAAGTGTTCAATGTCAATTAAGTTATGATATGGTGTGTCATCTGATAGCAATAAAACCTCTTCATTTCAACAATCACTCCAGACCTCTGTCAGAGACCCCCATATCATCAATATTTACTCCACAGCCAGTGAAAAACAAACCAAAACAGTCCAATTACAGTTTTTCCCAGAACTTCTCCTTCTCCAATACCAAAATGCTACTTTATCCTTAAAGATAAATACATAAATACACTGAGCAGTAGCAGTGAAATGCATCAGAACCATTACCAAAAGCACAGATGGCTGCTTTTCTTGACTACACTTTCCCGCCTCTGGAATAACATCATTACGTCTTTGAAGGATTCAGTGCCAAAGTTTATTAAAATCTTTCTGATTTCCAAATTATGCAAGTTTGTGCCTTAAGCAAAACATTCACCACTGGGGAACTGGAAGTAAGGAACTTCCAACAGTCCTTTACATTCACTAGACACTGAAGAGCTAACACCAAGTTTACTAAGGCCTGAACTGGACATGTAAAAGTGAATCAGCACAACATAACACTACGTTTTCCTTAAAAAGTGGCTTAATTATGGGCACATGGCACATTACCCAGTTGAAAAAAATCTTGTATTGCTGTTTCTGTTCTATGTAAAAATATTCTTTTTAAATACAAAACAACTACAAAGGACCTCTGTGAACGCAAATCATAGGATTCCCAAGAACCTATGAGTAAAAGTCAACATGATGATTTTGTAATGAATTTAGAAATCATCAATTTCACGTGCTCACACATTAAACCTCACCTTTTTCTTAAAGCATAGAATCAGGGCCTCAATAAAAACCTTCTGCAGAAAACTGCTTGCATGCAGCACAACCAAAATTCACTCAGCATTATCATTTTCTACATCTTGACAAGAATCTTATGAATAAAATCTTGAACATGTGTTTCTGTTCTATGAAAAAACTTCATTGACATTTTATTCTGAGGCTAAAAATTAAATTGGACTTAACTAGATTAAAACTTTAAAAACAAGAAGTAAAACTATTTCCTATAAAGCTCTTTGGTTTTCCGTGTATAAATGATCTGAGATGATTACAAAAAATGGCAGGCATGGAACAAAATGTGATGGCTCAAACTCAAGACATTTAAAAAAAAAAAAATCAAAAAAAGCAACTGCTCCATTAATACATTGTGAAATTGTCAACTCTCATCTGTAATATCACAAGAAGTACTTGTCACAAGGGACAGGCAGATAACTTATCTAATGCCTTAGCAATGACACAGCTGACCAAACACTAGATAGAAATACATCACTGCCTATTATTTCAGAGACAGAAGCAATCACTGATCCCGTCCCGAGATCACAGAATCAGAGAAGGTCTCCCCCAGCCCCGTTCAAACTAAACAGTTCCAACTCCCATACTGAATCATTTTGTTTAAAAAAGACCTTCAAGATCACCAAGTCCAACTGTTGATCCAGCACTGCCAGATATGAGAGCAGGTACAGACATATTCCTACCCCTTACTTGATCAAAACGCAAATGCAACTTTGGACTGGATTAAGTTCACTCAAGCAAAATGTTTTAGACATAAAAACAGGGTCCTGAGCCATACATTAATTACGTTCATAAAGCACACCCCGAATAGTCTCCATGCTGAATTAAGATACTCCTCTGTCCTGAAAGAAGTATTGATAACTCTAGTTATTTTCTGTACTGACTGTAAAATCTAAGTATTACTGCCTGAAAATATTATATAGGTGTCCTTTTCCCAGAGAAGTATCTCTGTATAAAATATAATTGTCTGGTTTTATATGGGAGTGTCAGTACAACACCTGACCAATAGTATTAAATATTTGTGTGTTGGGAGACACATTACAGATCCATTAAACTTCTCCAAAAAAAAAAAACCCCCAAAATTAGATCAATGGTAGAGTCAGAACACCCAAGTAAAACACAATTAATAACGTCCACACAAAAAATGACTAGAAGTTCCTGGCTATAAATTCAAACAGGTCCCTTTTCTCATATTGCATGGGTCCCAAGCAGAAAACAGGCCTAGAAAGTGAAAGAAAGAATCACACCGATTCTTTATGTTTGAAAAACCCACAACAAACGACTGTAGAATTTATACAAAACAGTAACTACAAAACAATTAGATCAGTTAGGGACAACAGAAAGATGAAACCTAACCAAACAATACCGTCAAAAGTGGATCAACTTTAACTCTGTTTCTATTGCTACTTTAAAATAGTCCACCAGTTATGGAAACAGTTCTTAGAACCATAGAATTGTTTAGGCTAGAAAAGGCCTTCAACCCACGGAGTCCAACCATTAACTCAACCATCCCAAGGCCACCCACATCTACGCAACTCTGAAACACATCCAGGGATGGCGATTCAATTCCTTCACTTGGCAACCAGTTCCAAGGCCTGATGATGGTTTCCATTAAGTTCTTCCTCATGTCCAACCTAAACTTCCCCTGGTGCAACTTGAGGCCATTTCCTCTCACCCTATCATTTGTTACACCTGAGAAGAGACCAGCCCCCATCTCTCTACAGCCTCCATTTCTCCAGACTAACCACCTCCATTTCCCTCAACTGCTCCTCACAAAGACTGCTCTCAAAATCCTTCACCAACCTTGGTGCCCTTCTCTGTACCCTCTTCAGTTCCTCAATGTCCTTCTTGTACTACTGTGCCCAAAACTGGACCCAGAGCTTGAGGTGTGGCCTTTATGGGCACTCAAATTCTTGCAAGACTCACTTTCCACCATCTTCTTTCCCAATGGGACAAGCCACCAACTATCTTCCATAGGACATGCCTAAGTTGCTTCTATGTGATCCCCTCCAACAATTTTTATGCGACCTCTCCCCAAATAATTTAGCCTCCCCCAAGTTACTTCTGTGGGACCCCACCCTCAAGTATTTTTTGTAGGACCCCCTCAAATTCCATCTACTTGACCCCTCCCGAAATGGACCGGGGGTTCCCTTAGTTCATGAGGGTCCCCGAGAACGTGGTCCTCGTGAAGGGGATCCCTGGGGGTGCCTCCCCGGCTAACCTCTTCCTCCCCAGGTAACTTTACCACAGTGCGAAGTTTCAGCTTCACTGTTCCCGCCAAATGCCCCATGGCCGCGGCGTCCCGGCCCGGCCCGTCCCACACCGCTCTCGCCCCCGCACCGCTCACCTCGAAGTCTCTTCTGGTACCGCTCCAGGGACACTTCCAGGGCGGGCTCGGCGCGGGGCTCCCGCATGAGGCTCCCGACTAGCGGCAGCCCTAGCGGAAGAACCGCCTGTGGGACCTTTGCGCGCCTCCCGTTGCCACGGGTGCCCCGCCGCCCCGCCTTCCCCTCAGGAACTACGCATAGCGGCATGCACCGCGCGGCGCCTCTTCTGGCCGCTCCTGCGCATGCGCACAGGGAAGGGCAGGGGACCGGGGGTAGCGACGGGGCACGCGCTTCTCTCGGTAGCGCGCGCTTCGCTATTGTGTGGAGTCGGCGCAGGCGCCACCGCCGCCGCCGCTCGAGCGCTGACGCCTGCGCGCGGCTTCCCCTCTCCGCCTCCCCTCACCCCTCCCTGCCCTCAGCATTGTGTGAAGCTCCTCGGGCGGCGCCTGCGCAGCGCAGGGCCCCGCGTTCTGCCCGTTATGTGCAGGGAATAGCGCTGGGGCCGCGGGCGACAGGGACAACGAGCGGGACCTCGGCACGGCGAGAATCCGTAGGGGGTGAGTGATGGGGCGAGGGAATGGGGCCGATCAACCCCCCACCCCTGCCCGCACTGTGCCTTTTGTGTGCCGGGCGGCTTCGCCCATCCACACTGGGGGCTGCGGGAGGAGGTGGGAGGGGGTGTGGGCGTAGCGGCGGCGATTTCCGTCACTCGAGAGGAGCCTTGCAAACGTTTCATCTTTTATTTTGTATTTTTGCTCTTCACTATTTTGACAGAGTGCCCCCAGGGCGGTTAGAAATCCGCGGGGCCGTTCGTTTGACACACGGTGCGTGTGTCCCCATAAGATCGTGTTTTCTGACAGGGATGATGGAGAAAATCGGGTGATTTTGCCTTAATTTTTTGTTGCGTGTTTTCCCCCTCAACGAGGCGCTCAGAATCGCTCAACCAAAGGCGTGACCTTCCGTTCCTGGAGGCTCTTCCCGGGATAGGCAGAAAAACGGCGCTTTGTGCTCTGGCTGGGCCCACCCTGGGGTCACCCAGGCCCCCAGTTGGTCAGCGAAACCCCCAGAAGGTCACCGATCCTGCACCAACTTTGTGGGGCCGCGCCCGTGCAGAATGAGCAGGGGATCCATCCATTGGTTCTGGCTGCTTGGCGAGGTGCGAACGTGATGCTGAAGGATTGGAGATGCCTAAGAATGGCATTTGTGTGACAGCAGGGTACATACAGCATCGGCCGTCTGCGATCAGGAGAAATTATTTCCCTGTGGCTGACAGCTGGCTGAAGATGAACCAACAGTGAGCTCAGGTGGCCAAGAAGGCCAGTGACATCCTGGCTTGTGTCAGCATTGCTGTGACCAGCAGGAGTAGGGATTGTCCCCCTGTAATGGGCATTGGCAAGGCCACACCTTGAATACTGGGTTTAGTTTTGGCCACCTCAATACTAGAAGGACATTGAGGTGCTGGGGCAGATCCAGAGAAGGGCAACAAAGTTGGTGAAAGGTGTGGTGAGAGAATCTTAAGAGGAGTGGCTAAGGAAACTGGGGGTGGTTGTTCTGGATAAAAGGAGACTGAGGGGAGACCTTATTGCTGTCTACAACTACCTGAATGGGAGTTGGTCTCTTCACAGGCAACAAGTGATAGGGCAAGAGGAAATGGCCAGTTGTGCCAGGGAAAGTTTAGGCTGGATATTAGGAAAAACATCTTTACTAAAAGAGTGCTCAAGCATTGGAACAGGCTGCCTGGGAAAGTGGTGAAGTGCCCATCCCTGAAGACGTTCAACGACCTGCAGACTTGACACTTAATAACCTGGTTTAGTGGGCATGGTGGTGTTGGACTTGATGTTCTTAGAGGTATTTTCCAACCTTAATGATTCTGTTTTTCTATTCTATGATCTTTTCTCCTCCAGAATGCCGTTCAAGACATTGGTGTTAGTGTTGTGGCCCTGGCTTTGCCTGTGTGGAATGATCCATGGGATAGGACAGCTTTTGTAAACCAAGTTAAGATATCAGGCCATGGAACAGGCTGTCCAGGGAGGAGGTTGAATTATCATCCCTGGATATGTTTAAAAGTCATATAGATCTGGAGATTAGGGACAAGTTTTAGCAGTGGACTTGGGAGAGTTGAATTAATGGTTGGACTAGATAATCCTGAGGGTCTTTTCAAACCTAAACTATTCATAGAATCATTAGGGATCAGAAGGGACCTTAAATTGTTAAATATGCTGTCATTTCCTATGATTAGTTTAGTCTGGGAATTAGTTTATGTCCAGATGTTGAGAGATTTGTCATACTGCAGCTGAAGTCTGTTAGTATGGAAGCATCTCCACTTCAAATTTTATATAACGACCAAAAAAATCGACATATATCTCCTTCTCTGGAGACCTTCCACACCTGCCTGGACATGTTCCTGTATGATCTTCTCTAGGTGATCCTGCTCTAGCAGGGTGACTGCACTAGGTATCTCCAGAGGTCCCTTCCAACTCTACCAGTGTGTGGTTCTGTTCTAAAATACCACAAAGGATCTTTTCTTGTTGTTTTAAACATTTTTCAGTTTATATGTAAATATTTTACTGTTGTTTGGGGTTTTTTATGGTTGTTGGTTTTAATGGTTAGTTGGGGGTTTTTTTTTGTGTCTGAAGGAGTTGAGGAAATCTGGCTGAATAGAGGAAAAGGCTATAGCTGAATTTACACAGAACTTTGTCATAATCTCAAAAATATAATGTTTTTTAATGGATTAGATAAAAATCTTGTAAGTCTTTTAAAGATAAACATTCTGGCATAAAAATTGTTACCAGACTTAGCTTTATCATGGTAGTGTCATGACTGCTTCCCATATCCACTCTCTCTTTTGCAAAGAGAAGTGAATTCTTGCTCTGTTGTGCTTCATCAGCTCAACTGTACCTGATTTCGCAGGCAGAATTTCTTAACAATTCCACTGAAGACATACAAGCCAGAAAAGTCCATGTTCACTTCACTTGTAGGTGGGAGCTAGGAAGCTTCTTGAGTTATTGAAATGAGATCTCAGGCATAGGTGCCTGTAGAAAGTGATTTTGAAATATCATTTCAAATTCCGCAAATGCAGGATAAATGTGATGTGTATTGATCCCATAGTATCTTCTCGAGGCTCCTAAAAAAATAGAGTTGCTATGCTAAGACTGTATTTAACACTGCTTTGCAAGCAGAGAGGAACTGAGGTAAAACAGATTGCTTTTATTTTTGCTAGAAAGCCAAGAAAATCTGTGAAATTCTGTTTTTCCGTCAGAAGATTTTGACTAGGGGAGTCACACAGTGAATTGGTGCAGATAGCAGAATTTGCCTGCAGAAATTCTCTTATCTGCTGCTGCCACACATTACGTTGTAAAAGCACACAGTGGCATCCACTTCCCCTTCTGAAGAACACAGGATCACTTAGGTTGGAAAAGACCTTCAAGATCACAGAGTCCAACATTCACCCCACTGTCCCAAGGCAACAGCTAAACCATGTTCCTAGGCTTCAGATCTACATGACTTCTAACATTTCCTCTTTCTGGGCAGTTCCAGTGCCTACTATTGTAAGAATTTACATAGTTGTGACCATGAGACTGAAATTTAAGAAAATAAAGTTCTTTTTGCTTGAGGATGGTGCTTCAAAGTTGCTCACCAAGCTGGCATTACATATGTGTGTCTTTTCTGAGGTACACATCTTCTTTGTGCTGAGGGACCCTGTAGGGTTTTTCTTTGTCTATCAGGCTTTAATGCTCTTGGTGAATGTCTGCATTTCTACCATGTATCCTAAAGTTTTCAATGGACTGGTGTGCAGAGAGCAGCATCTTCAGTACACAACGTGAATGTTTCCTTGGATCAGAGTCCCATCCAATGTGGTGAATGAGCTGCAGAAAACTAGTATGTGATGGTTTGATTTAAACTGTAACATAATGCATGCAAATAAGGGTGGGAAGCAACTGCAAATGACTTGTTTAAACAACTTTGTTGTGCTTCATTAAAATACTGAAATGAATTGCAAATACTTGGTTCACTCTTCCAGTTCAGTTTCATCAACTCCACCCTCAAAAAGCTGTGAGACTGTTTTTTATTTTTTACAGGTGCCTTTGTAGTTAGAATGGCCTTTTACATTAATTTAATTCTGTTTTTAATTTAATTGTGTTCAACCTTCAAAAAACCCATACATTTTAAATTAATACATGCATTTCTTAATCATGTATTACGTCAAAAGCAGCTTGTCCTAGAAGTTGCAACTAAAAACCGTGAAGATGTCTTTGTAGATTGCTGACACAATTAGATTTCAGAGAGGGAGACAGACCTGCATTTGGTGCATCACTGAGGTTGAAATGAATCTCTCTAGAAGTCAGGGATGTGTAGGTGGATGCCGAAGAGACTGACTAGCAGTTCTCACATCTTGATGCTTCTGCATGGGCTGTTGCCAGTTACTCACTGTCATCTGCTTGTTCTGTTGCTGTGACTCTGGTACTTTACTAACTTTTCAAATATTTTCTTCATTTTTTTTTTGCCTACTTACTGATTTTGAAGTGTTTGTGAAATCTGTGAACTGTGGAAAAGCGCTGTACATTTAGAGAAATCAGTTTTGTTCTTTCAAAACAGAGAGGTGAAGCAGTTTCTTTCCTTCCATGTTCCAAATAGACTACTCAATAGAACATTATAGAGGTTTTTTCCTCCATGTGAGCCTGACATATTTGTCAGTTTTGTTCCTTCGTTTTTTCTCCTTTTAGAAAAATAGACTATTCCTTAAGTAGGTGTTCTTTAGAACTCCACTATTACTCACTGACGCGCCAGTTGAGCTGATCCTTCATGAATCTAAGAGGGTATCTTCCTTATAAAAAGCAGTGTAATACACTTTACAGACCTCATCTCAATTTGCACCTCATTCCGAGTGAGATAGTGATTCTGCTCATTTTATTTCCAGGAAGATTTGCAATTATTGAGCTTTTCAGAGCAGTAATAACAGAAGTGCTATTTCCTGGCATTTCCGAGACGTTTCTTTGTACGCAGGGTATTTCGTTAGCCTTCAGCTGCGGTACTGCATGAGGAGCTTGTAATCAATCCATTAGCTAACCATTATGGTCTGATCGTAGCAAAACACTGAATGCATTAAATCAGATGTGCTTATGATTTTTCCCTCAAAATTACATGCTTAAATAATTTTGTTGATAGCCTTTCTGTCAAATTGCAAATATTTGGCCATCTAAATACATGGTCTCTTCTGTTTTTAAAACCAAACCCTGTTCAATTATGTATTTGTCTTCTGTTGTGGGTTACATTTCAAGATTAGGAAGAAAGGTTGAAGGCTGGAATGTCATGATGTATTTTCTACTTCTCAGGAGTGTACATTTTTCTTCCTTTAATTAGTCTCGCTTTCCTTGCCTTGGTGACTTAACTAATTGTTTGGTCCTGTAGAACTATAGTATTGCAGGATCATTAGTGTCAGTAGTTACTCCACTTAATAATTTAATTTACTAAATAGAAGACACTTAATGGGTAGTCCTGATTTTTTTCCTTTACAGTTTTCCTAAGCATGTAAGTGATAGGACAAGAGGAAATGGCCTCAAGTTATAACAGGGGAGGTTACGTTTAACATTAGGGAAAACTACTTCATAGAAAGTCACCAGGCCTTGGAACAGGCTACCCAGATTGGAGATTGAATCACCATCCATGTAGGTCTGGAGCTTAGGGACATAGTTTAGCAATGGCCTTGGGACAGTTGAGTTAGTGATTGGACTTGGTGATGTTGAAGGTGTTTCCAACCTAAAACAACTCTGTGATTTATAAGAATAACCATGTAGATGGACCTTTGGCCTGACTCAAACCCAGTATCTTCAAGATCAGCCATAACCCCATGTCTAGGAAGAAACAAGAAAGGTTCCAGCATACATGGGGTTTTCTGCTATGGCTTTGCTAAGTCTCAATCTATGTTCTGCTTGGAACTTTTGAATCAGGTTGTTTCTATTAAGCAAATACTCCTTCCACTTCATCTGCATTTCTTCAACTATGTGTTGTAAAGGCAATTCAATAAAAATAGTCTTTCATATTTTTCAAATATCCTTTTCATACACATGTTCAGCTGTATACCAGCTTAACTGAATCATTAAAACCTTGATTTCTTTCATATTTTTGTTACCACTAAAAAGCCACCCCAATTTTGTTAGTTCATCAGCTTCTGAATACATCTTGTGATCTCTTTTTTTAGGCCAGTTGCCATCCTAATATATTGCAGGGAATCCTACATGTATCTTCTTGCTGAGTACCCTTTGGAGAGGTGTGTATCATTTCATGTGCAGTATCAGTTCTACAGATCTAATGTCAAAAAGAGGTGCAAAGTCATAAAAGTCTGAAATGCCAATTGAAAAACAGAAGCATATAGCTGTTTTTTCATCTGTTGAAAAAAAATTATTGACTTAGATCATTGTGTCACCAGGAAGAAGCAGCTGAACCTCTCCTAGCTTCAGGCTCCTTTCGTGTAGCTGTAGACAGCTGTAAGGTCTTACCTCAGTTTCCTTTCCTACAGGCTAAACAACCCCAGTTCCCTCAGCTGCTCCTCAGAGCACTTCAACTCTGGGACCTTCAGCATAGAAATGCTAAACTAAATAAGCCAAGGTTCCACTTCAGCCAGAGACGGTGTCACTGCTGTGAGGATCCCAACCCTGTTGCCTTATCTCAAGGGGCACAAAGTCTTAACTACTCCCTTTGCCTTGGCTGCAGGACTCATTGGCTCTGCAGCTGAGCTGAGCTATCTCAGCAGCTTCCACTGGTGACACAGTAACTTACACAAACAAGGAAATGGTTTCCAGAAGCTGACACACAGCAATCCACCACCAGTCTTTCATATTTACCCATTACAGATGAAAACTATAGACCTTTAAAAATGTTTTGTTGTGCAATTTTTATTTCTTTTTCAACTTCTTTCAACCTCTCTCATTTTTGTATAAAACTTCATAATCCAGTGATTAAATCTTCAGTCTCTCACTTCATGATGCACTAATGCAGTCCTCCTAAATTTGACTTACATATGAATAAATATCTTAAGGCTATGGCATTGTCTCCCCAAAAGGGCAGTGGACAAAATTTGTAAGATATAATGCGTGTCAGGCTTGGGAAAGACCCGCAAAATACAGGAACTCAAGGACCTTGATCTGCTAAGTACACACTTCTCTATGTGGTATTTGAAGTAATTTTGTCAATTGCACAAAACCTCCCATTTTATTAGGGTTTTTTTTGTTTTGTTTGTGTTTGTTTTATTTGCTTGGGTTTTTGGTGCAGTTTGGTTATGGTTTTGGTTTGGAGGGGTTTTGGTGTTTTTTTGCAGAATCAAAGGTTTCAGTTTGCCTCAACTGGGCAAGGAATGAACCTTCCTGGTTCACTATCATAGAATCAAAGAATGTTAGGGGTTGGAAGGGACCTCTGGAGATCATCTAGTTCAACCCTTCTTCCAAACAGGATCACTTATGGTAGGTCACACAGGCCTGCATCCAGGTGTGTTTTGAAAGTCTCCAAAGAAAGAAACTATAGCCTCTCTGGGCAGCCTGTTCTAGTACTGTGTCACATCACAGTTAAGTAAGTGTCTCCTCGTGTCTTCGTATTCATGTTTAATTTTGGTTCATTGATGTTTTTTTTTTTCTGTTGTCACCTTACAGTGGACTTTACTATGTGCCGTAGGTTGCTCAGACAACACAAAACCAAAAATGAATTTGTATTGTCAGATTATTAACTGGACCAACTGAAAATGCTCATTGTGTAGGGTACATACACTAAATAGAATTAGAGACCATGAAAACAACATCACAAGCTCTATCACAAAAAAAGATTCTTCCTTCTTAAACTAGAGCTGAAGGCATGATGAATAAAGACTTCAAACGTTTCTTCTCTGTGTGGTACTGGAACAGGATTCAGACATGAGGAACTGAAGTTGTTGAATAATTTAGTTTTCGGTTCTGTTACAAACACCAGCTTCCTCTAAGCAAGTATCCAGGCAGCATTTTGGAAACAATCAACTCGAAATGACAATCCTGCAGGAGATCCGTGCAAAGCAGGTTCTGGGGTAGCAGTTTGCCCTAAAGGGGGAAGTTGGCTGTTGCTATTTGCAGTTTCAGCAACACAATACCTGAAGGTGTTTGACAGTTGAAGTTGCCAACACAGTTTGCTGAAGAAAGTGCAATCAGCCACAAAAATGGAAAATGAAAACAATTTGCAACACAATTATATGTGATTTAGAAGCTGAAAATTCTGAAAAAACCACACATTTATTCTAGGAACAAAAGAAAAAGATACTATCGGGTAATGTCAAACAATAGTTTCTATAGCAAGCTGAAGGTCATTGAGGTGCTGGACTGTGTCCAGAGAAGACTTGTGAAGGGGTTTTGAAGACTCTGGAAGCTCTGAGGGGTGGCTGAAGGAACTGGGATTGTTTAGCCTGGAGAAAAGAAGTTTGAGGGAAGACCACCTTGCTCTCTGCAACTGCCTGGAAGTTGTAGAAGGGGACAGCATCTTCTCCCTGATGAGATATAAATGAGGTGTCAACCTGTTGCTTAGAGACGTGTTTTAGTGGTGACCTGGCATTCCTGGGTCCAGGGCTGGGCTTGGTGATCTTAAAGGTCTCTTCCAACGAAAGAGGTTCTGAGACTCAGTGCTTATTTGTCTGTCAGGTGAGTCTTCAACACTAGGTTGAAAATAAGTTGGTGCAGTTATGTTCTGAACACAGAAGCAACTTGTGACACACCTGTGTGTATTATCTTTGCATGTATTAACTGTCCATGGAAACTCCTGCTGTGGGGCATGTGCAAGGAGCAAAAGCCACTTCATACTTAATAGTCTGCTTGAGGTTTGTGGCAGTGGAATTGTGTTTGCAGGAGCTGCCAATAAGGTAAAGGTGCCACACTATAAATTTACATCCTCTAGTGTTGTCCACTGTCCTCTATGTAGGTCTTTAAAATGAATTAATCTGCTCACTGCTTCATCTGAGCCGTTAAACCTTTGGGTAGAAGCTGCTCCCAGCTCATAATTCTGAATACAGCGTGTACACTGGAATTTTACTACCTTTTCAGATTGTGGAGAATTTGAAAATAAAAAGTGTTTTCTTTCTCTCTTGCAAAAACATCTGAAAAGCACTTTGGACTTGAGGAGGAAGAGGGAATAAAAGTCAGTCTTTGGAGCTCTGTTGTTCCTGGGGTTATTCTTACTACTTAGAGACTATTTTAAATTAAGCAAGAGCTAATACTAGTTTTGTATATGACAGATAAACTAAATAACTCACTGCTGTCTTTTTAATAGAAAATACACAAGGAATGAAGAGCAGGAGGAGCCGGGGCAAAATAAACAAACATAGAAATGCAGCACTAAGTCCAAGATGTTACATTTACTTATTAGACTACCAAATACGTTATTTGGTGGATACCAATAATAATAATGTTTATGCCATGGAAACAGAATCATTTAAAGGATGGAGGATGTTAATTTTTCTGGCTCTTAAAAAAGGAACTGATGACTATCTATCTTAATCAACCTTTTATGATTTTGTCTATATTTAGTTCCATGTTAAACTTATTTTAAATATTTTTTTGAAAACCAGGCTATTTCTCTATTGTAGCACCAGGATCAGTGTTGCTTAACATACCCCTTGGCATGCTCAGCTGCATAAAATCCTTTTATGTGAGACATTAGTTTCTTCTGCAGTAACTGTGGTAGTTCTTAAAAAAAACCCCAAACCTCCACCAACAAACTCTTTCACTACACTGAAAGTCTGGATCCTTTTTTGGATAGGGTTATAGTACCACTTCCTGTGATTCAGTGCCTGCAGCACTGTGTGGAATTCAGAGCTCTTCCCATATTGCATTCCCTTTTGCATGTGATCCTTTTATTTCCTTTTTTAAGACAACAAAATGAGTGAATTTGCAAGACAAAATCTTTATAGGTAACATCTCACAGAACTGCCTGAAATCCAGACTTATTCTGTTGAAAGACACATTTAGCGCCCTTTAAAAATACATGAAAGCATTTTTCAGTGGTGTCCAAGGTTCTGATGTTAACAAGATCTTCATTGCTGTATTCTGCCAAACATATGTAGATGTTGCACCAAATTAAGTTTAAATCACCTGCAAATGTCTTAACCTGCATTGTGTCTTGATGAAGTTTTTATACTGCCTTTTTGACAACTGTTCTAATGAGGTCCTGCACTGACAAAATGTGTGTATGTCACATTGGCTACCTTTCATTTCATGGAAGGAGAGATGGGAAGGACAGGGATGTTAAAGAAATGTTGAGCTCCAATCCATGTGTTGAGAAAGCTCATAAATCTATCATAGAATCTCATCATTCTATTGAATGGTTTGGGATATGGGTAAAGAACTGAACAACTAATTAAAATAGAAACCATTTTAAGCCTT
Source organism: Phoeniculus purpureus (assembly GCA_028565055.1). Taxonomy (NCBI): domain Eukaryota; kingdom Metazoa; phylum Chordata; class Aves; order Bucerotiformes; family Phoeniculidae; genus Phoeniculus; species Phoeniculus purpureus. The sequence goes on from JAOXOE010000001.1 coordinate 81,171,658, forward strand.
ATTCCACTCTTCCAATATGAATCTTCCAGAAGAGTATTTCCCATCAGAAGAAGTCTTAAAGTCTAATGTTTTTTTGTCTGAGATTAGAAGATGTTAAAGAAAACTGCTCTCTTTACATCACAGCTATTATTTTTAAATAATTTTGATTTTAAGCTTATTATGTTGTTTAAAACTTCTAGAGAATACCTGTGTGGCACAACCTAAGTAAGACCCAGAATCAATGAGCTTTTATTACATTGTGCATCCACACACGCTCTCCCTGTCTTCAGACAGCAAAGATTGCCTGGAGCAAACATCACAACTTTAAGGCAAAATTTTGAGCCTTTGGTTGTTTTGTAAAATAAGTACATCCAAGTGCTTTTTTTTCGTATGTAGGGCCTGCATTACTGAACTTGGAACAAACAAGTCAGTGTATTTCCAAGAAAAGTACATCTGTGGACTTGGCTGTTGAGAGTAGTTGTAAAAAGCTCCAAAGTATTCCATAAGGGAAAGGATAGAACGTATCAAATGTTTTGTATGCAGCCTGCACTGCAATGATAAATATGGTTTTCATCTTACAATAGAGATATAGCAAAGAATCATAATTGAAGGTCTTTTCCAAGTTACAGATCTGTAAGATGGCTGTGGAAATGAGTGACACTGATTTCAATAATTGTCCTCTATCACTGCTCTTTCATGGTCTGTAGCCTTACGCATTGTGTCAAAAACTAAAATGGAATTGAAAACTCGAAAACAGATATTAAAATTACTTAAAACTGTGGTTTTTATTTGGAGAATATACTTATCTTCATACCCACAAATTAAATAAACCCTGTATCAAAGAAGTAAAAAAAAATTACTTTGCTTGAATGAAATTGAATCTGTCTGTGTATCAGGGCATAGAATAAACCCTGTATATTTCACAGTTTTGGGGAAGTGAACTCACCACCCCTGGGAGGTTAAGAGGTCCAGTCTTATTTGCAAAGAGATGTTTGTCTTTTCAGTAGTGCTCAGGGCTGGGGTTGGTACTTGGCCAATGCAAATAAAACCTCCTCATCATGCACAGCCTACAAAATCACTTGGAATCTGCTCAGATGGAGACAGAATAGAAGGTGGAGGATGAGTATTTGACTGCTTTGTTAAGATTACATTCTGCCTCAGTGCAATGCCTGATTTGTATTTAGCTATTTATTTTCTTATTCGCTTATCTTGGCAATAGTGTAGTCTGATAGCATGATCTGATATGGAACAGGGGGCGAGAGTATTTCTATAGCTTTCATTAGAAGTTCTTTCCCCAAGACAGTTTGGTTACAGCTCCTTTGGCCTGCTTGCTGCAATCATTTCTAAAGGCTACTCATCAGAACTATTACTTTATTAGCATGCTAATATACTGTTCTCTCTATATTACTGTGTTGGATCCTGATAAAATAGGAAAACTAGTAAATACTTTTCTTTATGCATTTTCTTAGTTTTTTTTTGTTTCTGAATGCAAAGATTGGGATTGCAAAGTTCTTTAATAAATACAAAATGTCATTGTTCTCAACAGATAAAATAGGATCACTTTTTTGAAGTCTTAATTGCTTTATCTCAGCAGCTAATAGCTAAGCATGATTTAAATAGCTTGAAATTTAATGCTTAGACTGAAAATACTTTAAAACTTAAAGAAAAACCTTAAACCTTCAGCTGCCCTTGATTATAACAACCAACTGTTTATAAAAAGGCTTACGACTGTGTGTAACTCTATTTTCCTCTATGGTATCAGCCCTGTGCAAAGTTTTTTGAATAATTCCTTTAAGAATTTGTGTGTTTACCAACATTCTCTGTACAAAAATGACAAAAACATAAATACTGGATTGCGTCTTTGTTTCAATAGAGTTTGATCTCCTAGCTTCTACTAGGAATTGCGATGGTTGGTGGTTGGTTTTTTTTCCCCTCAATCCCTCTATTTATTTTTAAATGGATTTCTGTGGTAGTGAAAGGCACAACTGTTTTCATAGTTATTGTAATATTTAATTTTGTTTTCTTAGATGCTTTAAATGGGACAATATTTAGCTTTGGTTGTGTGAGTTTGGTTAAACTTGATAGAAAGTCATTGAACTTTGTTATAGACACTCTGATCGTTAATTCAGGCAAATAATATATTTTTGCATACTGTGACACTTAAATCATAGAATCATTAGGGATTGGAAGGAACCTCGAAAGATCATCTAGTCCAGTCCCCCCACCACAGCAGGATTACCTAGACCGAGTTGCACAGGAACATATACAGGCGGTTTTTAAACGTCTCCAGAGAAGGAGACTCCACAACCCCCCTGGGCAGCCTGTTCCAATGCTCCACTACCCTCACTGGGAAGACATTTAATAGCCATCAGGCAAGCCTTATTTTTATACAGTTGTTTGCAGTATTCATGTGGAAAGGAAAAGGTCTCAGTTTGCTTTTCTTTAGTCACTAGTACATCAAACACAACTCTTGATGTTTTAATTAGCCTTTTATGATGGGTAATGTAGGTAATGTTCATGTCTATCTCTGTGGGATGGGAACATGACTCAGCTTCATCTCTTGATGCTTTACGAAGGCGTTTTCTTGCTCTGCTTACCCTTTCTTATTGGTTTTTTTAATATTATTGTGGTTTGAAAATTAGTAGAATTTTCAGACTTACAGGTGTGTGCTTTTATGAAGGAAAGAAAAACATCCTGTTGCTTTAAGAGGCTTCTCTTCCCCGGAACTGTCCCAGGGGAAGTGACCTTTCCCAAAATCCCGTGGTCAGGACAGTATAAAAGACCAGGGAGCGAGTTCGTCCTCTCCTTTTTTCCCGCTGCACAGGCAGCGTGGGCACGGGGCTTTCAGCCTCGTGTTTCTTCCCCCCCACTACCCCTTCCTAGGGGTGTTGGGGGGGGTGGTAGCGAAGGGGCCACGCCGGGTCCGCTCCTGTAACCGGCAGCTAGCCGAGGCGAGAGCTAGCCGCGGTAATACAGAGACCTCAGTACCGCGGGGACCGCCGCAGCCTGAAGCGGGAAGCGGCCGGGACCCCAGCGCAAGCAGGAAGAGCCCCTATTTTTGCTTTTGCAAGCAATGTAAAGTGCAGCCAGTAGAACGTCATAAGCAGTTTCCCTTGGTCTTTAGCCCTCTAAGCCACTGCTGGCTTCAGTAATTCTGTGCGTTTCAGCAGATCTCTCTGAAAAACATTTGACGTTTCTTTTGAGCAGCTTTACTCCTGGAACTGAATTTGTGGTATCTGCCTGCAGTATCCTCATGTCAGTGTATATGTTAATTAATTCCTGAGAGAACAAGGGAGCTGAGAAGACTTATGCTGTGGCTATTACCTATATTCCAGGATCTGACCGTGGTTTCATCCTGTTCTCTGGTGGACCGTGAGTGTGACAGGAGATGTAGTGCTGTGAGAACAGACATTTATCTGTCCACAACGACAAGGAACGAGGTTGCAGAGAGGCAGGCGTTGGTCCCTTCTCACAAGTGATCAGACAAGAGGAAGTGACCTCAATTTGCACCAAGGGAAGTTTAGGTTAGGCATTAGGGAAAAGCTTCTTTTTTGAAAGGGTTATCAGACACTGGAACAAGCTGCCCATGGAGGTGGTTGAATCATCTTCCCTGGACGTGTTTAAAAGTTGTGTAGATATGGAGCTTAAGGGCGTAGTTCAGCGAAGAGCTTTGTGGAGTTAGGTTAATGGTTGGACTCGATGATTTAAAGGGTTTTTTTCCATCCCAGAAGATTCAGTGATACTATGATCATTTAAAGGAACTGAGCAATAAGTGAATTGACATGGCAGTCATCAGTAAGGGGATCAATTTGACAGCTAAGCCCTGTGCTCACTCTTTTCAGTCTTATTACCTCAGGGACTTGTGAACTGTACACCAGTCTAGCCTGCCTTCTGCCACTTTCAGGTGCCTGTGCTTTTAGACTGAAAGATCAAGGAAACACTGTGTCCCTTGTCTCCCAACAGCAGCATCAGGTTGCATGACTGGATCATGTGGGGTCATGTTTGTTTGGGATAAAGTGCACTTTAAAATACCACATGAGGAACAACGGGAAGCGAAGGGGTTACGTTGTAGCTAATGTTGTGTTTTACAGACAATCAGAAATTGCTATATGCTTCAAAGCTTTAAAAGTTAATGCATTTACTCCATTTGCTCTGCCTGCATGTCTATTGGATACTGTGAAACCTGGTGCTTTCTGATAGCATACAGATAGTTTGAAAAGCCTTGTAATCATTCCCAAGAGTGTATTGTCCTTTCTTTATCTCAGCAGTCACTGTGTTCATAAATAAGAAAGTTACCGTTTGAGTCAATACCCAGCTCGTACAGAAGCTGTGAACATAAGTCATTGAGAAGACAATGGCTGGACTGGCTTTCTGCAGTTTGCTATTATGGAAGGAAATGAAGCAAGCAGAACACCACTGGCTCCTTATCATTCTTCTGGAGAGGGCTTATTTGCTGGTTTTCACTGGCATTTGCCTGTGGTCACACTGCTCAGCATAGACACTGCATACCAGCTAAAAAGAATCACCACAACTTGGTTTTGTGTGCAGGAAGTTTCTTCCCTGCTTTGAACTTATGAGCACAAGATACATCACGGAGTAAGATTGCTGAGGCACATGAAGAGCTAAAATGGGTTGTCATTTGAGCTAGAAGATCAGTCTTCCATGCTGAAATTAAGAATTTGCATAGAAAATGATGAGCACATCTGTACTTGTAGAGTATTACCATGTTTTTTCACAGAAGGTGGTATACAATCACTGCCTAAACAGTCATGATGTTCAGGTAGAGCTGAAGTGATTGACACTACTTAATCTAAAAGGGATAGGAACAACTTCCAATGTGCTTAAACATCTATTTAAGTTTGCACCATTTTCAGTCTGAATAACTGAAATAGCCACTTCCATAAGACAATTTCATGGGGATATGCAAAGTATATGGTATTTCTCTCTACAATAGTAACACATCACAAGAAAGTAGGAAGAATTCTTGCCTACCTCATTCCTCCAAAGCAATTCTTGTAGTTAAAAAAGCTGACATACTAATACAAGAAGACTCCAAGAAGGTCCCGTGTGAGGCTTCTAGTTCAGTGTACGCATATTTCCACTTGATGTGGCAACTGAGTCTACTTGTGAGCTGTTTTAACAGCTTGTGAAAGACCCTCGTGGTTTGTTTTTCAGAGACACAAAGCTATAGTGTAAGAGCTCTCCAACTGCAAATTGTATTTGTAGGGATGTTCTTCTGGAACAATATATTTGCATTTTCCCTTTGAAAAAATTAACAGTGATAGCATAGGTAGCATTAACAGATAGCTCCCACCAGAATATCCCTACCAGTATTCACCTCATGACCTTAATCAGAGGTGGAACTGAAGTGAAGGTATGCATGAAATACCACAATCTTCAGGGAGTCCCTTAGGAATAGCTAGGTATGTGCACTTCCAGCTCCACAGATCTTGAAAGAATAGAATGATCTTTAAAGATGAGAAAATAGCTATATACTGAGTAAAATGTGCTGGTATATGCTGAGTAATAGCTATATCCTGAGTAAAATGGTTGAGCTAACAGGAGCAAACCCCAGAATATTAGGATTCCAAGATCCCAGCTCTTTTCTTCTTACAACTTCAGTACTTGTATATGTTTGTGCTGGAGCTTCTGAACACCTGGGTGGACTCCATGCCTGTGTATAAACATGAAAGCACTGAATGCTATGTGAGGTTATAGACAGACAGATAGACGGCATGATCAAGTGGAGTATGAGTGCACACTGGGAAAATGGGCACCAAAAAGTATGAACAGTAAAATATTTGTGTCATCCATTTCAGATACTTGTATTAAAGTGCCTGGAGGTTCTCAGTATGAGTACATCCAAGTTCACAGGTCTCTTCAGGTGCTCAGACTTCTGGGACTGAGCGCTGTTCACCTCACTCTGTGACTAGTTACTGGGCAAGTACCAGTAACACAAATATTGAATTAAGGAACAGTTCCAATTACAAAATTGCAATCCTAAAATTATTCTACAGCCCCTCAAAACATGCAGATGCTAGGAAAAAAGTTATATGCCATCAGGTAGTAGGGAAACCTACCATGAGGTACTGGTCAATCTCACTCACTGGTTCCAGTCTAAAAACTTAGCAGCTTGTAAATTTACTTTAGTAGTAACCTTGCAATTCATATTATTTAAGACTGTTACTACAGTACATTGTACATGAATCTGTCTTGATCCTAGATAATAAAAAAGATGTGTGTCACCTCTTTTAAGATCTTGAAGACATCATTTCAGGTAACGATATGGAACCGAATGTGTTACCACCACATTCATTACCTTTTTTGATAGCAGTGTGAGCACATTGAACCAGACCCAGCTGAACAGAGAAAAGGAATAGATGCTCAGACCTGATTTTAAGTATTTACACATGTCTTTAGGTGAAGACTAAAGCTACATGGAAACCGTGCTGCTGCATTCCAGATAGAAACTAGCTGTGAGGTCTACACCACTGTAAATTAACTTCTAAATGAAGTCGCAGTCATACCCAGAACTTGTATTGACAGCCTGGTATGTAGTAGGAGTGCAGAGGTACCTTCAGGCCCTTCGATATACAAAACAGAGCACTGGTTTTGTTTCTTGTGAGATACTAACCTGGATGAAAAACTAAGTGCTGCTATTAATTGTCATTTTGTATTGCACCTGATGGGATGTGAAGAAGCATTTGCTAGTAGTGCATTTGAAGTCATACTTTTTTCCTGATATTATTGTTTGCTGTGAAGCTTATCGAGAATTCCGTAACTATTCAGACCAAACAAGTACTTAAGGAGTAAGAAAAAAGCCTCTCTAACACACATTCACAATGAATTTTGAAAAGAGAAGACAGAAAGACAAGAGATTTTTTTCTAAATGGAATGCTGGAGTTGAGTTTCCCAGGAGACATCAGCAGCTCCTTAAAAGTATCAGTTAAAAAGCGCTGGTACAGTGAGTACTGTAGAGAAGTATTTATTCTCTGAGGCCATTCAGATGCTGTTATTTTTCAAACACTAATTTCTTGTTTTATTCTTATCTAGATGACCCTCGGGGCAAACATCAAAAAAAAATCCAAAGCAAAACTCAGAATTATCTTAATCTGTATGCTGTAGATGGGCTGAGGACCCTCTGCATTGCAAAAAGAGTAAGTAAATGCAGACACTTCATTTGCTTTTAGGGGGAGTCTTGACAAAGATTACTGAAGGCATTTATTAATTTCTTGATTCATAGCCTTTTTTTAATTTCATTCTTTGAAGTATGAATGCCTCTATGTCACACTGACTGTGCCCTCCCATACTCTGTTTAATAGGTTCTCAGCAAGGAAGAGTATGCCTGTTGGTTAAAACGTCATTTAGAAGCAGAATCCTCTATTGAAAATCGTGAAGAACTTCTGTTTCAGTCAGCACTGAGAATAGAAAAGAATCTGCATCTGCTAGGTAATGAAATGAGAACTGGACATGAAATTAGAATGTGTTAAAATTTCTGAAGGCTTGGCTATTAAATCCTTTCTTTCTGACGGTACGGAAATTGGCTTGTTTCAGACCTTGTCATGGCTGTCACGTGCAGCACCACAAAGGAATGGGGTGCAATTAAGTAATAGACATTCCCTGTTTTCCATTTTCCTGCCTTTCACTAGCAAAATTAAGGGAGAATTTGACATCAGTGAGAACTGCTGCTGTAAAGAGGAGGAGGAGGACTTGGCCCATACCGTCTACAGAACTTTATTAGCTTAGTGCCATTCCAACATACCAGAGACTTCCATGACTCCCAGCACACCAGCAACACTCATAAAGCATGGTTCATAAACTGCATTTGTGAGAGGCATCAGCTCCTTATGTACATCAGGTTCAGCTCACACACTCAGGGCCTGTGTATTCTGCAGAAGGCAATTGCAGTACTTCATAATGATGTAATTTAAATCAGTGTATGTAAAATATATTGCAAGATCCAAGTCATACTCTTCCTATGCTAAGCAGAGACGTTGAAAGCACAGAGATTCTAAAATGTGTATGTATTCGCTATTATTCCAAGCATCCAACTGCTTTCTCTGCCAGAGAAATTGGGGCAGCCATAACACTGTTGGAGATAACAACCTTTGCTAATTGCCAGCATGCCTGTCTCTGGGAGGCGAAATCCACCTCACACAACTTCTGATATATCTACTACAGATCTCCAGGGCAGAGAAAGGCACCAAAAAAAGTGTAATTCATTTGGTCTGTCTTAGATACCCACTTTGGGTTTAGATGAATCACACCCCTGAAGTGTCTGTTTCTCTCCTCTGACTTAAAGGGGAGCATTATGTGTCTAATTTGGAGCACATTAATCAGGAAGATCCCACCATGGTTGTGCCTGTTGGCTCTGGCTGCACCCTGCAGGGGGAAAAAAAATTACAAAGTGAAATTGCACTGCCAGACAACTAAGTGAGCTCTGGCCAGGAGTAAACTACTGGTTCAGTCACATCCCAGTAAACTCATACTGTGGTTTATATTCTGCGATGATCAGTTATGATTAGGCTGTGGTAGTAAAAAAGTAAGTCTAGAAAAGGGGTATCTTTTCCTTGCTACACCATTTGGATAATAATAGCTTTCCAGACATTGCCTTAAGAGTGCTTCCACCTACATGACTGGTGTTCAGACTTCAGGTGGACTGCTGTTACTTAAATGTTTTCTTCACGGAACAGCCATAGGAATAAGAAATAGCTGAGAAAGGTTCACCTTGCTTTTCCTGTTGTTCCAAGTTAATTTGCATGTCTGTTACCTCCTCATTCTCTAGTAGTGAGGGCTCACATTTGCTGTACTTGATGCCACTGAGCTTGGTCCTGAATGGCTTTTGCTACAGTACTTTAAAACCTTGTCTCTGTCAATCAGTTTATGGAGGCAGAGAAAAGATACTCAGTCTATTATAAACTAGCAGAATACATTGCAATGTGTAAGAAAGACACATTTTATTTTTACATCATGACAAACAAGTTTACAGTGTTTCGTCTCCTGTATCTCATTTGGCAACCAGTGTCTTTCTGCAAGAGGAAAAAGCAGCAACAGGCAAGAAAAGGTTTATGTCTGCAGCCTAATGTGCTGTTGCCAGCTGCTTTGTGCTCCTGTCTCTCCATACCCAAACAATGCTGCCCAAGTCATGGAACTGCTAGTAGTTTAGCCATTTCTGAATAAAAGTGACTACTAGGTTTTTTCCAAGCTTACAATTTGAGGCTAACCCAAAGTGTTTCTTTAACATGCAGTATTTTGCTTTATTGATATGCTTAGGTGCAACTGGCATTGAAGACCGTCTGCAGGATGGTGTTCCAGAAACCATTGCAAACCTGCGCAAAGCTGGGTTGCAGATTTGGGTTCTTACTGGAGACAAGCAAGAAACAGCTGTTAATATTGCATATGCCTGCAAGCTACTAGATCACGATGAAGAAATAATCACTTTGAATGCTGAATCACCAGTAAGCAGATCCTATACACAAGTTCACTTGTGCACTAGCTTTGCTTTCTTTTCAACTCGTACAATCAAAAATTTGACTGCTTTTTTCTCCTTTCTTTCTCTTGTGTTGCTTCTTTTCCTGCTTCATCTGTAATTTTCAGGTAGGACATATCTTTGAATACTTCTCAGTGAATCATCCTTCTGAGTCACATTTTCATGTATCATAAACTTACTGAAGACATGTAACTGTGTGTCGTGGGCTCCACCATGAAAGAAAATACGCCATAGCAGCATAAATGTGTTTCTTTGGTTGGCAAATCCCTTGTTTTGCTTACTGACACTAGTGGGTCTCCAGTAGCAACCTGTAATTAAATATGTGTTGAGAAAGGACAGAAAATTATTACCTATTAAGAATTTGTACATTACTTTACACCACTGAAATGTAGTGCTAATATAACTCTGTCATTCATGTTTTCTCTGCTGGCTTTTTCTCTGCAGACAGAAGCAATAGTTAAATTTCAGTGCTAACACTGAGTCAGAAAAACACAGCTACAGTAATGCCTTGCTTCCTAACAGACCTTTTCTGATTCTTCTGAATACTGCTCTTTCCTGTGCTCAACTTGCTGCAAGCAGTCACAGAGAGTTTACTGATATGGTCTAACATACAAGGAACCAGACTGATAGTACTATAGTCCTTTAATGGGGTGATAAAATTGGACTTCAGATCAGCAGAAGAGAGGTAGGCCAGGAGTATCCAGCTCCAATTTCTTTCGCAAAGGAAGAAAAGATAACAGCATTTTCCATTCTTGAGTTTATCAGCTGAACTGGTAAATGGATTTTGCATGATCTTTTTTTTTTGTCATACTTTACTGCAACACCAATAGCATTTCATTTTAAATGTATTGTACTCTCAATAATGTAATTTAGTTGAGTATGTCTAGGACAGAGAATTAACTTAAATAACCTCTATCTGGCCTTTAACAATGCGTAACTGTTTGATCTGAGTTGTAGGCGTGCACTTGGTGTTTATCACCATACTTAACTCGGTACTGATACTATCATTTCCCAGCACTGTTACTCTGAAGAGCTAAAAGAAATGAGTTTAGCATACAATGCTGCATGTTAACGTGCCATTAAACTTTAAGCCTTTTGAATCCTCATTGCCGTGGTATCTTCTGCAAGAATTGTGTTTAGCACAAACACAAAAGAAGATTATTAGAAATTAACACTTTAACACTGCAGTAAATATAAGATATTCCCCATATTCCTTATGCCTAAATAAACTGCAAACACAAACGTTGGAATACATGTTCTTTTCTCTCATGCATATTTATTCTGAATTTTTTTCAGGAGACATGTGCTGTGTTGCTGGAACAGTGTCTGCAATGCGTAGAGACTAAATTTTCAAACAACTCAATAGACGAAGCTACTGGAAACATGACTGTTGGGTTCACTCCTCTGTACCCAACCTCTTCCCCTGTTCTTTCCAGCTTGGGCCTAGTGATTGATGGAAGGACTCTAGCTTATGCCCTGGATCCTATACTAGAAGATAAATTTCTTGCACTAGCCAAGAGATGCCGTTCAGTACTGTGTTGTCGCTCTACCCCACTTCAAAAGAGCATGGTAGTGAAGCTAGTCAGAGACAAACTCAAAGCAATGACCTTGGCAATAGGTAAATATCTCAATTTAAACTGTTCTGCCTTAGAAAGGGAAGTATTTATTTTAATTTTCCATAATAAAAGAAGTCTACAGAGATCAAAATGTCTTGGGAACTGTGCTGAGCTTGGTGCTTTATATCCCAAAGATGGATTATTTCTTATCTCACACCTGCCTTCCTCAGTCAGCAATCAGTAGCAACAATTTTTCCTTTGTTTTGCTGTGCTAACTCTTCCTGGTCTACTAGTGACAAGAAAACTGTGTCTTGTCATCTTCAGGTGATGGTGCTAATGACGTCAGCATGATCCAAGTGGCAGATGTTGGTGTGGGGATCTCTGGTCAAGAAGGCATGCAGGTAATGTTGTTCATTCACTAAAAAGTACTCTCATGTCAGCATAACCAAACTGCCTTTGATACTCATGGAATCATTAAGGTTGGAAGAGGCTTCCAAGATCATCAAGTCCAACCGTCAACCCAAAGCCACCATATCCACTAAACCATGTTTTCAAGCACCAGATCAGCACATTTTTTTAACACCTCCAGAGACAGTGATTCCACCACCTCCCTGGACAGCCTGTTCCAATACCTGACAGTCCTTTCAGTTAGGACTTTTTCCTAATGTCCAATCTAAACCTTGAGACCATTTCCTCTTGTCCTATCACTAATGACTTGGGAGAAGAAACTAACCTCCAACTCTGAGTGATAAAGTCTCCTCTCAACCTCCTTTTCTCCAGATTAAACAACTTCAATTCCCTGAGCCGCTACTCATAAGACCTGTCCTCCAGGCCTTCTCTAGCTTCATTGCTATTCACAGAATCACAGAACATTAGGGATCGGAAGGGACCTCAAAAGATCATCTAGTCCAATCCCCTTGCCACAGCAGGATCACCTAGACCAAGTCTCACAGGAGCACATACAGGTGTGTTTTAAACATCTCCAGAGAAGGAGACTCCACAACCCCCCTGGGCAGCCCATTCCAGTGCTCTGTCACCCTCACTGGGAAGAAGGTCCTTCTCATACTCCTATGTTCCAGCTCACACCCATTGCCCTTTGTCCTATTACATTGAGAAGAGCCTGGCTCCATCCTCCTGACATCCACCCTTCACATATTTATAAACATTAATGAGGTTATCCTTCAGTCTCTTTTTTCCAAGCTCAAGAGACCCAGCTCCTTTAGCCTTTCCTCATAAGGGAGGTGCAGCTTATGATCATTGGTTGTTGGCTTGACTAAAACCATGATGACCTGTTTTGTGTCTGATTTGTATTTGGACTTCTGTCCAAACCACAGTCATATGATCTCTTTTTTTTTTTTTTTGCAAAACAATTTGTTCTCAAATGCAAAACAAATAGACAAGACCCCCCAGACAAACACAAACTATTTCTGGTTTATGTATCCTATTTCCTCCTTGGTTCTTTCTTGGCACATACAGAAAAAATGAGTACTACACCAAGTACTGGGTTCCACTGCTTTTCATGTACTGGTCACATTTGCTGTCTGTCTTTTCTGTCATCTCTTTTCATTGCTGCTTTAGATTAGCCACAACGCAGAGTTGTGTATCGTTGTCATATGGTATGTATCAGGCTTAATTGTTCATCCTGCCTTTCATCATCTCATCGTGTTTCCCAGACCACAGTTAACTATGATTCTTTTGAGGCACCCAGCCTGCCTTTACTTGCTGCTTAACCTTACACATCCATATGGTTCAACTTGTTTTTCAAAGGTCATTTTACTACTTTCTTTAACATTACAAACCAAGAACTATTTTGGCCGGTTTGTTTGTTGTCACATATAACTGTACCTACATATTAGAATTTAATATCAAAGGATAAAAGGCAGCTGGTAGATCTGGAACATTAAAGAAGGGTGTGCTGTCACAGCATGATCTGCAACCTTGTATTTTTGAATTATTGACATAATTTCTGTTTTATGTCCTGTCTTTCTGTGGTCTGTGCAGGGATGATGCCTTGTCCCTGGGGGAATTTTCCTGCTCCCTCTCTCTTTCCTATTAAGAACATTTTCCTACTCTGGTGCCTGAATTCTAAACTGCTCTGCTTTGTGCTCTGTATTGTGTTCCAAGCCTGGGCATGATTCCCAAATCTGTTCATGGCACGCTTTTGCATCTCCATTAAAATCAATGGGAACATGTTGAAGAGACTGAGGGCAGAATTCCTTCTAATAGGATTTTTTGTCTGAGATATTTTAGAGTACAGTGACATCGCTTTCACTCTGACACTTTCTCTCTTCTGTGCACTTACCCATCTCCCCACCTTTGTGTGGACAGACAATTCAGAAAGATTTGCAGAAGAGACAGGAGGGCATGGCAGAGATCATGACTGAATTCAAAGTGCGATAGTGAGGTGCACCATACTTTCCAGTATACTCAGCTGAAAATACAGAATGGGAAATATTAGAAGTTTTTCAGCTAAAGCTGACACTTTAGATTTCTACCTGCTGCCTCTGAAAACTCTCTCTTCCAATGTAATCTCAATTTGCTATACCAGGGAGTTATTTAAATTAAAGCAAGGGAGTAGTCTAATTTTCCAAGGCAATCTTGTCTGTCTCTCCGTTGAGGATGCCAAACTGATGACAAGCGTGTTAGTATTTGTATATTTAAAGTTCACTTAATTAACGAAGCCCATGCAGTCTAACCCCCTAATCTTATTAAAAATGTCAGATGCACAGAAACAAGATGCTGTTTTACATTTGAAGGATATAAAATGAAAGGATTGCTTTCAAATTTATTTTTAAGTTGGCAAAATATTTGTCTTCCCATAAAGTCCATTTAATTTGCAGTTTGGTCCGTAAGGAATGCTGGGACAGAACAAAAAGTACATGTAGTAAAGGACAAGCCTTTTTTTTCTTTTTTTTAGGTTTTTCTTTTTTTCTGTTACCATCTGGTAGGTGTGTTTGTCTTCTCTGGGTCTCCTTGGGGCTTGCCCATGAGTCAGCTTTAGATACTTCACCTTCTGTAATAGCAGTTTTGTATTTATAGACCCTGGTTTTCCCCAGATGCTGGGAAACATGGCCTTTGTGAAATACTTGTTTGGATGTGATATAACCAAGATACAAAAATGTCCAGTGATGTGGAGAAAAGGAGATTATAGGGCTTTAAATATTTCACTAATTTGTCAAGGAAATCTGGAAAACATCTGCCTCCACTGTTTGTTCTTATGCTGCTTTGCTTTTAATTATTCCCACCTCTTCTAAATGGAACATAAACCATCATTTCACAACTTTCTATGACAGACCAATTCAGATACAACTGCCGTGATGTTTGCAGTACCTTGGACTTGGTCTTGTCTTTCTTCCAGATGTCTTCTGTGCAAACATTTCAAAACCAAATTTTGATTAAGAACTATTTAAGAAATAAACACAAACAGTGAACAGACACATGAAATACTGTTATGAAGGTCAAAAGAAAACATGTTTCATTTCCACATGCTTTTTCTGATACATGGAAGGTACAAAATCTAGGTCCATACTGAGATTTTTTTTATTCATATCTATTCTTCTCACTTGTATGATAGTGAACTTGTGGTCTCTGCTCACTGTGTTCTTAGAGTCAGGCAGCAGGTGATACCTGGAACTCTTTTAACTTCCATAGCAGGACAATAAGGAAACAATCAAGTGTTTTGTCCATGAGTGGGAACAAACTGGTAAGTCAAAAATATAGTGAGGCAGATGAGAAAATGTTGATCTCAAATGCTGCTCATTGGCACTGTGAAAGTCTTTCAGCTGAGGTCACAACATACTGGAGATTTCTGTGTCAGATGACTTGGAGGAACTGAAGTTACAGATAAGGGTCACACGCAGACATCTGTAATAAGGGACATGCACTATTTCAGGACTAGTAATAATCATGCAGATTGTTCATAGAAGAAAGTCAAGATTAGTCTAAACCTTGTTCTAGAGACAGGAATTTGTTCAGCAACTCTTTCATAATGTATTAATGAACAAGCTGTTTCCTACAGTTCTTTGCAAGAACCAGGATTTATCTAATTGCTTAAATATGCAAAATATTTCAGAAGAGTTTTCCAGCCTCAATAATCCTGTGATTCTGTGAAAATGGTTTTTTTCTAGTCCCTGCATGCTTACATGTATCATTGCAAGTGTAGGGACAAAGAAATCCACCCGCTTTCTGAAGCTGATGCAGAGAGATGCAAGATTATTGATGACTTCTATTATTCTTGCAATACACAAACACCGTTGCCTCTTAGCACTGGCAGTCCTAGCTGCAGAAATCTGAAGATCAGCATTTGCTACAGTGCAACCTGAGAGAGTAGTTGAAACAGTATTGGTTAAGGTAGAACAGGTAATATTTCAAATAATGACCAAGTCATTGGAAAGGGCTGCCCAGGGGGGTTGTGGAATCTCCTTCTCTGTAGATGTTTAAAACCTGTCAGGATATGTTCCTGTGTGACTTGGTCTAGGTGATCCTGCTCTGGCAGGGAGATTGGACTGGATAATCTTTCTAGGTCTCTTCCAATCCCTAATGTTCTGTGATCCTGTGATTCATTTTCTCTTTCTCAGCAATCATTGAGACTGCATCACTGTAGCGGCAAGGCAGAGAGCAAAAGAAAATTCACCATGAGCGTATTTTCCACTCATATGTGAAGTGCTGTCATGAAGGTGTTTTACATAGCTACAGAGAGCGATCAGATCCTGTTCCTACAGTACTGTAAATCCAGTCATCTTACAATATGCTCTTGTTTGAGAAGCAAGAAAAAGAACCAATGCACAATCTGTATTGAAATTTTCAAACTGAAAGTGAATAATTGTGTAGAACAATGTGAGACGTTTCAATCCTGACACATCTCAACTTACTGCTTGGACAGGGCATACCCCAACATGTCAGAACACACCCCCACCAAAAAAAAAAAAGAAGAAAAGTGGAGAATGAAAATGCTGGGAGCAGAGAAGTCAGTCATTTGTGTAAACATTTTCAGAAGTTGACGCTTGTGAATCTCTATTTCCATTATAAATACATTTTATTCAATAAAAATGAGGAAATTTTGCTAAATGTGTGTGGAACAGAGACTAAAATGTCTGGTTAGGACAGGCTTTAGAAGAAAGGAGACAGGCTTTAGAAGTGACCAGCATTTCCAAAGCTTTCGGCGAGTAAACATTTGAGCGTGTTTGACTTTGGTGTTCAAATACCCAGGTATAAAGGGAAGGGATAGATGTCAATTTGTACATACAAACCTGGCAGAAGACTAACCACAGCAGGATACTGTTAGGTTAAAAAAATAACAAATAGTCTTATGACCCCCACATGGCCAGAATGAAGAAGAAAAATGTTTGCAAAACTGGTCACAAGGCAAGTCAAAGTGGAAAGCTGAAAGCTGAAATAGAGTTGTTCGACAAAAAAGGGAAAACAGTAATCAGGAAGGAACCTCTTCTGGTAAATCAAAAAAGAAGAAGAAACTGTTGAGAGATTCCAGATTTCTGAAGAGCTAAGCCACTTGTCTACCTGTCTTCTGAATAATATCTACAACATGATCAGAATGAGAACATTACTTCAGTTAACGTTAGCTATACTATAATTACTTTAATTTGGGGAAATAATTACTTTCACACAAGAGTTTCTGGAACTGGGCTCACACTTCTGGAACAGGATAGTTCTGGATCATAGTCACTCCCAGGAAACATCTACATGGGCAGAGTTTAATTAATTTCTAATTTGGCTTGTTCTCACAAGGCAAAGATCCACCTGTTCACTACTGTGAAAACTTTTTCTGAATCATCTCTTCCTATGTGTCTAATGCTGATTTAATTGTGAGAATTGGCATTACTTAAAAGCTTGAAGTGTTTTTAATAGATAAAATACTTTGTGTCCGTTATTTGTATTGGCACTCCCTGAGGAAATTCACTAGTCACTGTTTCGAATATTTCTTTGAGTCATGTACATGCACAAACCCTAGCAGACATCAATTCGAGCGCTGCGCCCAGGCAGTAATGATTAACAGCCTTCAGACATTCACAGAATCATAGAATTCTTAAGGATGGAAGAGACTTCCAAGATCATAAAGTCCAATCATGCAATGAAGAATCCAATTTAAAATCCAAAACCAGATTATAAAACCTCTTTTATTCTTTGTAGATTTCTGTAATAGATGAACTGTTTGCTATTTCTAAATATCTAATCACAGAATCACAGTACATTAGGGATTGGAAGGGACCTCAAAAGATCATCTAATCCAATCCCCCCGTCACAGCAGGATCACCTAGTTCAAGTTGCACAGGAATATATCCAGGTGGGTTTTAAAATAGTGTTTATATTTATACAAGTTAGTCCCCAAGACCACAAGCAAAGCAGAGTGAAAAGAGAATTATGTAGCTCAGTTTCCTGGTTCTCACCTGAGTTTTTAAATAGTAATGCTTGTTCAGCATGAGGGCAGACCCCTTACAAATGATATTTTAGCCGATTCAAGTAACTTATTTGAGAATGTATTTGAAGTCAGGCTAGCTGCTCTACACTGGGATGCATTCAAGTGTTATTTTGGAGCATGATTCAGCCCCTTTGATTCACGGTACACTATGGCTATTTGTAGTTTGTTCAGTGACAATTTAGCGCAACAGAAGCACCATGTGTTTCTGTTGTTCCATTTTCCTGATTGTCCTGTGTCTTCATAACTCCACTTCTCTACTGATTAAGTTTTTGGCTTTAGTACATGTTTCTCCTTCTGTTGTATACCATTCTACTGTGTATCAGCTATGAGCAACGTGTATGTTAAGCCACTTAAAAACTGCTACCTGAGCTTGATGAAAGATGTTTCTTCCTATTAAATGTTTAAATCCCCTCGATCAACCTCTTGACATCAGCTTATTAGATCAGGAATTGTTACAACTGGACCTTGGTGTTACTCCCATGCAAAACAGATGCTTGCAGAAAAAGGGAATAGTACACAAATATAAGGCACTGGAGACTGTTGCTGGTAAGAATGCAGGGTTATCATGATTACTCTTAGCTTTCACCCACTTGTTAGCCCCACTCCCCTTTGCTTTTCCTGGGGAAGGGCCTGACTTTCGTTAGTTGCGTTTTCTCCTCAGCATGGTGTTAGTTTTCCCCCAGTGATTCTGAGCCCTTTTTCCAATACTAGTTATTCTCTTCTCATAGTGTCTTTGTCAGAGATGGACTTTGTATGTGAACTCAGGGCTGATAGTGAGTGCCAGACAGCCAGAGAGACAACAGCAAAGTATTTATTTAGAGAGCCAGTAGAGCAGGGCAGTGGTGTCAAGACAAGAGAGGATGATGGCACAGCAGTGCAGCAAACACACTATTCATGAACCTCAGAAAGGACCTCATGATGTTAGGACAGATTCAACTTTCAGTTAATACCTGGGGCTGCTAAACTGGTTCACATGCAGTTACTTCAGATTCATAACTGGTATGAAGATGACCTGGGTTTCAGAGCCAGTAATAGCTGACTCTATTGCTGACAACAGTTAGTATAAAATAATAGTGATTGTCCCAGAGGATTCTAATCTTACAAAATAGGAAAGTGAGTGGAAAGGCTCAGGACTAGCCCCTAAATGAAGTAACTTTTTGTCTGCCTGACATGTCAGAGTTAATACAGTTCAACCTGTTTTTTATGGGATGAGCTCCATAGGTTCATATGTGAGATACAGGGGATGTTCCACACTGTGTTAGTTTGTGCAACATGGAGTAAAATCATTGCCTTTAAAATCCAGCATTTACCTTCTATTCT
Organism: Phoeniculus purpureus; assembly: GCA_028565055.1. Classification (NCBI taxonomy): domain Eukaryota; kingdom Metazoa; phylum Chordata; class Aves; order Bucerotiformes; family Phoeniculidae; genus Phoeniculus; species Phoeniculus purpureus. Next base: position 81,190,439 of record JAOXOE010000001.1, read on the forward strand.
GCTGCATTTTGGCCTTTTGCCTTTTTATTACTTTAAACAAACATGTTTTTGAAGCCATGGAGATTTTTCGTAATCCTCACTATTTATTTACCCTATATAAGTTTTTTTTCTTCAAAGGTTTTACTGGTTTTTCCAGCCTGCAAATAAAGTCTGAAACTAAATAAAGCTATCAGGAAGTAAAAATTTTGCCATGAAGCCCTGCTGAACTGTAGTTTTATGTTAAAGACATGCAAACAATACAGATGTTAACATTAAAATGCACCCCAGCATGATTGTCAGCATAGCTTGCTTTTACTGCAACACCTACCACTCACTTATGGCTTTATAGTAGAGTATGAGATGCCTTGCCCCTACCCCAGTGACTCTTCACCTCACTACACATTACTTGTTTGCCCCTGGCCAACGTGTATTGTAAATTTAGGAGAAGAATCCAGTTCAGACATATGAAAGTTTTCAGGACCTGATCTGGTATCATGCTGTTACACTCAGATCTGAGAAGTTCACATGCAGTTCTGAATGTCTTACTCTGCTGGAGCAGGATCACTACAGTGTGTGATCTGACCCCAAGCCTCCCCACCCCCTGCAGCATGAAGAACCATCTGAGGGGTTTATTTACCCCAGCTGCCCATGAAAGCTGGTTTAAAATCAACAGTCAGAAAACAAGCCATGGGGTTCCTATGCAGTACAGAATTTACCAGAGGGAAGCATATTGCTCTTGGACTTGGAAAGCAACCATTCTTTTTAGCAAAATATTTGGAGGTTTTAAGTGTATTTATTTTCCGATAGGAAAAGACAGCAAGACCTCTTAAAATTCTCAAAGACAGATAGAGACAGGCCTCAGAGCAGACAATACTCTGCATGTTTCACCAGGGATGGGGCAATGTGTGTTTTAGCCCCTGTGTACTGTTGCTTTAGCTTTGGAATTGCTGCTTCCTCAGTTATCTCTATTACCTTACATTACTTATGGTTTTTGTTCAAATTGGCCGATTTCTTCAAAAACTTCTAGTTTTTCAAGTTCTTGGTTTTGTTTTTCATGAGAAATCAGCTCTTCCTTGTAATCAGTGACCCAGAGAATTTGCTGTTGGTATCTTGTCACTGTGCACCTTGTCAAACAAATATGGCAAAGTAGGTGGCTTGAGACATGTAGGAGGCTAAAATAAATGGTGAGAAACAGAAATCACACAGCACTGGATCAAGGCCTTTTGAAAAAATCTAACAGCATCTTTGGTTTTTAGAATGCTTCTCCATCTCTTCTCTGAGGCAACCTTGGACCTCTAAGTGAATTTGTGGCTGTATTTGTTTTCCCTATATTATTGCTGCACAACCATTTTAAAGTCTCTAGAGGTGTGTTGCTGCTCTTTGACGCAGCTGAGATTTCTGTAGGAGCTATCATGCTTTAATCATGTCACCTATATTGACTTTAGTAACTTTTTAAAAAAGATTTCTCCTGTCCCTTTTTACTCATCTGGTTAATTTTCAAGGTGTTTGTTTTTAATATGTGTTACCTGGCCTTTTCTGTCTGCTCTTTTGGGGAAGTATACAAAGCTTGTTCTTTATTTGCATTTGTTTTTCTTTCTCCCCTCCACTGCACCTGATGTTCACCAGTGAACCCAAGTATAGGAAATGGGAATAAAAATGCACAAGCCCATGGAAGTTGATAAGTTAATTTTCATTGTGCAGGCGTGGAATGCTTAAAGTCACTGAGATAAGTAGAAACACAAGAGCTTGTACAGTGGATTTGTAGAGAAGACTAGAGAACTGTTCTTTCTGGGAATGGTTTTTCCCTGGCTGTGGATCATTAGCCAATTTCCCTTTCACACATTCCCTTTTATGAGAAAGCTGCTGAGATTCTGACAAGGTGTTTGGCTAATTGTGGTTTGGCGATGTCATGTTCATCTGAGATGGCTGCTTCCAGAAAAACAGGTATCCACAGCTGGCAAGAGCTGGCAGCCACCTTTGTCAGGCTGAAGCACAGAGGTAGATTTATCACAGAATTCAATACCAGAAACTGTTGATTTACCGCCATGTACTCACCATGGCTGCAAAGACTTTGGTCATTTCCAGAGTTACTATTATGGAGCTATAATGGCACCTGACACTGTCATAAGGAAGAAATATTACAGGCTCAAATTTGTAGTGGAACATGCTGCTTGCAGCAACCACTTCATCTGGTGAAAATGCATCTTTTGCTCCCTAAAGGAACAAAGAGCTAAGCTGTCAGCAAGTTTAGCTTGGCCTGGCCCATTTGCTGAAGACAAGTGCTTATATTTTGGCAAGAGATACTATCTTCAGGCCAGGAGCTCTCTTCTGAGGAGATGCTGTTATCTTGATTTCCTTCTTGCATTTCTGATTTGCCCATTCCAATGTTTCTTCTGGTTGTGATGTATGTGTGCCCACAGGTGATGTGGGGAAGTCTCTCCTTAGCCACTGCTATATATTTGCCTTTCTGGAAGTTTTAATATCATACCAGGCCCAAAGAAGCCAAAGGGGAAAATGTTTCTACACAAATTTCCTGGAACTCCAGGCTCTTTCCCACAGACTTTCTGTCCTTTGTTTCACAGCTCTATTTGATGATGGAACTGATGATTCAGTTATGGAACACACACCTTTCCTTGAAGCTCTGGGCAAATCTAAAGCAAGGCTTGATGCTGAAGCCCAAATCATAGACATGTGAAAATGGAATGAATCAGTGTCAGGGGAAGTTTAGGCTGGACATTAGGATTCTTCAGTGCAAGGTTGGTTGCTCACTGTAACAGACTTCCCATGGAAGGTATGACACCAGAGCTTTCAGAGTTCAGTGAGTGTCTAGATGATACTCTTTGTCATATGATTTAATTTTAGGTAGTACTACAAGGAGCAGGGAGTTGGACTCTGATTCGAATGGGTCCTTTGCAACTTCAGATATTCCATGATTCTGTCTTCTGGTGCTAGGTTTAAATACAGCACTGAATAGGAGCCTACAGTTCCAGGACAGTGCAAGGAGAGGTCTTCACAAAAGCAGATTGATGGGATTATTTGCTATGTATGTGACAATTCTCAAGGCAGAAGATACACAGGAAAATCATCTCTGTTGATGTTGGCCTGAATCCACATGCCAAAGCACTTCTCTGAGGAGAGCACACCCTTTCTAAAACATGCATGTTATGAACAATGTTTGCTTTTAAAAGAGCACAATGGGAGGCAGCCTTTCCTGGTGGCTTGTGTTGTGTTGAAGATCTGTAGCAGGGAGGTTTGGAACACTGTCTAAGTGCAGGATAACAGATTGTGTGATTTAACAGAAGTTCACAATATTATGCTTTGCTTCCCCTCCCCCCTCATTTTTGCTATTCCTGTAGTAAAAAGTGGAGACAGGGTACAGCTAGGCCGTGACTCTTCTCAACAAGATGAGGTCTTATTCTCAGCAAGAGGAAGACTCAAAGTATCTTGATGACTGTGGCCTTGTCCTTTCCGTATTGTTTATTCTGCTGAATTGCTTTGATAAGACTACAGGAAAGGAGTAGTGAGAATGGCTCGTTGCTGTTATTTCAGCTGGAGGAAGAAAATACCTAATAAAATGAATTGGAAAGTCAAGATCTGCAAATTCACATGGAAATAATTATAAGTATGTGAAATATTTTTGCTAGAACGATTTTGTTTGTATTCCCTGCTTCAGATGCTCCAAAGAGCACTGTTGAATCTACATCATTTGTGACTAAGTTTTCAACTATCACCTTCCTGATGTCCTGCTACTGACTCTTCTTTTTTTGCTTTTACATAATTTCAGTTCCAATTGTTTGTATCAGGGTCAAACGTTTTGACCTTTTTAAACCAAAAAAATCTAATGCCCTAATTGGAAATCTTTCGCTTCCAGGTTTCCGAATCAAACCCACTGTAGCTGGAAGATGAGTATTTCATCTTCATTTGTACTTGGCAGAGCACTTAGAAACTCAAAGTAATACTGTAACATCTTTTATGTAGCTTGTATTGATATTTTGCAGTCCTGAAACAAGCATCTGTGATTTTCTGTCATATGTCTTTTAATCAAGTCTTATTGGTTTTGGAGGAAATAATTCTTTTTAAAGGAAAGTGTAATTTGATTCAAAATGCCTTTTTTTCCCCACTGAAGAATGGTGTTACTGGAAGATTTGTGAGGAGCCATGATCCTTCAATCACTGCCACTGGCATCAGGCCCTCAATAAGGGAAGCCAGGAACAAACACTGTTGAGGAGGGGATGTCTGTTTATCAACTCTGGTAAAACCAGCCTCTGAAAGGCTGCAAGATGGGGTGCAGGAAGCAGAATACTTCGTAAGAGGATTCTCTCTCCTTTTAAAATCTCTTTAAGCAGGTTTCAGAGGCTGGAGAAACACACTGTACCTGGTCCTATATAAACCTGTATGAATGACTTATTACTCTTAAAATCAGATTCAATATTTTTAACCTTGAGGTAACACTTTCACTGTCTTTACAAAAGCATTGCTTGCATAAAGAGCAGGGAAAGTGGCACATTTTACTTACTGCAAGCTTTGGTTAATCTTTGAAAGAGCTGAGGCTGTTTGAGGAAGAGGAGGCTCAGAGGAGACCTCATCACTCTACAGCTACCTGAAAAGATGTTGTGGAGAGGTTGATGCTGGTCTCTTCTCACAAGCAATTAGTTGATAAAACAAGAGGGAATGGGTTCAAGTTACAACAGGGTAGGTTTAGACTGGATATTAGGAAAAAATTTTTCACAGAAAGGGTGGTCAGGCACTGGAATGGGCTTCCCAGGGTGGTGGGTGAGTTGTCATCCCTGGATGTGTTTAAAGATTGTTTGGATGAGGTGTTGAGGGATATGGTTTAGGGGTGAACTTGTAAGGTAGGGTAGATGGTTGG
>JAOXOE010000001.1:81195387-81214054 GCA_028565055.1 Phoeniculus purpureus
GAAATTACCAGATCGCTCTAAGCCGGTTGCAGCATTGGCTGGACTTGATGGTCCTGGAGGTTGTTTCCAGCCTTGATGATTCTATGAAAGGGAAGAAAGAACTCCTTCACACACTGGGCAGGTTGGCTCCATAGGATTTCCCGAATGCTGTTACTTATTTGGGCAAACACATAAATTTATGAAACAAATAACTGAGCTATGAACCTGGATGTCAACTTTGTGCATTTTCTGACATGAACATTGCCAGAAGCTAGGACAGTACTCTGGAGAAAAGTCAGTAGATGTTTGTCTTATTTATTCATATGTTTTTCTGAAGGCATACTCTCTTGGCCTTTGTTGGAGGCTGGACGCTAGGAAAGATGAGCTTCAGCCTGACCCAGTAGAGCTATTACACTTGTTCTCCTTCTTGTAATCATCCAGTGTGTCAGACAAAGTAAACTCCAGGCAAATGGATGTTGATCAGTGTTCTTCAAACAGACAAATTTAAAGCCTGCAGCCTATTGAAAATGCTCCTACACATATCTTAGAAGTTGTAAATTAGAATAAGAAGAAGCTACAAAAAAAATTATTCAGATACTTATTGTGCATTATGACATCCCAGCCACAGACCATGTGAGTCTGACTTTGATGGCTGGAGAACGCAGGAGGAAAGGAAATCTTGGATTAAACCAAGTGTGTTTGTTGTTCTACAGCCTTCACCAGGCTCAGAGAGCTTTACATAACTTCTGCAGTATCACTCTGCAGGCAGTCCAAGCTCCAGAAAGCCCAAAGGAGACTGGTTTTGTGCGATCTCCTCCAAACCTATACATTCAAAAAAATCTACCCCAAATTCCCTGAGTATTATCATCTCTTCAGTGTGTATCAGCTTCTGTCACCTATGTATTCATTTTTTCCTAATGAGGGTGTACAGTGCTTATAGTACTTTTTTACTCCTTCCCATTGTGCCAGTTTTCAGCAGAGCTTATACATGCACAGTAACCAGTCCTCAAATGCCCCTGGCTCTTACAGCATATTCAAAGCACCTGAAAGCTATTTGATCATTAACCCATTAAACTGCCTGTTTTGTTCCTAAATGAAAGTTCAACAGTGTGAAAAACATTTACAGAACTCTGCTGCAGTATCCTAAGGAACTGTATGGGCCTCTCTGGTGTAAACAACTGTCAGTCTTACACATGCAGGGACTCAGAAGACACTGAGCATTTACATGTCTAAAGCAGTGATTCTCTCTGATTTATTTTCTTTCCACATTCTGTGGAAGCATGTGGAGCATGAATCACTTTTTTTCTGTGAAAAAGCTGGAAGAAAATATTAAAATGTGAGAACCAAGAGGATATTTTGAGACGAAATAAACATGTAAATGTAATTGGATAGCACTGTCTTACTCACCATTTTCATCACTGTAATTGACATGGAATAGAAAAGAAAAAAACTCTGACACTTCTCACAATGTGTGGTGAAGCACTATGGTAGAATCACGAATTCGAAGGAGCCAACGGTTTTGTTTTAACATTGGAATAGGCTGAGATGGGGTAGAGAATAAGAAAGCAGGGATAGCTCAACTCTGCTCTCCTCAAACTGCAAGATAGCTGTGTGCCTGCAAGACAAATCAGAATGCTCAGTGCAGGAGGGTTTAAACAAGTAGATCTCAGCACATGAGGAATCTCAGGGTGTATCAATGTATTAAAAGATATTGCGGTGCTTATGTACATCTACAGCTTAAACCACAGTGCATTATTACACCTTCTTTTGCACACTGTTTTAGAGTTTATTTCAATAGTCTCTACAAGAGCTTACCTGGGCAAATCAAGCCCTTCTGACAATTTGCCAATCAAGAGATTTAGGAAAAATAAAAAGAAAGCTGGTTTGCATTTAAAAATAGATCCAAAATGTGCCAAACATTGCTCTTTTGGAGGTTTTTCACCTTTTCTCTTGTTTTTGCTGAACTGTGAGAAGGAAGGTGATACCAAAATAGAAAATGAAATGTAAAACAATATTAAATGAAATCTTAGTGTGATCCTAGGGATAAGGAACATCATGAAACAGCTGTGATAACACTGTCATTTACAAGGAGGTCTCATCTAGATGTACAGCACCCTGAATTTTACTCAGAAGTAGAGAGAAACTGAGTGATTCATTTTGTCAAGGCGATTTGGCAGTCTGCACAGTCCCAGAGGAGTCTTGCCTACTGTGATTTTATTCACAGTCAGTTTTGGAAAACATCTGATTTTTCAAAATCCTTCAAAGTACTAGTATCTCAGGACAGATGACTAAACTTTATAAGCCAGGACTGAAAATGCAATTAGAACTAAAATTTTCATTGTTTTGTTTTTTGAAGTCCAGTAATTATGATGCAAGCACTTAATTATGCTTTTCTTATGTTATTTTCTGGAAATTCATTTTGCCCTGTAAAAGTATCTTGTAGTTTTTGCAGAAGAAGATGTTACAGCCACCCAAATGTTCACACACAGGCCCTGAGCCTTCATGCTCATGCAAATGCAGTTTCCAGCCATTCTCCCACCTCTTGCTTTCTGCTGCTGCTGCTTCTTACCATCTGGAACGTAGATTATAATCTCTTTAGGGCAAAAGCTGAAGACCGGGTCGCCTTGCATGCTTTGCCAAACTGCTGGGGTTATTCATGGGTATTCCAAATTAATGCAGCAGTAGCTGCATTTCACATGCACTGTAATGGAATTCATTCATCATCAGTGCAATTTCCACTGACTATGTGAGTTGAGAAGATGACTAGATTCACTGTTGGTGTTGAAAGTGGCATTTTACGGTAATTACTCCAATTTTTCTTTCATTAAAGGCGGTGATGGCAAGTGACTTTGCAATCCCAAGGTTCCGGTACTTGGAGAAGCTCTTGCTTGTTCATGGCCACTGGTGTTATTCCAGACTCGCCAACATGGTGCTGTATTTCTTCTACAAAAATGCAGTAAGTGTTTGACTTGGCAGGTTTTTGCCACCACATGTTTCCATGGTTTATTTTGTGCTAAGTGAGCATTAGGTCAATCTTCAGATGGTTTGTAAATAAGCTGCAGAGAAATCTGCAGAGTTGAAAGACAGCTGGCTGTCATTTGCAGAACTATAGGACCTACTCCATAACAGCTACAGTGTGCTCCTGAATGTGCAAATTAGGTATCAGAAATAACAAGCCCTTCTTAAGAAAAGGTTCTTTATAGGGCAGTTTTGTAGAATTTAGCTGGCCAGACATTGGAGTCTTTAATGCTACAGCTATCCAGCACTGGTCATACTCAGTATCAATTGAGTATGTTTTCTTTTCCTGACCCTCTCTCATCATTGGTTATGAATCACTGTACATATTCCCTGGTGACTTGAGATAATGAGTCCTCTCTGTGTCTCAAATGCAGAGCTTAGGGAGGTTTTTTGTTGATTTGTCTTCCTTCCAACTATCCAAAAGTGTTTATTAGAAAGGAATCACACCAAGGTGAACAGAAAGGTCTGCCTTTCCTCCCTTGGGTGTGAAACAGGAGATGTCCAGGATTGGGCACTGAGCCAGAAAGAGCTTGACCCGAACAAAAGCCCTTTGCATTGATCTTGGAGTACAAAGATGATTGATTGAAAATTGGCTAACAAGATAACCAAGAATTCCATCAGCTCTGTGGGATTCACTGGGAGACAAAACAGATCTTCTCACTTGCAACACCAACAAATCACATTGGGAGCAAGAGATATAAAGAAGCAGGAAAAAAGGGGGAGCCAGTGCTCTCAGACCTTTGTTTGCTCCATAAGGCAATGAACCCCACCTGTCTGCAACTTCTCTTCAGGTAGTTATAGAGAGTGATAAGGTCCCCCCCTGCGAGTCTCCTCCAGGCTAAACACCCCCAGCTCCCTCAGCCTCTCCTCATAAGATTTTCCTTCCTTATTTTTTTGGTACATGGAGACAGCCTGCTCCTGTGCCTTTAAGACTTCTCTCTTGAAGAATGTCCCAGCCAAACGATTGAGGATCATTTGCTCAAATTTTTTAATATCAAAGGAATACCTGAGGAAGCTAAAGAATTAATAAAATATCTTTGTGGGGACCTTGAAAGATCATCTAGTCCACTCCCCCTGCCAGAGCAGGACCACCTAGACCAAGTCGATGTTGTATATACGTGCACGTTTTTGTTCCGCCCTTGTAAGAAGTTGCCTTTCCTTTGGTAAAACTCTCCTTGATTACAAGTAGTATTTCTCATGCCATTTTTAGTAAGACATTTTCTGAAGTCGCTGCTTCAAGGCTAGAATATAACAGAAGAAATCTCTTTGTGTTGGATCTGCTTTGGCAGCCCTGAGAGCTTTCTGAGCAATACTTGTTGCTGCTGACTCTAAAAGTGTAGTGGGGTTTCTGTCATACAGACGTGAGTATGTCTGGCACGGTGCCTGCCCTTAAGGAAAGAATATTGAAAAAGGAAAGATGTGAGCACCTGATCCTTTTGCATGGAGACTGTTCTGGATGATTCTCTGCAGAGATTCAAGAGAGCTACACTGCGAATGTTCTGCGAGGTTTCCTTTTTACCCCGTTTGCTCTTATTATGAAGTTTTTCATTCTCCACTAGAACCTGTCTAACTAAAAGTTTAAACTCCAGATTGCTGAAAAAGCCATTTGGAAGCTCAGACGACTTATCCAAGAAGATGTTTGGCTTAGTAGAGATCATAAAAATACAAGTAAAGTATAAACTAAAACATAGCATGACTGGAAATATCTGAGCTTGATGAAAAGGAGTTTCATGTAAACAAAATTCTACCATGGCAAGCATTCACTGCTTCTCCCTGTTTATACATTCTCTCTGCAAGGCAGCACTGGACGTTTCCCAGGGTGGTGGTTGAGTCACCATCCCTAGACGAGTTTAAAAGATGCTTAGGTGTAGTGCTGGGTGTTTAGGGATGACCTTGTAGGGGAAGGTTGATGGTTGGACTCCATGATCCTAAGGGTCTTTTCCAACCTGAATGATTCTGTGACTTTTTGACATGTACTTCATTCACTGAGAAATTCTGTTTGGGGTCACATTCGTAACACAGTCTCATATGGGGGAAGAAATCTCAAACTTGCTTTGACTTTTTCAAGGAGGAAGTGCACAGAAGCAAGGGGGAACATCGTATTTGAAATGAGATTAAGTACTTATCTAATACAAAGTAAAATTTCAGGGGAAAAAGATCTGTTCTAAGCTTTATTACTGAAATTGTACAGGTGCTAGCACTGCTAACACCTGTACTAGAGGGTGTAGGAAGATGTTCTGCCAACTGCATTTTCATCAGACTACCCATTTTTGTCAGAGACAAACTGTTTCCAAGGCAAGAGATTTTAGCAAGATTTTAGAGAAGAGAATTTCTTAGGTCCAGGATTTTTATCTGGGTTATGTTATTTCAAATGAGTGACAGAAAATAATCTAAATTCACACATTAGTTGCAATTCCATTTTGAGAAACGACACAGGAAGTTTTGCTGGGTTTTGGAAATGGAAAGGAAATAAATTTCAAATGTTCAACTTTGAAATTACATTGGCACCTCCCAGCCAGCTGTACTCAAGATAGTGAGCACTGGTAACTCAGTCTTGCTTTGATCAGAGGAAGATATTTTCCCTGAAATGGATGTACAGAAACATTTCTAGAGGTGATCCGCAAAAAACCACTCGCATTTAGCTTCTAATAGGTTAGGTTATAGCAGGGGCTTGCAAAAAGCGAGACATACACTGCTGCTCATACGCAGGCCACTTCAGCTTATCATGGAAACATTGCACGAACATGCACATACATCTGCATAAAGCATCCTGATGCTTCACAAGGTCGGCTTCCTCTCCTTACAGCAGTCGTCACCGATTAAGCAGGCAGTCGCTTTTTTGTTGTCCTTCTGTGTTTCAATGTTTATAACTTTTTGGCTAACAGATGTAAAAGATGTAATTTTTCCCTGTGTATCTAGAAATGATAAATTGAGAGAATAGTTAAAACAACTTTTCTAGACCTTGAAATTTCACGTCCCCTGCCGCTTGTCTCATATTGTTGGTCTTGCAAAAAGGCTCTTCATTTACCGATTGTAGACCAGCAGAGCCTCCCTAAACATCCCACTTCAGCAGAGGATATTACTATGGAAACTCTTATTCTCAGCATAGTAATGTAAGTGCTGTAGTGCTATGAGAACTGTACTAGCACACCTAGAAATTAACGATGGTTAGGAGAACTTTTTACAGTGAGTTAAATTGCACCTCAGAATTTCACTTGAACTGAAAATTCATTTTGTGTGGTCAGCCATGACACCTGAGATTACAGCAGCCCAAAGACTTGCCAGAGTGCCAAATATTTGCATCTTAGCTAAGTGGTCCGGGCATTAGGAACAACAAGTTAAAGACTACGTACCCTTAGAAGGATAGCTCATGTGTTTACTGTTTATAGATAAGTCCTAGCAGAACTGGAGTCAGGATGGTTTCAGCACTTGATGATATGGTGATCCTGCATGTATTGTTATATTTACAGCATTGCTCCTTCTGTTTCAGATGTTTGTGGCCCTTCTCTTCTGGTACCAGTTCTACTGCGGTTTTTCTGGCTCATCAATGGTTGATCAGTGGTATCTCATCTTCTTCAATTTACTCTTCTCTTCTCTTCCACAACTGATTACTGGCGTGCTGGACAAGGACGTGCCAGCCGAAGTGTTAATTGCTGTACCTCAGCTTTATAAAAGTGGCCAGAATATGGAGGTAAAAACTTGTCACTTTTTGTATAGTGTCAACAACCCTGCTCCCAAAGGGTAGGTGACTGATAAAAACAGTCTGAGAAGTCACTATGATTATTTCATGGTGTTTTTCATCTGAGGCGAAGTATATAAATGCCAAAAGTAAGATTAAAACAAACAAACTAACCAGCCTCCCCAGCTGTATTTTGAAATGTCTAACGGGAAAGAAGGCTGCATGCTTTAAGTCAGCCTAAACCACAGAGTAAAGCGTATTAAGCCTTAGACCGGTGCGGACTTTCACAGAACCACCTCACAATCCCTACTCCAGCCCTTTACAGTGTGAAGAGAAGGATGGCTTTAGGAGTAAGCCCAGAGGTTGATAGACTCTGAGGGAGGTGATCACCAGCAGATGATACATTCAGCGGAAATATCTGTTGAAAGCACCTTGTCCCCATCTACTTGAACTCTACACTGAAAAACAGAAGGAATTGCAGGAAGGATTTGAGCCAAACTATTTCTGGTACTTACAGCTATACTGTGCTGTGGGACAATCTTTTTGCTTGGTGAAACTATCCGTACTGAGACATAGCTTCTAAGGCAGAAGCCTTTCTGACATTGCACGCTCTGGAGACAGTGAGTGTTTTGGGCCTCTAAACCCGCATTTGGTACCCCACACATCTAGTGGCACTGCCAAACACTCTCCTGGAAAGATGAAAGGAAAATTTTAGTGTAACTCATTTTTAGTGCTTTAGTCCAAAGTCTCTCTTTCTCACCCAGATGGGCTTTTTTCCATTTTCCACATTTCTTCTGTTCCAGTGCATTGCACTTTAAAGATCTGTAACATTAATACCTTCTTTTCTTGCCCGTTTTCAAGGTGATAGAAATCTTGTAATGGCTTAAGCTTAGCGGGAACTCACGTCTGCCTGTCTTCAGCTGGCAAACTGAGGAGAAAAGTCTCCCACGTTCACAATACAATTATTTCTTATAAGCAAGTCCAGGGGCCATTCGAAGTTTCTCTGAAATGCAGTGAGCGTATTCCCTGGACGGTTACTCAGAAAGGCGTTCTACAAACTTGCCAAAGATCCTGAGTCAGCTAGGATCTGTTTCAAAAATATATCACAAATTCAAAGCTTCTGGAGTTACAGAATAATTTAGATGGCTCTGGAAGCCACTTGATTTAGACTCCAGATCAAAACAGCTTAATTTTGTGTCACATTGCTCTGGTCTGCATCTAGTCCTGTTTTTGAGTGTCTCCAACAATGGAGATTGTACAGTCCCTCTGAGCAACCTGTTCCAACGCTTAATGACGTATTATTTCAGTAGGCCAAAGAACACCATTAGTTCTTTCTAAGTATCTTTCAGTACCCATTTTAATGCTGCACTGATACCCTCCAAAGAGTGAAGGTGACCTGATGAACCCCGTGGTTGGAGTCATAGTCTATATCCCAAAATTAAATAAATATTTTGCCATTTACAACATGTTTTTCCTCATGTCTAGGTCTTCTATGTGGCCATCCACACCCCTGCAGTTGTACATTTCTTTAAATCAAAATGTTAGTTGAATATTGCTTCTTAGCAAGCCATTTTTTGCACACACTGGGCTAAATATGTGTACTTGTATGTATGTTTTATATGCTCATTTGTGACATGAGTGTTCATTGCTCTATGAATTACTGCCAAAGGACACTGTTGTGAATCTTTTTTTCTAAGTTTGTGTGCATTTGCTGTTTTTCTGCGTGTATGGAAAACCGATTTACTCATCATATGCTTACACTTCAGCGAGATCCTCCTGAAATTAGTGGTCAAACTGTGGTGCATGAAGTTGGGCACCTTCATAAATGTTTGCTGTCCCAATTTGCACAAGCTCTTAATGGTGGAGCTCTTAATTGCTCTTAATGGCAATCAATAATTGGAATACCCCAGCAGAATAAGTTTACATTAGGCTCTGATTTTCTTAATGCTTTTTTATACTACAGGAGTACCAACCACACATGTTTTGGATGACTATGATTGATGCTCTGTATCAAAGTCTGGTTTGCTTCTTCATCCCGTATTTCGTAAGTGTTTGATTTAAGCCGCTCTATTTCAAGCATTATGAGGAGAAGTGGCAACTGCACAGCTTGGGCTGAATTCTGTCTCCTTCTTTACAGACTTACTATGATTCTGAGGTGGATATCTTCTCCTGGGGAACTCCCATCACCACAATAGCTCTTTTCACCGTCATACTCCATTTGGCTATTGAAACCAAAACTTGGGTAAGGTACCCACAGCCTACAGAGAAACTTGCTGGCATATACATAATTGTTTTCATAGTGCCATTCTTCCAAACCAGAAGTGGGTCATTTCATTTCCTCAGTACATTCCATTTGTAGCAAACATTTTAAGCAAACGTGAAAACTGTTTTAAACTGTGATCTGTGGACATCTTTGTGGCATTATGTCTATAAGAGGGTTTTTTGAAAGTACAAGGCTCTAAACTCTGCTGTGCACGTATTTGGCTCCAGTAATTAAGAAGGTTTAATTACATTTCCCATGATACAAGCAATCGTGAATACAAGTAATCTTTTGTTGCCTTTTTATTGTTCTAGACTTTTCTTCACTGGTCATCTTGCATCCTCAGTATCCTTTTATTTTTCTTTGTGGCTCTGGTTTACAATGCTTCCTGCCCAGTATGCCATCCTCCATCCAATCCCTACTGGACTATGGAAAGGCTAATGGGAGACCCTATGTTCTATTTCGTTTGCATTATATCACCAGTTGTTGCATTGCTGCCCAGGTATTGTATCTTCTCTCACGTCTTTTCTCATACATGAAAGCACTTTATGCATATGGTTGGGAGGGCAAGAAACACTGTTTTTCCCACTCTTCCCCCTGCTCCTCTTCTTTTTGTCTTACTAGCCAGTTCATTTATTTTTGGCAACTAATTATATGAAGTCAGGTTAACTAAGCTCTGTTCTCCTGGATATAGACCACAAGAGTGGGATAATTGTAGGCTGCTGGTCAAACCTCTTGGCCATGCAGAGATTTGTTACAGTGTGAGGTTTTCCATGATGCTTCCAGGTTCAACCCGTCCTCCCATAATATGCAGAGTATAGAAATTCTGATAATGTGCAGTGCACTTACTTGCCTGGACGCAGGAGGACTGCTCTTCAGACTGATGCCTGTTGCCTTTGACTCCTCATCAGGAAAGATGAATGACCTTGTGTAATCACAAGATGAATCATTGACTAGAGGAGCAGATTTATTACACTGATCATTATTAATCAAAATACCAGCATAGCATTAAGAGCTTTAACCTGCATGCTTTCTTGTGACAAACCTAAGAAAGGCACGTAAAACTCCTACTTTTCTGTGTTGTACTTCTTCCTCAGGAATATTTTCTCTTAATTTGGGGTGCTTACTTACTTTGATTCTTTTCATGTGCATATTCTCCTCCTGCAGGTTTCTGTACAGAACTCTTCAGGGAACACTATTCCCAACCCAGCTTCAGCTTGGATGCCAGTTGAGTAAACTGTCCCCGGAGATTCGCACCCAGCTTCTGACCAAGTTGAATGTAAAGGAAGCAATACGTCAGACACAGCTCTCTGCAGAGAGCTTCTCACTAAGCCTCGTCTCAAACGCTAGCAATTGTGACGAGGCTTATAACCACAGCACACAGTTGCCAGCATCTCGTCAAACAAGGTCAGAACACACAGCAGATCAGACTGTGGCTGCCTCTCCCCAGGATGCTGTGTTGTTTGGGGAAAACAAACTCCCCTCCTCAACAAGTGGTGTGGAAAGCCCCATGGGATTTCATGAAGTTAGACATGGCATTTCAGAGATGGAGTCACTGCCCGTGGGAGCAGCATTCCCATGGAGCTCAACAGTTGACCAAGCAGACTTCAGTTTGTTGAAGTGGATCACATCAACTCCACTGTTCAGTCGCATTGGGACCGTTCTACAAGTGTCATCAAGCAGTTTACAAAGTGAAACACAGGACAGTGTGTGTGTGCTTGGCTCTTCTTTGCATGTGGACTTCACAGGCTTACAAGAACAGAGCTCAAGTAACTTGCAGGACAAAGTGAAAGGGATCCCGACTGATCATTGTAAAATTGACAATTCTGAGACCACCTTTTTATGACATGGGCCTTAAATATATTTATATATTTTCTATTTGCACACATTTATAGTGAGATTGCTCTATTTGTTTCCAAAGATGAAACAGGAAATCAAAGGTACAGAATGATTATTTAAGAGTGTTTAAATACAGTATATTGAAATAAGAGCTTTAAATATAAAAAGAAACACTTGAAAGTTCCATTTAGAGTGTTTTATTTTTTCATCTCATTTTGTGAGGAAATACTGTCTCTTGTTTTTCAGATGCTTCTCTTACTCTGACACGTGCTGTAAAGGCAAAGGACCTATCTACCATATTCAAAAGGATTAGATCCGGCAACAGTTACTGACATCATTATAGGTCATTGAGTAATCAAGGAGGAAAAACCATGATAGTAAATAGGCACCAGATTCCACCCATCATCTGTTTGCCAGGTTGTTTTGTCACTGGAGCAAACCATAAGGCAAGACTTTTGAATTATTATGCACTTCTCTGTAAATGTTAACAGTATCTTACCACTGCATTAATAATACTGGTATTTTATAAGTGACACCATCTTTTGATACTGCAGCCGTAACGTTTCATGTGTCATGATAAAACAATAAATAAATCACCATCTGTATTGCAAAGTGACTTCCCAGTCTGGCATTAATAGTAAATCAGCCCTCACTTGCAGCAGATAACCATTTGACCAGGCCTGCCTTTAAATCAGGCTGTTCAGCTTCTAAAGAAAAGCTGCTGCTTCTTTGTGAGGAATGATTTGGTGACCAAGGATGTTGTGTCCACTGTAGAGTTAGAGCTAGTAGAGTCTGTGATCTTCTGTGCTGGAGTGCCACTACAAACAGGCAGGTTTTCCTGAAGACATTCAGTTCTGCTTCCTAATATAGGCATGGAGGACATACAGAGTGGGGTTTTGTTAGGCATCTTCACTATTTTTATTGCCAGGTTAAACCAAGTCCTTCATCAGGAAGAGGCACGACCAAAGTTGAGGGTGCAAAGTTGGCTGGAACATCACTGGGCTTTGGCTCAGAGCTGTATCTGATGATATTCTTATCAAAAAAAGGCTAAATTCCTCTCAGGCTGTGCCTTTGTGATGCAAGATTTGGTTTAGTTGTTGTGCTTTCAAGTGTTTCAAAGACTATTTTTGTAGCTAAAGGCTCTAAAGATTCCTTTGGGACTGCGAGATGCTCATGCACTGCCAGATAGCTGTGTTCAGTTGCCACTCTGAATGTGAGAGTAGGACATCTGTTTCATGTATTTACAAAACCTCAACATGACTGCAGATCTAGATCCTCAGCTGCTAGGACTGTCATAGCTCCTTCAGTTTCTGCAAGCTGGCTTATCCCAGCTGGGAATCAGACCTCAATAATTGCTGCATTTTGCTGCAAAGAAAAGTCCTTGCAGTTACATTTTGAAATGCGTAAAGCGTAAGTGCTCCCTTCGTACTAAAAGACAAAATACCTGATGATGACAGCAATGGGGCAGTAACCTCAGCAGGACCACTGAACGTGGCCCACACTGAGACCTCCACATGCCAAAGCTGTACAGCAAGATAGATAGAGGCACAGACCCAGGTCAGCTGGATGTCTGTAAGCAAGATGCCACCTTTGGGAAAATAAATCGTAAAATAACATTAATAAAATGTAATATGAACCACAGTTTGGGGACTAAAGAAACCTAAACAGATTTCACATTTGGAAAGAAAATACTAAGCAAACTAATTATTTTTATTTCAAAATGAAGTTTGTCTTCGGCTGACAGAAGACAAACTCATCGAAGTGTGTTACTTGCTGGACTTTAGGGCCTGTTAACATTCTGAAGCTGCTATTAATTTTTGAAAGATTTTGACTAAACAAATACTACTGCTTTTTGAAGCTGTGTGTATGTTGGCTTCAATAAAACAGAAATAAAATTCTGAAGTTATTCCTCTTGGTAGAGCTGAGCAGCTGTCATGTATCAGCCAAAATAAAGCTTTACATGCATGAGGCAAATGCTCAAAAAGCAGGGGGCTGTTTATTAAAAGACTCTCCGAGGCAATTACAGCAAAGCCCAGTCTCAGGCTACTAGCAAAACAGCCCCTTCTGCACTCTTTTGAGTATTTGCACTGAACGCTGGAAGCAGTTCTGCATCTCCTCAGCGTTGCTGGCTGAAGCAGACTGGCTGAACTTAATGACTTAGAAGAAGAGACTTGTGATTAAGCATCACAACATTCTATATTTCTTGCTCTTATCTATGTGAACTCAGTTCCCAGTGATTTATCCAGTTTATAAATTTCTCCTGAGTGTATAAATATCTTCAGACAGACCTCTTCTATCAGGTTAGTTCTCCCACCTCAGAAATTACCTGCTCTGTGTAAACCTGTGCACTGGAACTGGGCACATAAATGTCAAAACAGGATCAAAACAATGCTGTGGTACTTCTTCCCAAGATTTTCCAGTGCCCAGACAGTCATGCACCTGCTCTTCACTTTTCTGTTCTCTGGAGATGTTTAAAACCCACCTGGATGTGTTCCTGTGCGACTGGATCTAGGTAATCCTGCTGTGGCAGGGGGATTGGACTAGATGATGTTTCGAGGTCCCTTCCAATCCCTGATGTTCTGTGATTCTGTGAAACCCAAACCATGACAGAGATATTGCTTCCCATTTACATATGTGCTTTGCCCTTTCCACAACTGCCCACAGACGGGGTTCAGTGACAGCTGATGCTGCTCTTGTCCTATTGTTTATCTGCAAACGCTCCAAAACTTGGGAGGATGAAGGGGTATATTGAGATTTTCATCATAAAAGCTTTACAATGCAAACCCAGCTCTTCTTTTAAATCAAATTGCTGATGAAAATGTGGGGGTTACATTTACTAAAATCTTTGATTTCCAACCAACTCCTTCAATCAGCCATGTGTAGTGTTAGAGCTTCATGAACCAATTTTATCCCGAGTGGGCTGAGTGTTTACAGTTTATGAGATCCCTGTCATTTTGAAGACACAATTAACTTCGTAGCTGGTTTGTTTTGCTAACCCCCCAAGAACTCAGTAAAAGCAGTACAGCTGAGAGAGATTCAATCTTCAGCTCTGTAGAAGATGATGGAAATAGAAAGTTTGGGTTGGCGTGATCCGGAAACCGAGGGCAATGGAATGACAGGAGGGCTTGCAGGCAAAGGCTTTTTTCCGCTGGGTGTCTGTGGAAATCATCAAGGTCAGTGAAAGTTCCAAGAGCTGAAGTTCATCTGAACTTGTTTGAATTTGGATGCTTAAAAGTGAATGAATTAATTTATACCCAAAAGTACTGGTAGTGTGCGCAACCGTCAAATGCAAGTGGCAGCGTGTTCTGCCCGTTGAGTGATGCTTTAAGATGGCAGCCCAAGGCCCACAGTGCAAGATTGTTGACTGAATTATTTGGTGCTAAGGAGAGAAGGATAGATGCTGGCTTTTCTAAACCCTGGGTGAGGTATTTTACTGTCTTCAGTTGGCTGCTGCTGTAGCCCACCCACAACTGCCCCCTTGCTGGATGGCTCCGCTTACTTGGGGCTGCAGTCAAGTGGTGTTTCTTGCCACAAGGTTTGGAGGACGCAGCAAATATTGGGACCTTTCAGTGAATACATCTGCCTCACAGAAAAGGGGCAGCAAGGGGATGGGTCCCAGTCTCCTCCCAGCCTCTGGCCAATCTGCACCTTCTACATTGCTGAAGGCCCGTCCTGCTCCTGCCCATCCCCTCTAGCAGAGAAAACTCATTTCCACATGCATTTCCAAACAAGCACCCCAGACCAATCTCCACCTGATACAATCATGAGGTGGACTCTTGTTCCAGCCAGTTTCTCCTGTCTGCATAGAAATACCTGTTCCCCTTCACATGCTGCAGCTGGGGTTTTTCTGTTGCCCCAGAGCTCCATTATCCTGAGCCTGCTGTGGCAGAGGGATTGGACTGGATGATCTTTGAGTTCCCTTCCAATCCCTGATGATTCTATGATCCCACAGCCACTTCTCGTTTTTAAAATCAGCTGCTTGGATTCCAAAAAAGCCCTCGTATCCCTCTACTGCCAGCACTGGCCTTTGTTTTCGGAGACTTGTTACCCAAACCCAAAAAAAGTGGGTTTTGAAAGCAAAACCCACCCGATTTACTTGATGGCAGTGTGTAGACTCTAAACCAGTGCTTTGAACACTTGTCTTCAGGGGTGTCCAAGCTGGACAACCACTTGTTACTCCCTAAAAAACTGGAAAAAAAAGTGAGAGCTAGAGTCTGGAATATTTTCAATTCTATTTGCTTCAGTTTTATGTGAGGCTTATCCTTAGGAAACCTGTCTGAGACAGGTTTATGAAGACATTTTAAAAGGTCGGGATATTTTTAAACCACCACTAAGCTGGGAAAATGCCTCCACTATATTGAAAATTACTTTTCACGCCTCCCGAGAAAATCACTCACACTGCTGCCTAGCCCCACACCGCTCCAGTTTGCAAGGGGGTGGCTTTATGGGAAAGCTGTCCCCAGTCTGAAGCCACCAGAGGTCCCCAGGATCCCCTTAGAGGTCATGAGAGCAGCAGAAGCTGAGCGGCGGCTGGGTACTGCAGGTGCTGGTGCATACCAGGCTTTGAGAACCCTCCAAAGCAAACCACTGCACAAAGGCCACTTGTCTGTCTCCATCCCTCCCTCCTTCCTCCTCTCCCTCCCTCCCTCCTGTGATTAGCAGTTTCCTACGCAGGGCTGGCCTTTGCAGAGCTCTTCCCAGGCAATGCAGGGTAAGCAGCCAGCCTTTAGATCCAGTGAAGAAGCATCACACAAGCCAGCAGAGAAAACAGAGTGACAACAGAGGATGTTAGGTGTTCGTTTTGTTTCTAAAGTTATCTTTCGGGGTCCCTTCCAGTCCTTAATGATGCTATGATGATGTGGTTCTGTGATTCTCTAGAATAAAAAGACGTGTGGTTTCAGTAACACTGATCAGAAGTTAAGCTCTTTCATTTTTCAGAGGTTCTCACCCTGGTTGTTCCAGGGCAGGAGCAGATGGATGAAACCCAGACTCAAGGACCAAGTGGTTACCATAACAGGTCACAGCGACAGAGCCACAGGAGGGAGGTCAAGCCCATTAACTAACAAAAAAAGACCCACCCAGCAGGAAAAGCAGCCCAGTTGGTTTTAAGCATGAGCCAAGTGAGGAATCACAGAAGGGACCTCGAAAGATCATCCAGTCCAATCCCCCCCGCCACAGCAGGATCACCTAGACCAAGTCTCACAGGACACATCCAGGTGGGTTTTAAACATCTCCAGAGAAGGAGACTCCACAACACCCCTGGGCAGCCCCTTCCAGTGCTCTGTCACCCTCACTGTGACCAGGTTCCTTCTGATATTTATGTGGAGCCCCATCTCCCTCAGCCTCTCCCCATAAGGGAGGTGCTCCACTTCCTTCATCATCCTCGTTGCTCTACGCTGGGCTCCCTGCAGCAGCTCCACGTCCCTCTTGAACTGGAACTGGACACAGTACTCCAGATGAGGATGTGGTTAAAGCTCGCAGGAGCTGGGGAGAGCTTCCTTTTGCTGTTACCCCACAGGCTGCATTCACTTGGGGCGCCCCACAAGTTTCTCCCGCAGCTCAAAAATTGTCTTATTACATTTGTTATTAAACTGTCAGCGTTTTAATTTGCTTCTCCTCAAGTGCATTGATTAATTCAGGAGCGCAGCCTCCCTTGGCTCGGATAGGAACGAGCCAGGTTTCTGTTTATTTATTCATCTACTCAGTAAACGATCATCAAGTTTTTAAAGTGTTTGTTTCCCTAAAGGGTATAAAGAACCCAATTAAGACAAAATCAAGTATTTTTCCCCCCGTAATTTGGTTGCTGTCAGCAGTATTGATTTAGGAAGGTGCTAGCTGGTTTCCAAGCCATTTTTTTTCATTACCATTATTACCTTGTTCTAGCTGAGGTACTGCTGGAGCTACTGGCTGGAGTTACTGGCCATAAAACAGCCAGTATTTAGACTGAGAGCCCAGCACGTGGCTGTGTGTGACCTCCTACACTCAATCGGACTTTTAAGTCTGGCTGATCTCTTTATTTTCCCTTTTTGTTTTGTTTTGGGTCTGTTCTCAGACTCAGTTATTGAAGGAAAACCTCTGACTGATGAGAGGGTCCTTCATCACGCTCTCAAAAAATTAGGATTATGTTTTACTCAGTCCTCTCATGGTAGGAGGATGCAGTCCAAGTCTTTCTCCGCAGGAAAATTCCCATCCCCCTGGGCAGCCCTCTGCATCTCCAGGGAAGTGTTTACTACAGTCTGGGATCATTTTTGCATTCCCTCACCAGAGCTGCTCTTCTGTACCTCACACTCTTCTGGTCACAGTCACACTCGTTGGCTTAGAGAACAGGAGACTGAGGAGTGACCTCATTAATGTTGATAAATGTGTGAGGGGTGAGTGTCAGGAGGATGGAGCCAGGCTCTGCTCAGTGGCATCTAGTGATAGGAAAAGGGGCAACGGGTGTGAGCTGGAACAGAGGAGGTTCCACACCAATGTCTGGAGACATTTAAAACACCCCTGGACATGTTCCTGTGCGACTTGGTCTGGGTGATCCTGCTGTGTCAGGGGGATTGGACTGGATGATCTTTCAAGGTCCCTTCCAACCCCTGATGTTCTGTGGTTCTGTGGAGATGCTCCCCGTAGCCCTGTGCAAATGGCACATTGCAGTTCAGCCCGATGGAGAGCTGCAGGATGGGCCGGAAGCAAAAAACAGACCAAAAGAAACCCAGCAGAGCAAATTCCCCGCTGCACACGCTCCTCACCTTCGTGTTTCACCAGTGCTTGTCCACAGCACATCCCCCCATTGCCATGTCTACCACAGCAGGGATACCTTCTCTTCCTCTGACATCTCAGCTCTTCTCGGAAAGCTTATACAGACGGCAGAAAACCTCTGTGCATCCTTTCTTCCCCCTTTCGCATGGAACTGTACACAAACAGGACCACAAATGAGACAGCACGCGTCTCCTTCTGGGGCACACGCTTCATAACGCTCCGGCGCGTGTAAGCTTTTGGAGCGATTCTCTGCACTAGAATTAAAACAAACTGCTCTGAATAGCATCCGCCAGGCTCGGTGGGGGCAGGCGATGCCGATTAACACAGCTCCAGCTTGTTAGCAGGCGGCGCGAAGCATATGCGCTTCCCTCAACGACGCCGTCAGGAAGTCATTATCCATCCCTCTGATGATTTGACGACGTGAGTGCTTGCACCGCCGCGACAAGGAAACTCCGCCACCCCTCGCATGCAGGTGTGTGGGAAACCATAAATCAGGGTCCTTCGGGGAGCTGTTCTGTCTCCCAGGACCTGGCCCTTGGCCCATCGCACAGATGGGGAGGTTGGTCTGAAAGCTGCACTTTTATAGTCCGTGCAGATATTTATCAGCAGGACTTCTTTTCTTCCCTGCAGGGGCAATAATATGAAGAGACACATCAAATCCAAGATGAGATAAGGACCTGCAGAGGGCCTGGAGTCTTAGGGAGGCAGATGGGACGTGAACAGTTGGAAAGAGCGTGGGTTTTATTCCAACATCCACATCTTCCTACTAGATTTTTGCAAACCATGCACATCTGCCAGAAATCCTCCCCCTGAAAAATCAAAGATCTTAAAAGCTTACAGAGCCAAGGTGCTGGTAAACCCTTCCTTCTCATTTTTTCTTTCTGAAGAGAGCAGGATGCCCAGGGAGGGTTGTGGAGTTCCCTTTCTCTGGAAATGTTTAAAACTCACCTGATCTTTTGAGGTCCCTTCCAAGCTCTGATGTTCTGTCATTCTGTGAAAACTTGATATCATAGTACCACGAATCCAAGTGCAAGTTCCCAAAGGGGAGAAGAGAATCATAGAATTACAGAATCATTAGGGATTGGAAGGGACCTCGAAAGATCATCTAGTCCAATCCCCCTGTCACAGCAGGATCACCTAGA
>JAOXOE010000001.1:81224252-81298245 GCA_028565055.1 Phoeniculus purpureus
CATATCCAGGTGGGTTTTAAATGTCTCCAGAGAAGGAGACTCCACAACTCCCCTGGGCAGCCCCTTCCAGTGCTCTGCCACCCTCACTGGGAAGAAGTTCCTTCTCGTATTGTGGAGATATCCTCTTATGTGGAGACATCCTCCCCATCCTTCTCATATTGACGTGGAAGCTCCTGTGTTGCAGTTGACACACACTGCCTGTATCTTGTTTTAAAAGTTTGGAATCTTCTAATCAGACAATTTTCCCCTGTGGTTGCTGATGTAACCATGAAATACACTGTTCTCCTCCTTGTCTGTAGGTCAGTATGTCTAATGACAAATAAAAGCCCACAAATTATGAATCAGTTATTATTAGTAGTAGTATTATTGGCTGCACCGTGGCCTTCTGCAGCCTGCATGATCGATGAGCTGCTCGGTGCTACTGTGCTTCTGAGTGAACCTCAGTGATTTATCCCAGCTGATGAAGAGGTTTTGCCACGAGCACAGAGCAGTCAAGCCAAAGATTTTCAGCCCTACTAATAAATCACGGTAATGCCTTGATCTGAGTATATCTCAGCCCTGGGGTCAAAAGCTGTGACATGGCCACATGCCAATGCCACATGGGGCTGAGATGGAGACTATGTAGTAGTTTCCATAGAAAGGCACACGGGTTAGATGTAGCCTGCAATGTGCTCTAGCAGGACCCTAAGCATAGAACCACTATACAGTGTCCCTGTATCTCCCAGTCCTATCCCCAGCACTGGGGACAGCAGTTCTCTCAAGAGACAACCAGGCTATAGCACTTGCAACTTCTGGGTTCAAACACAATTCACCCCCACTTTGGTGACAGATTAACAGTTGCATCCCCTGCTAAGCAGCTACACTCTTCAGTGGCCAGTGCCTCCCACATCCTCGCCCTCTGCCTCCAACACCCCTTGGAAGGAAGGCAGACAGCAAAACCAACCACAGGAATTAAACTTCCACTTAATACTAGAACCAGGCAATTGACTGGGATAAGATATGTGACGCTGTTTAAACTCTCCTTCTTCTCCCCTGTACCCTTCTCACTTCTGTGTTTTCCTGCAAGGGGCAGCCAGCCAAGCATCTGGTGTTTGCATACTGATAAGAAATAATGTGACTTGTATGCTCCACATTTCAAGTAAGGATATACTGCAGGGTAGGATCCAACAGCTACAGGAGGTCAAACCTGCTACGGCTGCCTCTGCAGCAGCAAGAGCTAAGGTCAACTGGGTATTGCTGCTGAGGAAGGGAGGGGAGCCAGGCTTCTCTTCCAACATCTTCTAGCACAAGAGCCAAGAGAGGCTGGAGCTGTGGCCAACGCTTTCTCTTCTCAAGCTAAATAAGGTTTCCTCCTCAAGCAGCCATCCCTTGAGGGTTCCCTCCTTTTCAAATTAAAACCTCCCCGGACAACAGTATTACTAATGCAGCTGTATAAAAACACTGGGTGTGGAAAGCTGCACATTGTGTGCTAATGACTTGAGCCTTTAACTTCTTTATTTTGTCATGACAACCTTCTAAAAATTATTTACTGGCTGGAAAAAAACACACGGGTAGCTGGTTGGACCCGATTTCACCGAGGTGCCACGGCAGTAGTTGTACTCAAGGAACAAGCTGTTTAAATAGGAAAGTAATTATGACATTAAAATGCCAAAGCAAAAAGAGTGTTAAATGGATTTTGTCACTCTGTAGGATAACCCAAGGGTAAAGTGAGCTTCTGGCATGGCGTGAGTTTCTCTTGGGCAAAGAGCGTGTATCATCTCAAAAGCAGCATTACTGGCCGGGCATTGTGCAGCCCCTTGTTTCAGAAAGATACTGCCATGCTTGTGGTGGGATTCCTTGTCAGACCTTTTTCTTAGCCACAGCAGGTTGATCAATGCAGATGCCTGCACCCTTCCAAGCAGTATTAAGCACGTCACATTAATTGCACAGTCATTTTGCTCTGCTCAGCAAGTCAGACTTCTATAGATAGCCTGGAAAAATAATGTAGGCATGTGGTCAGAAAAACAGCTGTCAGTCAGGCTTCTCTTTAGCAACCGAAACAAGAGTTCATCCAAACCTGCATAGCTGTGTGAGGTAAGGCAGAGCCAGCTGCGCCGCGTGCTGCAGAACATGCCAAGATGCCCCCACGAAATCACTGAGTAAACAAAGGCTTCGCTCCTAAGCACCTTCCTCAACCACAGCGACTGCTCCAGACGTCTCCCTGAAAGCAGACACCGTGTCAGGAGCCAGGGTCAGGCTGTGAATGTAGAAAAGTGCATGATAAAGCACAGCAGAGAGAAAAGGGCAGGAAAAACGGGTTGAAGATCCCTGCAGCCCTGGTATCCTCATGGCACAGAACCAGAGAGCATGCAGAACGGTCAAGAACAGGAGCATTTCCAGCTCATCTGCAGGGGTCACCAAAGGAAATACAGTAGAGACCTGCAGCAAAACACAAACCCCTCATCCCCAGGGGGAGAACACGACTGTCTGTACTCTGCTTCCTCAGGATGACAGGAGGAGGTGAGCGCAAGGCTGGCAGAACGACGGTTTACCAGACTTGGAAACGAAGGGATGTGCTGGAGTAGTTTCTCTTTTCGCCCTATTTCTTTCCAGAGGCCACCCTGCTGGCTGAAGTGTGGGAAACAAGACTCTCCACGGACAGGCTCACTCCAGCAAAACACCACAGGAAATCTCCTTCAGCTCACAAGTTGGAACTGAAACACCCCCACGTGATCAAGTTCAGTCTTCAGGCCAGAAGAGGGAATGGCTTGAAAATAACGTCAACCTCCACAGCACACCTTAACCAAGAGTCCAATTCATCTCTTCCTGTGAGGAAAGAGAGAACAAGTGTGCTGCTCAGGACTCAGAAGCATGTCCAGCCTTCCAGAAATGCCCAAAGAAATGTCCAGTCCTTCAGGGTGGAATGAAGAACTGCAGGCAAGCAGCTCAGACCCTAGAATGAACCATCGAAACCCGCTCTTGATACTACGCTCACTGACCACTCATCTCCTTTTCCTTCTCCACTGGGCATTTCATTGGAGACATCCTGCCAAAGTGAACATGGACCTCAGTCAAAGAATGAAATAAACCTTTCTGGGGGTTGTTTGCATTTCACCTCTGTATTTTTCAAGCTCCTGTTTCTGTTTCACGAATAAAAAGAAGAGTGATTTGGTAGAGTTTAAACTTTCTGCTTGACATTCCTACAGACCAGACCAATAACAAAATGCAGCCATTTAAATTCAGCACTGGCAAAACCCCCACATCTGTATAAAAACACGTTGGAGATGGGAGGAATCGTATCTAGGCTGTCTCCAGAAGACTTTGAAAAGTGAAGTGCCTGTTCCCTTATTTCCACTTGTTTCACTCACATCTGACTTTCCACTAAGGGTCTGACTTTAGTGGAAATCTCTCAGTGCAGGGAGGGTTAGAGCGGCAAGGAGGATCTGAACAGGTTACAAGATCTTGGGGCACATCACTAACCACTTTGTTGTGACCTGCCTTCTCCGACGTTCAGGGCTTGGACTCAAAGCATCTCACTCAAAGCAGCTGCCACCACACTGTCTTAGCTTTACTGCCTAGGTACTACACTGTGTTAAGCTGACTCACTTGCGGTCCCCTATAGACACCCTAAAGAGCTCAAGCTCCCAGATCTGCACAAAAAACGACAAGATCTGAGTCAAGATTGCTATCCCCACTTCCAAACCTCTACAGGTAAAAAGAGAAGGACAGGTAAGAGGACAGACCACCACCGTCCATCACTGCTACCCACAGGCAATTTTTGTCTCCTAGTTGCTAAGCTCTAACTTGGAATTCCACTGTTTTATTACACAGCTGATGATATTAGCCCCTTTTTATCTGCAAAGGGAGGCGTAAATGCTTCAGCCATCAGCAAGCTGAATCACTTGGCTTGGCTCCCAAGGCTCATAACTCTTCAGTATACCGTCTAGAGGATTCACTAGGATGCTGCCACCATCTCAAGGGTTACAGAGCCTCACAATCTAATTTCCACTCACACAATTCTTTGGAATCAACAGACAAAAGAAGTATCAGCGGGTCATTGTACCGGGGTTTTCACATAAAATGAGAAGAGGATACGACACAGAAAACGTTCTGTGTGTTTACAGAAGCATCTCCAGAGGAAACTACTTTCTGTAAAGCTCTGAAGTGAGACATCAGCATCTACTGAAATGAATATGCAGCAGACTCGGCCCATGATGGCACTTCTCCAGCATCACAAGTAAATAGTGAACAAGGCCTGCAATTCTATTTTTAATGTCCTTTTCCTCCCACTGGAAACCACTGCCTATTCCGTCCAGCTTACGTATGAGGCGAGTTGTATTTGTTCAGCAGTTAAAAAAAGAACCTTGTTTCCAGTCTTCAGCTACTAAGATTACATTTTCTGCAGAGCTTCTACACAAGTGACTGTGTTACTAGCTGTGATGGTTGACTTCTTCACCAAGCTGCAGTCACACGATCGAAACATCTCATGGAGCCTGCTCTGTAACAGGGACTGCTGCAAAACACCGTCTAACCACTTCATCCCCCTAGCTGCAGTACACGCCCAAGCGCTAGAGCTGCAGCGGGGATTAGCAAGGAAGCAGGGAGGGAGTGGTGGCTTTTCCACTGGGAATTCCAATCAGGTTTCTCCAAGTTCAGAGTCCGTTCAGCTGGGCTGATCCATTTGCTCTCTAGCAGCTGGCTATACCAGTGTAAAGTATCTGAAAGCACTCATGGAGGCAAAAGCATTCCTGCACCCTAGTATGTGAGCACTTCAGACTATGTGACATCCTTAAATGAGGTAGGAAAGAACAGTTAGCCCTTGTTACAGCCTGGACACACCAGTGTCCACTGGTCATCTGTGGCTCATCAGCTACTTCAGTGTAAAATAAAAAAGAGTTGCAAGCACAGGATAGAAAACCTAAAAGTGATTTAGCAATGTGTCCCTAGCAAAATCAACGTGAAATCCATCTCACAGCTTGTTTGTCTGTGTACCACTGCTAAAGAGCAAGCTGCTCCTTACCGTGTCACCCTTTGCCTGTCCCCAGCCAATGTGGTCTGTCCCATACTTCCCCAAAGCAGAAGGGCAGCTGGGTTCTTCCATACCTGTGTCCTATTCAGAGAGGTCTGTTTCCCATACCTCTGTCAAGAGCCAATGTGATACACAAAGCCCAGCTCGCTTCCTCCATCAGCTACCATCTGCCTCTTCAGCACAACTGCATTGGCTTCTTTAGA
This sequence comes from Phoeniculus purpureus, assembly GCA_028565055.1. Classification (NCBI taxonomy): domain Eukaryota; kingdom Metazoa; phylum Chordata; class Aves; order Bucerotiformes; family Phoeniculidae; genus Phoeniculus; species Phoeniculus purpureus. Next base: position 81,229,464 of record JAOXOE010000001.1, read on the forward strand.
CAAACCGTGACGTGTCTAAGCAGTATTTATTACCTTGCAGCACCGCTGGCCTGTGAGCACACCACTGCTTACCAGGGACAAGGTCTCAGAATTGCTATTGATAGTTCAGTGGGAAAAAAGGCACTGGATGCTCTGCAAGGCCCAAAAAATCCAACTCCAAACCAACCGGCAGCTGCTACTTGGGAAGAAAGAGGGGTTAAAAAGATCATTATCATATAAATCCATAGCGTTCCTATCTTGGATGTTTGGAGCAGTCCTGGTTCTTCCTGCTATAAAGATGGAAAAAGGTGACCTGATACAAGTTATGGAAACAACTGCTATGCCATATATTCCAGAAAGGGCTTTAGGAGCACCATCTAAGCATGCAGGGATAAAACTGTGAGGCTGGCATTGAAACTGGTGACGAATACGAAGGACAGTAAGATTATCTGCAGGTACATCACCAGGAAAAGGAGGACTAAGGAAATTGTGGTGCTGCTGTTTAATGGCACGAAGCACTCAGTGACACAGGAGATGGATCAGTGCCATTGCTACTGGCAAGATACGGTCTTGGGGCTCTCAGATCCCTGTGGGTTGTAGAAAAGTTTGGGAGTGAAAAGTTCTGCTCACAGAAGAGGAGGATGGAGTTGTAGGCAACTTAACTGGACATATGTAAGCCTGTGAAATTGGATGGGAGGCAAACAAACACACTGAGAGCTGGCCAGTATCACTGTCAGGCCGACTTCTGCCATCTCTGAATGATCAAGGTGTCTGTGGGAGGTTCTCAAGGGCCAGAGGCAAGACAGATCTTAGGAATTTATGGCTGATGAGGTTCACCTGAAACCCTCAAAGGTTATTTGCAGACTGAGCAAGAAGGAGAATGGGAATAACCAGCACGGATTTACCAAAAGCAAATTATATCTGACCAGTCTGAACACCTCTGTGATGAGAAGACTAACTCTGAAGGCAAAGGGAGAACATATCTTGGTTATTTGTACTTTAGCCTGAGACATGCAGCCATATAGTCAAGTGGGAGGTAAGGACTGGACACGTGGGCTGTGTAACAGAGCAAAGGAAAAGCAGCAAGTGCATCGTCCAGGTCCACTTTTCTCAATAGTTTTATTTCTGAAGTAACAGTTCATTGCACAGGAAGAATTTTGAATCAGCAATTTTAATACATGAAATTTGGCAGGTGTTGGTACCATGTGGGAGAAAGCCTCCAGATGCAGGAGGAGTTAATTCCTGTGTTCACATATTACTTTTAGATGAATACTAATGTCCCTCCGAACACAACAACGTATTTACACATCTCACCAGCATCTTCCTCGGGAGTACCAGGACTCTGTGCACTGATTTGTAACAATGCAGTTTAAGCCCACTGGTCTGAGCAGCTATTACCCCATAACATACACATTAGGTCTTCCAAAATTGTGCTAAAAGCTGTAATATAGCCATGTCTTTAATCCGTGTGTTGGATTAAAGACTGGGTGGTTTAATCACCATCCTCGGATGTGTTCAGAAGTCCTGTAGGTGTGGAACTTGGGGACATGGGTTAGCAGCGGACTGGGTACACTTAGGTTAATGGTTGGACTTCGGTGAGCTGGAAGATCTCTCCCAACCCGGCAGAGTCCCCGTCTCTACGAGTCCCCGCACACGTGCCCGCCCCGCCAACGGCGACGATCGCGCTCGCTCCTCCGCCCGGCAACCAGCGCCTGCGCGGCCCCGCCCCGCCCGTTGCGTCACCACCCCGCGCGCGGAGCTGGGCGGTGCTCCATAGTGGGGAAGCCCCCGCCCCCACCCCATCGCCCCGTTGCCCTCTTCCAACATGGCGGCCTTCGCCTCAAGCGTGCACACACGCACGCGCCGCCGCGGCTCCCTTCCGCCGGGCGCCGCGACTGAAAAAAGCAGGAGGGAACCGGCCCGGAGAACTCTATGGTGTCACCCGGTGAGTATTGCGGTGCCGCCGCCTCGTCCGCGCGCCCCGCGTTGCACGCCGGGACGCCGCTGGCTCTTCTTCCTGCCCCGCACCCCCCGCCCCCGCCCGCTCTGCGAGCCTGCGCCGCGCCGATATCCGCGTTGCTCCCAAGATGGTGGCGCGGGGCTCGCGCTGAGCGAGCGAGTCTGCGAGAGGAGGCGCTCCCGCTGCTCCGTGCCCCGCCAGGCCCCGGCTCCTCCGCCCCGCTGCTCCCACCGGCGGCAGCAGCGGCGCCTCCTCCTCGCCTGCGTCCAGGCCCTGAGCGCGGCGCGGCCCCCGCATGAGCCCCGGTGGCAGCGGCGACGGCGGCGGCCAGAGTGACCGGGAGCAGCAGCAGGCCGCGGCGCACAGGTCGGTCGGTGGTCGCCGCGCAAGGCCGGGCTGGGGCAGGGCGGGGAGCGGGAATGGCGCCCGCCTCGCGCCGGCCCTGAGTCCTCGGAGGGACGGAGCCTGCGAACGACCCTGCTCACTGCCCTCTGGCCCGGGGTGGGAAAGGCGGGCGGGAGGCCTTGAGGGTCTCTGGTGCGCTTCCGCCTGACCGTGAGGGCCATGGGTGCGAGGCTACCGCGTCCCGCCCCACAAGCGAGATCACGGAGCGAGCGGGCGGGTGGCTCCGCGCTTCAGCCCGCCCCCCCGGGGCTCGCTGGGCGACCTTGGGTGAACCCACCCGCCCCTCCCTCAGTTCTCCGGCTCGGCCCAGCGACTCGGTACCTCCGGCGTGGCTGGCTGGGGAGGTGCGAGGATGTGGGGTACTGCGAGGGATGCGGAACTGGTGTGCAAGGCCCACGGAACACAGGAGGTGTAAGTTATTCGCGTTGCCCTCCGTCCGGTCTGAGGAGCCGGATCTGCTAACCAGTGCACAGCCTGCTTTGCTGGTAGGTGTGATCTGTCACTCCTCACTGCAAGACTTTCTGGGTTTCAGTTTTTAAGGGCACCTGTGGTATTGCTGCCTCCAGCTACCTGAGAGGAGGCTGTAGGGAGATGGGTGGTCTCTTCTCACAAGTAACAGGTGATGGGACAAGAGGAAATGGCCTCAAGTTGCACCAGGGGAAGTTTAGGTTAGACATTGGGAAAAACTTCTTTATTACAAGAGTCACCAGTCATTGGAACAGGCTGCCCAGGGAGGTGGTTGAACACCTCCCTGGAAATGTTTAAAAGTCTTGCAGGTATAGAGTTCAGGAATATGATTTAACGGTGGGCTGGAAACAGGTTAATGGTTGGACTTAATGTATCTTTGAAGGTTTTTTACAAGCTGAGTGATTATGTGATTGTGTTTCTTCTAAAGGAAGTCTGTGAGTTGTTATGGTTTACAGCTGGTCTGTAAGTCAGGTGTCTAAAGTTACGTGGTGTGGTCAGTCAGAAGTTGCCACTCTTTAGGAGGCAGAGCTTTCCACAACTCTCATTTTAAGTGGCAAGAACTCATAATCTATAGGCTTGTAGTTAACTATTTTTTTCCCATTATTTTAAATACTTGTTTGATTCCTTCTGCGTAAGCAGTGTTCTAATTGTGGGACAAATACATTGATTCAAGGGTGCTTCCTCTGTGTCTGTGTGGAAACTTCTCTACTTCAGCAGAAGTTTGTGCAGAACTGAGGCTCTGTGAAAATGTGCCAGTCAGATTGGTTTTACTGTGCCTCTTGCATGTCTACCAAAATGCTCCTCAGTGTGAAATTGTACCTGATTTTAGCTTTGATTTCCTAGTGAACTACGATCTGTGTGGTTGTACTGTTAGTTTATCTTTGTATTGTGGTCTGTTTTGAAAGAGAAATCTGAAAGATAATATTAAGTTCCTAGTTCATGCACATAATATCCTGCTAAGGAAGATTCCCTGCTAAGGAAGAAGCTACGTTCTTAAGTGTAACTGCAATCTTGGACATCTATGACTTGGTTAGAGAATAAAAGAGGCGGTGCAAGGTACTTCTTGATAAGAATGAAATCTGCTGGAAAATGAGCTTTACAGTTCTCACAGGCTGCTTTGTTCGGATGGTGGTACTAAATGCTTTGTGCCCTTTCATCCTGGAAGCAGTTGAAAGTACTTTTTTAAAAATTGCAAAATAGTGTGAAACTCAAGGTTTTAATGACTGTGATGAATTGAAAACAAAATGTGCAATGCCAAATTGCTGCAAATATTCAGTAATTTTCCTCCTCCACCTTTGTCTCTTAAGACAGATGCAGTTTGCAATGCTTAGGATTTGTCTTTGTAACAGTAATGTTCTGTCAATTCAATACAGACCAACTTTGGAAGTAAAGCTAGACTCCCATTTAGGTTTACAGGACTGAAAAAATAGTTACTTGGAATCGTTTCTGTGCAGTACTACAGACACTTCATCTGCTTTTTATGAGTACCTTCCATTCCATGCTACTTAATGTAGCATCTTTTAATACTGAAATTAACAAGGTTTATTTCTGTTTACTACTGTTATTTGCTGTTTATCCTCACTGGAATATCCTGAGTTGAGTGTCTTCCAAGAATTCAGAAATAAAAACACAGAGCTAGACGGCACAGCAAATGGTTTGATTTGTTTGGGTTTGATTGGTTGCTTTATTTTTTAGGGGCATGATTGACCATATGAAAAAGGCAGGCCTGAAAAACATACCAGCAGTGTGTTTCAAAGCCTAGGTCTCCATCCAGATCAGAACTCTTAACTACTCTGTGTAGGTTTTGATTGGTTTTTTAAATCGCAAACAAAACTTTTAGCCTTTTGTTAATTACAGCATCATCATAAAGGCATGTGCAAATGATGATTCTTCTGTGAATAGAATTTGAAACTCTATGTGTTAAATACATCTAGGGATGTTCTCAGCTCCTTGGAGTCCTCGTTAAAGCACCTTGAGATTGTCTATTATAATTGATTTGAGAAAATCAAACATGTTTTGTTTTCGCTTAACCTGGCTTTTTGTAGGGGAAAATCTGTTTGAGAACAATGAAATACTGTGTGTACTCCAGTATAAAATAATACTTATTTCATGATGCATATGTGCTTCTTCATAGTTCTCTATGAATTCACAGGTTCTACTTAACCAAATCTAATGGAGGAGGCAATATATTTGAGTCAAGTTGTAGTAAACATGGTTAGTTGTGAACATGTTTAAGCATACGACGTTTTGTATAAGCTATAATTAGTGTACTACATGGTGTGATGCTTACAGAATGAATTTACTGTTTACATTTTTGTAAATGTGCATCATCTTAATTTTTACTATGCAGGAAAGATTTATTTATTTATTTGTCTCTGCTACTTTTGGTTTCAGTTTACTCAGAAAATGTCCAGAGACAATTCCTTTTTTTTTTTGCATGCAGGAAATATATTTTTTTCTGTTACACACCAATGTGTTAATGCACTGGAAGGTAAAATTTACTAATTCTTAAAAACAGGGCATGCTATTCAGGGACAAGGGTGAGAATTCATAGAATCGTAAAATCATTAGGGATTGGAAGGGACCTTGAAAGATCATCTAGTCCAGTCCCCCTATTCATAAAGAATGTAGGCCTATATCTTGTTTCCAGTGTCAGATCTTTGTTTCTGGTACTGTGGGCCAGGTCTTTGCTTCACTTTATGAATCAATTTTGATTTTTAAGACAAAGGTGTATTTTGCAGTTTTCTGAAGTATTCAATACATCCCTTATCCAATAAATAGCAATTTAAGGTAGCTATGAGTTTTATAGTGAAGTACTATTGAAAGGATTTTCTGTCATTGATCAAATTATAGTTTGTGTATGGAAGAAGGGGGGTAATACTCTTGCTATAATAATAATATTACTGTCAAATCATTTAGAATGTGATGCTTATTTTTAAAAAAACAGTCTCCTTCTCCAACCTTCCACGGAGTGTGTTGTAAGCTTTGCTAAGTAGTTGGTTCAGAGACAACAGCAGTGAGCAAGTAGCATGTTTGGAATGAATTTTGTCACCTTAAATACTTTGACCTTAACATTTAGTGCATTCATTTCCTGTGTTTACAGGCAGTCCCTGACAGCCTTGTAAGCCTGTTTTGCCCATGACTTAAAGTTTGGAAAAAAGCTCCTTCTTATGAATAGTATTGTGCAACTGGCTGGTTATCAGAAAGTCAGTAAGTACAGTGTAAAGGTATATTTTACAACAAAACAAGCCTTCAGTGGCTATACCAGCTGGTGAGATACTGTTTTATGAAAATAACCTCATAGGAGCAATATAAAAAAGACAAAATCAAATAATATTGAGATACAGGATTCATGTTTGGCAGCGTGATGTGTGATCGAATAGCATTTTAAATTACTATTTTCGAATAATTCCACTTTGTTGTGGCTAGGAGTGACAGAACTTAGTGACTAAATAACTTCGTGGTTGCAAAATTGCACTGTAGTTCTGTTCTGTCTCACAAATACTCTTATGAATCTCTTAAAGGAAGCATTAACTACTTACCTTTAATAGGTTGAGCTTACTTCCCTGTGTTATGCTAATTGCTGAATGGAGGAAGGGGGTGGAAGTCAGTCTTTACCAATACTCTTTCCCTTACTGTCCTGCATGGTTCTTTACCCATGTTTTACAGAGTGGTGAAGAATTAAGAGAAGCTGCAGTTGTTCAGCTGAGTGGAACTAAATGGGTGGCTTTCCTCTGGACCCTCACTTCACTGTCTTAGGTAAGAGAGGTGACCTGCTTCTTTTGAAGCAACTTGTATTTTCTCAGAGCAGAGGTATATGTGTTGTAAGAAAAACTTCTAGTCAGCGAAGCAGAGGTTTAGACTAGTTGTAAAGCTTGAGAAGGATAATAAAAGTATGTAGCTGTTCAAGGCTTTTCATCAAAAAGTGTTACCATTTACGTCCATCCTCATGGCTTTAAAAACATGGTTTACGTTCACATACTTTACCTTTAAGAACTGTGCTTATTTTGTGTAGTATGTCAACAGTGTAACTGTCCCAGAGCTGAATCACGGTAGTGATAGTTTAGAACTGACTTGAACTGATGTGCTGGTTGGCTTCTTGATATGCTACTTTTTTTTTTTATAGAATCATTGAATGGTTTTGTTAAAGACACCTTTTAAAGGTCATCTAGTCCAACACCCTTATAATGGACAGGGACATCTTTACCTAGAGCAGGTTGCTCAGAGTCTCGTCCAATCTGATCTTGAATGTTTTCAGGGGTGCAGCGTCTGCCAGTTCTTTGGGCAACATGTCAGTGTTTCACCACCTTTCCACTCTTTCTGCCAGTATTTCTTCTCTGAATCTCGTTTAGTTTAAAACCATTGTCCCTTGTCCTATTGCAACGGTCCCGGCTAAAAAGCCTGTCCCTATCTTTCCTAGAGGCCCCTTTAAGTGCTGAAAGGCCACAGTGAGGTCTCCCTAGAGCTTTCTGTTCTCTGGGATGAACAACCTCAATTCTCTTACCCTGTCCCTGTAGTGGAGGTGTTTTAGCCCTCTGATCATCTTTTGTGGTCTTCCTCTGGACCAGCTTCAAATGGTTCATGTCTTTCCTGTGCTGAACTGTCTTTCTTCTGTGTGATTTGAACTCTGCATGGGGTCTCACCTGCTGGCCACACTTCTTTTAATGCAGCCCAGGATATGGTTGGCTTTCTGGGCTGCAAGCACACACTGTTGGCTCATGTCCAGCCTTTCATCCACTAGTACCCAGAAGTCCTTCTCCACAATCCCTTCACCACCCAGCCTGTATTGATACTGAAAATTGCCCTGACCCAGGTGCAGGACTTTGTGCTTGGCCTTGTTTAATCTCATGAGGTTCACATAAGCCCACTTCTCCAGCTTGTCCGGGTCCCTCTGGATGGCATACAATCTCTCAGGTGTATGGACTGCATGAACTACATCACTCAGCTTGGTATCTTCTGCAAACTTGCTGAGGGTGCATATGATCCCACTATGTATATCAATGACGAAAATACCAAATGGCAGTGGTCCCAGTATGGACCCCTAAAGGACACCAGTTTCCACCTGGATGCTGAACTATTAAACACTGCTCTCCAGAGCCAGTTTCTTATCCACTGAATGGCCCTCAAGTCCAAATCTCTCCATCTTAGAGATAAGGATGTTGTGGAAGACCGTGTCAAAGGCCTTACAGAAGCCCAGGTAGATGATGTGTCTTGTCCCTTGTCTATTGGTGTAGTCACTCTGTCACAGAAGGGCATTAGGTTGGTCAGGCAGCACTTGCCATTGGTGAAATCATGCTGTCTGTCTCAAATTGCCTCCCTGTCCTCCATGTGCCTTGATGTTCAATCCCTGTGTTACGCAATTTCAAATCTGACCTAAGTAACTAAGAAAAATTGAGTGTGTCAAAAACTGTTTCTGAGTTTGAAACTTGGTGGAAACTTGGTATTGGTGGGTCTTGAACCAAACACTGGGATCATAAGCAGAAAATCATGGAACCTGCATTTTAGTCTGGAGGTTGTTGCATATCTTTTATGGCAGTGATTATTCCACATGGCTTGTCTTTCATTCTAGTGTTCTGTGAGGAATGTAGCAGGACTTCACTGTCTTGACTAAGCTACAGATCGAGATTATGAAGCTAGAGAAGATACCATGCTCTTACTTCTTTTAGTGGACCCTTTTTAGACTTACTTATAATCATTACAAAACTGGTGAGATTAGGAGATTAAAATTACACACTCTCACTTACCTTCAGGAGCTGTGGTGCAGGAGGCACAAGAGTTCTCTATAACATGTTGCCACACTTGCGCAGTTCTGAGAGATGCCAGACTTGTCCAGGCAGCCAGGCTCTGATACTACTTGTGTACTTCTGCTCTGGTATGCTCTGTGGGACCCAGGTTGGAGCAGCTGTTTGGATTGTTGGAGTGTGTTGGAATGGTTCTTAAAGGAGCTGGATGTCTAAAATGAACTTCAGGTCAAAATACTTGAGAAATGGTTATAGATGAGTTTTCTTTTGCATTGTGGTTAGTCACATGTTTGAGCAGATTAATGCTTAAAATATTCAAGTTTTGCACTGTGGCACGTCTCCTTTTCTTAAAAAATATCAAGAAGTTTTACAGAGATAGATTAGATTAATGCTTGGACTTGATCTTAAAGGTATTTTCCAATTTAAACAATTCTATATTTCAATGATACTGAAAAGATATATCACTGTAATAGTTGCTTTTTATCTTATAGTGAAATCTCATGTCTGTAGTCTTGATGGTAAATACTATGGTTTAGTGGATACATACACCCTGTTTTATTTTTAGAAAGTCCAAGGTACCCTAGTGTACACTGTCTGTGGTTACAGCGCTTAGATGTGTTCCAACTGTTGAAGCAAAACTTGCCTATTGTGGACCATAGAAATTTATACTTACAGTCCATGTAACCTGCAAGACCCTTCAGAGTTCAAGGACATGGGCTCTTCTAAGAGTGTATCACTTCTATGAAATACTGGTATTTCTTGCTTGCTAAAGTTGAGCCCTTTACCTTCTAAGGTGGCGATAAATGTTCCTATTTGCATGATTCCTGTGACCTTAATATCTTTCCAAAAGAGGGATGTTTGTGGATACTCAGTTCTTATCTGGCGAAGATTGTTATATTAACTGTCACTCATGGAATAAAATCATTCTTATCTGAACTTGTATATTGGAAACTGTGTGAGAGAATCTGTACTACTACGTAGAATACCTAGCATTCACTGTGGGGTACCGCTCTCAGAATTTTTTCATCTGCTGTCTTGTGACAGTTCCTACAAAAAACCGAACAACAAAACAAGTGGAAAAGATCATTTAAGTGTATGATAGAGGTGATTTTGCAATGTCTTGCATCAAGCCAGACATGAGTTGCAAATATGCAAATAATTATTTTCTTAAATATTTTGTGGTTCCGTACACTACAGTTTGGTTAACGTCTTTGTTTCTGTCATGCAGTGTGTCTTGAAGTCTGTTACTGAAAATTTATGATGTGAACAAGTAGCTCTTTTGGCTCTGGTCACATGACAGATGAATTTCTTTTATGTTCAATGGAAGCAATAGTTTTAGCATTGTTTTTACTCACACTTGCAGCTTATGTTTGCGGGTTGTTTTTTAGGTAATGCTAATTAGTAAATACACTAATGCTGATTAATAAATATACTGAAGGTAAATGTTTAAGCACATCTGACTTCATGAAATTCCTTTTTTGTTTCCTTTAGACAAGCATTATGGATTTTATTTTCTTGTTGGTCATGTAGCCTTTTATAGATTGCTGAACTCCTGCTCTGCCTTAGTGGCAGCTGATGGGGGGAGATGGAAGAAAGAGAACTGAAAGTCCAGAAGCTTCAGTTTTGTGCCATTGGAATTACTTGCTCTTCTGGTGTCACTTGTGTGCTGTTAAGCAAGTCCCATCTCTATTTTCTCCAATGTGGTCTTGTTTCTTCTGTAAATTGTACTGTCTTAACCTACATAGCAGCTTCAAGTTACCTGGGTTGGGAGTCTTCTGTTTTGTCCCACTGCTGGGCAAAAATCGTAAGGTCCTCGATAGACATATCTGTGATACTTTTTTGTGTTACACTCTGTGCACACTGAAAGTTGGTGCTTTTGTACCTGAGGATGGTGAGTGAATTTTGTACAGCAGACGTTGGTCTAGGTGTGGACGTGACAAGTATATACACTTAAGTTGGAAATCCTGTGATAGAAAGCATGAAAATACTAGTCATGTGTGTGTCAGAGTACTTCTGAGTTAGCATATTGGTATCACTGTGAATGAAGAATTATGATTTAATAGAGGATCAGATAGGTAATCAGGATTTCTGCTGTGGGTATAGATTGCCACCACTGAACAAGAAAAGTTTTGCTGTCTCATTGTTCATATAAATTTTTCTCCTAAATGGTAGTAAAGTTTTATTGACGCAGTTGTATAACATTTGCTCACTAATTTTAATTGCACATAATTCCACATGATTATCGTAATTGATTGTTGAAATAGCAGTCTTGATTCATGAAAGAGGTGGAGTGCCCTATTTAACTCTTTTTCTTAAATACAGACAAGTTATATGCAAAGAGCTAGTGCTCTAGAACTTTACTGGTATGGCTGTGTTAGGCCAGGATCATCCCTTTTCACATCCCTGATAAAGAGTTGTGACTTTGTTACTGGATGGGTTCTCTGTGGTTTGACATCTCTTTTAAGAGTACCTTGGATGTGCTCTGAAGGTAACCAGATCAGGGTTTCTTTCATGGGAATTCTGATCTATGTCAGATCAGTCTGAATCAGCTGTGTTGGATTTATCTGTTCTTAAGAGAATTTTAGAAGCTAGAAGATAAGTATTAAATCTTCATAATAGTGAAGTTGTGACAAACGAGTAAAATGCTGGCTAGCTTTCTTTAGTTAATATGCCTATATGACCATTTCACTTTTTCTTCTGGAATTGGTTGTGCTTGTTTGCACTTTTAGGTGTTTTAAAATGTTTGGAGTATGTTTTAATCATGTGTCTCTTGTTAATTATGGCTTCCCAGAAAAGTTAACAGTCTGTAGAAAAGCTTATCTAACTCCAGCAGTCTTGTGCAGTCGGGACAAAGATTTGGTTCTACCTGTGACTGTTTTCTTCTTATCGTAAATATCAAGTCTTCAAAAAAAAAAAGGCAAGGGAGTGGAGGTGTAGGGACTTAAACATTGCCAGAATATTCCATAAGAAGGAAATTAATTAATGGCATCAGAAGAAGTGGCTGTTGCCTCACTAGAGGGGAAAGAATAGGGAGAAATACATGCATGGACTTCCTGCTTTTATAGTTTCACTAACATACTTAGTACTTTTTCTGGTGTGTGTTGTATGGGAAATGTGATTTAGCATGGAAAGGTGTCAGATTTGGCTTTAGGTAGTCCTACAAGGAGCGGGAATTTTGACTCTGATGTTTATGGGTCCCTTCCAACATGAGATAGTATGTGATAGTCTTAAGTGTTTTTTTGCAAATAGGTTTCTTTTAGTTGCAAGACTTGGGACTAATTGAATTTCCTTTCTTGAATGTGTGGATCATTGATCTTTAGATTGGTATGGAGCATAGTGAAAAACTGAAATGTAATATTTTGCGTTATAGGTACAAGAAACTGTAGAAGTCCATTTTAGAATTTGAAAGGACCAGTTTCTGCAGCTCTGGAAATATATGGTACGTTTGTTTTCACTTACATATATGCTAATAACTGTAGTAGCAAATAATCACTTGTGTTCACTAATTAAAAGAAGTTGTTGAAAATGTGTTAAAGAAGAAACACATTCATTTGTCTCAGATTTTCTCAACTGTTGTCTGTTTGGCATAGACTTGAGTAGTTTGAGTTTCTAGAGATCTGTGCCTGTTTTTTCTTGGAGAAAATAGTGGTGGTACAACACTGATGAGAATTTGCTTTTACTCAAGCTCAGCATCGTGCTTCTGCTATCCATCTATTCCTCCATGGATTGGATAAAGTTTGGCACCTTTGAAAACTGTTGTAGAATTTGTGAAACGGAATCACAGAACATTAGGGGTTGGAAAGGACCTCAAAAGATCTAGTCCAGTCCTCCTGCCAGAGCAGGATCACCTAGACCAAGTAGCACAGGAACACGTCCAAGTAGGTGATTGTTGGGGTACAGAAATGTAACCTTCCGTAGCAGTGTTAGCATGAGCCCATGGCATGTGGTTACCCCTTTTTGTCTAGGCTCTTGAATGTCCAGGCACTGTAAAATTGCATACATGTATTACAGCATGTTTGAAACCTTAACTTGTAGTTACCATAATGTCCATTTGCTAGCTTTATTCTGGTGTAGTCCTGTGGAGATACTTGGCAGTGTGGAATAGCTGCACCACCGTATCGTGTATTTTAAGTTTTGTAGTTAAGCAACTCAGTACATAGAGAGTTTTTGAAGCTTTCTGCATTGCTACATTCAGAAAAACAACTACAGTTTCAATTAATTTTTATACCGTGTTCAGTAGGTCTGTTAATGAATAAATAAACTCGTATGTAGTTCGTTCAACAGCTTCTAAGCAATGCGGGTACTTTATTTTCCAATCACTTAATGTAGGAAAGAATTCAGTAGCTGCTGATGTAAGTTTTTATGCTATGGGTTTATATCTGATTTATTTAGTTTCAAGATGACTTAAATATGTTCCTGTGTTAAGTTTTGAAACCCCAACCTTGCAGAAGGGTTGTTTGTTTAAAATGATTAATTCTAAGCCAAAACTTTAAATACGTCTCTGTTAATCAAAAACTTTAAATCTCTCATGAAGTTATAATGTTACATTATCACAATCCAGATGTTCCTGAGATAATTGTACAGTTTGATCCTTTACTCTAGCAGGCATCTGGCAGGTAGCATATATTAATTTTTGCACCCACAGCACCACTGGGACCACCCACCTGCTTCTTGCTCTCCAGTTTCAATACCAGTTGTGTGTATAATGGCTCCTCCTCAAACCAAAGCTGTTATTTTTATATTGCCGTTATTTATGCTGCTTTTTTCCGAATGTTTAACTGCTTGCCACTGTGTGTATGCATAGAGTCTTTGTAAGGGTTTACACTTCATATATTTATTAAAAATTCCCTTCTAATTCCCCACAACTTGGGAGCAAAGAATTCTGCTGGAACAGCAGAACAGTTTGAATGTTACCCTACACAATTGCATGATTGCCTGGTATCGATGTGAACTATGTTGAAAGATACCTGAAGAACTTGGTGAACATAAGGGAACTTTATGTGCAAGGTTGCGTGGAAGGTGGGTGGTGAAACAAACTGAAAAAGCACAGGAAAAAGGGCTGATGGAATACAAGTTTAAATATTAAAGCTGAAGTGAAGCTGTAAAACGTATCAGTTTGGAAAAGGACTTAACTTGATACCTACCTAGTAAAAGGAGAGCTACTGAGACAAATTTAAATAGATGGTTGGATTTCACCTCCTAGTGTAGGAGGGGCTTTCCATTCATAACTGTGTATGATTTTGGAGGGAACTTAAGGTAGCAGCTAGAACTGAGAGAAACCGTTGGTTCTGCTGCAAAAGTAAGGAGTGTGTACAGTGAAAGAGAAGTTGGCTCTGCTCCAAGTGACAAATGCACAGGCTAAACATAAGTTGCAGGTCTTTCCCTCTTTTGCAAAGTTGAATAAAATAAATCTATAGTGTATTACGGAAATAGCAAGCAAAAACTAGCATTGAAGGTAAAATCTAGCATCCAGAGTTGTAGGGGCAGTTGTAGGAAATAGCATGCAGATGTTTAGCTTTGGGACAGAGTTTAGGGAATGGGGAGCAAAGGGTAGACTTGTATCTGTGACGATGTGATTTGTGCAGTATCGACATAAAGCAAAGTCAGTCTATAGATACTGTATCATGAAGCTTTTTTGTAAGTCTGTCTTTATTAAACTCTGTAACTTGTTTTTATTCAAGTCTAGATTTCAGAATGGCATTGGCTTTAGTTTGAAGATAATGGCAAGTTCAGATCCCCACCCCAAATATATTACTCAAGTACTAACTGTCCTCACTGCCCTGCATGCTTGTGTTCCTATTCTAATTTGAATTTGTCAGTCTCCAGTTTCTAGATGTGGGGTGTTTATATGCTTTCTTTTAACGGGAAGATCATCTTCACGTATTCTTTCTGTGCTATGAGAAGGCTGTATCTTCCAGTATCCGTATTGATTGGCTTGGTTGACTTTGAACTCTTCTTATTTCCTAATCACTAGGCACATTCTTCGTGCTGACTTTATGGCTTTTTCTCCTGTTACTTCTGGAACACTTATGAAGAATATTGTATAATTGGAGAACTGGGTTCAAGTTTTGAACATATCTGAAGTACTTTGTGCTTCTCTCCAAGAAGCCTTAATGAGTCACATCTGTACTTCTGGCTGTAATACTGGGAATATGTGTGTGTTTGCTCATCACTTCTTAGTCACTTTAGGTTGGCGTTTTCCAGGCTAGAACCCAGTTCTTTTGGTCTTGTAACTGTTTTTGTATTTGGTTTTAGTTGAATGGTTTGGCATACCAAGCAGTGAAAAAAATTATAGAAACCTTACTGCTGTGTTTTTGCAGTAAGGTTTCCATTAGGGTTTATATTGTATTAGTGGCTGGCTTATTTTGCTTTAGGTTCATCAATATTTTGACTTGCTGTTAGCTGCATGAGGGAAAACTTCTGAAGTTTTCTGTCTTTTCACGTTTTCTCTGTTGGAAGCAGCATGCAGGCAACAAAATAATGTTTCCAACCTTATAATGAAATTTAGTCTCAATCAAAGTTACTAAATTTTTTTCCTCTGTGCAAGTGGCAGTTAAAATTGAACCTAGGGATTTGGTGAATATTGTTCAATGTCCTTCAGGACACTTGAATCAGTCTCAAGTTACAACAGGCCACTTTCCTGTTAGTTGTCAAGTTCACTTTTTCAAAATATTGAGCTAGCTAGGGTAATTCTGAAGGCACCTTTTACTGTATAGATGATGACTGTCCATTTCGTCATGGAAAGTTTCATCAAAGTAATTCTGGAAATGTATAAAATCTAATTCTTACAGAATTCAGAAGGGTTCTTCAGAAAATATGCAAAACCTGTCTTGAGTACTGTTTTCTTGAGATATGGTTATTTTTATGAAACAACTCAAATTCTGGTGCTGAAAAGTGAGGAAGATCACGGTGCTGCTTTGTACTGGTCAGTCACACCTGTTTTCATTAGATCATCTGTCAAAAGAGAATCCTAAAACCACTTGGATCAAAGATTACTTGAGTGAATACTTAAAATTCTCTTGTGAAGTAAACGTCATATAAATGTCTCCTCCCAGGGCACCCCCCCTTCAATAAGGTCAATACATTAGTTTAAATAAAAATGTTCCTTCTCTCAGGAATCTTCCTAGATATCAGACACTGTGTGTCAGCTGCCAGATAGCTGTGCTGTCACAGAAAATGAACATCAAATAACACAGCAGAACTAATACGTGTAGTAAATCTATGCAAGTGGTGATTTTCAGTTAAGTGATTTGTAGCTGGAAGTGTTCTTGGCTTTGATTTTTGATTGTGCACAAGTAGATACGTAAGTTCTCCGTGGTGTAACTTTAGGTTCTCTGTGTTGAAGCTGGAGACACCTTCTTAGCTTGTGTTCTTCATTCCAGACTTTGATGGTACCAGAATACACAAATAGAAGATCTCACCAGGCCATTATGAAGCAAAATTGCTTTTAGCCCTGATGCATCTGAATTTGGTTTCTGACTTCTTGCTATTTCACTCATTTATTTATTTCCTCCCTCTGAGTTGATAGGAACATTAGTTTGAGAAAGTCTGCCTCTTGGAGAGATGGATGTCATATCAAACTATGGCATAAACAGTATTTTTCCTCTTGCTTCTCAGTGGCTGCTACTCCAAGCCGTGTAGGGTTCTTCAGATACGTGGTTCAAACACGTAGATCTTGTGTGTTTGTCTTGCTGATTGTATTAGGCATTGCAGACCTGCTTGAATCTGCCTCTTGTAAATAGTCACTAGGCAGATAGAGATGCATCTGTACTGGAGCCTGCCCAGTCCCAAAGAGCCTAGCAGCCATCTCAGGTTTCGGACAAATGCCACAGGCACAAACTTCGTTTGATCCTTTCAGCTGCTCTGTGTGCCTGTGGAAGGCTAAACGGCAAGCAGTGCTCATCCAGACAGTGCCAACTGAGAAATCTGGTGAATAATAAGAATCCATATCTGCTGGGAGGTGGCTGTTCCTACCTTCTAAATGATAAGTTAGATCCAGAGGGTTTTTTTTTCACAAAGGAATTCCTGTGACAGAAAGGCTGTTGGTTTCCTGTAATTGACAATGCCATTTTTTAAAGATTTTACTGTATTCATCAGTGTGGTTTCCCTTTCTTGGTCAGGTAGTGTTCCTTGACTCTTACCACGGTTGGGTTTTTTTATCTACCGCTTTTGGAGCTCAGAGCAAAAGTGTTCAAGTTAGAATCAGAATAAGATGGTAGTCTTCTCCACTACCCACCCCATGTTTCAACATGGTAGTGGCTTTTTCCAGCAGACAGTACCCTGTGGATGGACAAATGAGTGAGGTTTTGGAAAAAGAGTTATCTGTGCTAGGGAATCCTTGCCGATAATTTTTTGTCTCGCAGGAGTGGCATCAAGGACAGGTGGGGAAGGCAGGACAAGAGACTAGTTGTAGAGTAGCATGAGGTTTTTAGACTCCAGTATGGTAAATCTACTTTTAAGGTGTCTAGAAAGCTGCAATTGCCAAATTCAGAGCTCTGTTCCATGGTAAATTCCATTTGTAGATACCAGTTTCACTACAAAATTTTTATAGCAGTAAGTTCAGCTTGGTGATATTCATGCCAGCTGAGATACTGCCTTTCTTCACAAAGCTGTGGCAGGTGCCATGTCATGTGGTAAATCCTACTAACAGAGTTGGATCGGTGTCAGGCCTGGGTGCAGACTTGTCTTGGCTGTGATTGTGGAGCTGCCACCACAGTGCATACTCTTTAACATTTCAAAACCTGATGGTGTTTAAATCCAACTCCAACACTTCATGTGTTCCTTCACTGTTGACAATCATGTTCATGTCTTTTCCTGAGACTGTTTCATATGGGAGGAGAAGATCTCACTGTACCACTGTTGCTGTCAGCCTGTTGTTCTAACATGCTTCTATTTGAAAGGAGCACTACTGTAAAGAGCTTTTGCCCGTGGTCTGGGTAATGATACAGGACACAAGTCGAAGTGCTGGTACTTGCAGCAGCCAAATAGAATGCAGGTTTTCTTTGACCAGCATACCGAATGCTTCATGGGTGTTAATTTGTGAATGCATTTTTACCAAGACATTTCACATCCATTTAGAAGGCAGTAAGAATTCAGGTTTGACTTTAGGAGAGAGCACTGCTTTATAAGAGGAATTTGTTTCTAGTGGTAAGGATTCCCTGAAAGTGAACAGTCAGCTCTTAATCAGAATGCCATAACCAGTATTTTAAGGCTTCTTAGTTTGTATTAGCTTCTCGAGTTTTGCTGTTTGCTTTTCTGAACAGCTGATGAACAAACATTTTTCTGAAAAAAAAACAGCTTTCTGAACAAACATTAGTTCAAAAATCTTTACCCTGTTTGTCCGTTAGTGTTGTTGACAGACAAGAACTTTCCCAGCAGACTCTTACTCAGAGTTCCCTGGCATTGACTCAGTTAAACTTTGCTGTGCAGTTGTGAATTGTCATAGGTAGTAGAGAACTTCTGTTTTGTTGGTTTTCGATAGCCTGCTTCTTTACTTTCTTTAGATCAGCTGCACTGAGAAGGCTCAAAATATTACTGATGTTAAAATAATTAATGGCACTTTTCCCACCTCAAATAAGGTACTTGATAAAACTAATAAGCATCGTTCCAAAAATCGCAATAGGACAAACTTTATGTTAAGTTTGTAGCAGGACAGTAAATTGTAGAATGGCAAAAGTTAACAGCTTTTCTGACAAACTTCAAAAAATTGTGGGTGTTGCTCAGTGATCTGTGATACCACATCTCTGGCAAGTCAACACAGATCAGCATTGAGAATGCTTGGCTGCTTGTCACACCTAAGACTTTAGTGAAAGGCTCCTGTAGTTGTCCTGTTGGACTGAAGCATAAAAGCTTTTTTACTGAAACATCTAAAGTCATTTGTGTGCTCTCAGTATTTGTACCAGAGTGTTATGACCATGGACATTCTAGAGAGCTGTGGGTGTACCTCCAAAGCTCACTTGCCTTGGTGCGCCTTGCTTCTGTATGAGGCTTCTGCTGCATGGCAGCCTACAAATGGGGGGGTTCACCTGGGCTAGAGCCACAGAAATAAACTACTCAGATACTTGTTATGGTTTGAAACAGAGCTTTGCCTTCATAGCCGTTGGCTGTTTAGAGAAAATGACTTTTTGTACTAACTACAGTAATATTTCGATTTTAATTGGAACTTTTTATTAACCAAAAGTGAACAACACTGACTGTGATCAGACTCTCCATGACAGGCCTTTTACCTCTTACAGGCTTCACCCAGTGCTGCCTAGGAGATTGGGTGGGAGAGAGTTTGGGGTGAATTGAGTGTTGAGGGTTGTGCTTGGAAATACTTTATCAGCTAACTAGTTCAGGGTAGATAATAGCAGTAGGTAAGAGACTAACTGGTTCCTTTTCAGCCATGGAAGTAATCAGCTGGGGTGGTCCCAGGGCGCTCTGGGCACGAGTATTGCTGAGTGATCATTGGCTGCCACCAGCGTGACAAAGTGAAGGACCAACCCTTCCATTTATACCAGTGGAGCCAGATCACGGGAAACAATTGACAGGTAAAATGCACTTTTGAAAATTCAGGGGAGATGAGAGAGTACAGGCAGCATAAACGGAGCAAAGCACCTGAAAGCCTCTGGCCACGGATGGCAGAGGTTGCTCCTCTGAAATTTTTGCGTAGCTTTGTCGTATTTCATTTTGGGGAGAGGCATACAGCAAAATGCAAGTTACATGTTGCTCCCCTGGAAATTCATAGCTTCGTTAGGAACCAGTATTAATTGAGTTGTGGCAGGGAAACGACTAACAGGATTGTATTGGCGCTAGAAGTTATAGTTCACATTTGCAGACTTGCTTCCAAATCGTTGAATGCTTGTTGTCTTGATGTTGGGTGCTTCCCACTGGTTGAAGAGATGGGTTTTGGTTTTGATTTTCTAGAGAGCATTACAAAAAACCTGATGTGTTTTCAGGCTTCCCAGCTGAGTGTACTGTAGTGAGTTACTGTAGACATCTTTGAATGCTTTGAAAAACTAAACTAGTTTTCACACATAAGGCTTAATCTCACAGATAAAACCGTGCTTAGCATCAGTATTTTTCTTCTGGTTTATGTTTTATTAATTGTACTGGCTGAAAATAATTTGTAAGGACTTTTAACTAAATCATTTTTACTTATTTAGAGTCGGTAAGCTTATGCTTAACCCCAGCGTGATACAGGACTGTTGTGACAACTCATTTTTAATCAGTGACTCAATTGTGATCACCCTGATGTCACCGAATGGCCACAGCTTGTAAAAGGTAAGCATGAAGTGTACTGTGTTGTTTCTCAGGATCATCTTTAGTATAATATTTATTTTAAGTGTGTAGTTTGCATGGCTTGACGATTTATAAAGAGCATTAAAGGTATACTGTTTGTTTAAGATAAGTCAGCTGGCAAAGTTGACTTGCCCTCTCGCTTAGAGTGATTTCAAAGCTCACTTAGCTTGTTTTTTAAAATGTGAGCACTGCTTTTTAAAATATGAGCACTGTAGTGCTCCATGGTATCCCTCTTAAGATCAGTATTATTGCTTAAACCCTCTTCTGGATTTCACTGTCATACTAAAATTCTGTGCAAATTGTTTAGCAGTACTTATTTAAACAATTCATCCAAATCTTTTGAAGTATTTGTCCAGGAGTCATGATGATAAAATGTGTAGGCTTGCATACCTTTTATTCTTCTCTCCTAGGGGAGGTACAGTGGAGGTAAAAGGAGTGGCATGCAGAATGGAGAAGTTGCTCCCTGTGTTACTGGAAGTGAGCCACTGTTTGAATTTGCTAGCTCATACTGCAGTATTCAGATTAGTTGGTGTCTTGTGATCAGTATCTAATTCAAAGCTGAAATTTGTAAGAGCATTTGCTGTGAGATTTTCTCTGAACTGAACTCTTGTTTCAGATTTTAAGCATGGTGAAAGGGATATCTTGCCATACTATATAGTTGTTTTTCAGAACTGTTGTCTGCTCAGAGCAATAACAGGGTATCCTGTTTGTAAACAGTTGGGTATTGCAGGATAAATAGCTTCTCAACAAACTACTATCTAGTTACAGGAATTGTAGATCTTCCATATTGTTTTAATGAGTACTGAAAGCTCTTTTATTTGGTGCTTACATGGTTATTTGAAACCTTTTTAAAATAAGGTCATAATTGCGTTAGTAGTTCTGCAAATCATAGTTAAGTAACTCTGCTCATGTTATAGAAGACAATGAACTGAAGGAATTTGATTGCTGTTCTCTGAGAACGACTTACTTTAGAGGACCAACCTTTTTTTGACTCAGCCAGGTTTTATTTTTTCTGAACTTACCTGAAACTTTGTCTTGTATTGTTATGGAGAAGAAATCTGGTTTATGCAGAACAGCATGTACTGAGCTGCACTGTCTATTCAAAGCCCAGATAAAACTCACACAAATTATAGGGATAGGAGAATATTTTGGATAGATCAAAATATCAGTATAAGTTGGATATACTGATAGCTCTGTTTGCATGTCTGCTGCAGATCACCAGGCTATGTTTTTACATGCTAAGTTTAGATGCCAGTCTGTTTTTCTGTAATTTTTTGTACTCCTTTGTATTTTAAAGGTTCAAAATGATTACTATTTTCCCTTGTTGTTTTAACACCGCTATTTCACTTGTATTTTTGCAGCAACTTAAAGCACTTCTCTTACCCAAAGCTTCACTGTATTCTGTTTCCTATGACTTGACTAAAATAAAGATAGCAACCACCTCAAACTTGCAAGCTGTTTGCTATCAGTTTCTGAAGTCCTGGATGTGAATAGAGGAGCTAGCCAGTACCAACATAAACGCTCTTCTTTCCACTGCTCCTCAGGTTGTATGGCTTCAACTTACATGCTTAGGTGAATGATTAGGGGGAAAAATTGAGGAAAAAATTTGAAGTTCTTTTCTCTCCACTGCCTATTTAGTGACTTGTTTTGGTCACTGGAGTTGAAGGGAAGCAAAATTCTCATTTTTATTTTTCTGTTGAGCATTATTTTTGTCAGCAACTGTCTTGGCAACCCTGAATTTAATGAGTAAGGGACGCAACATCTGGAGGGAATAGAGACCAAAATTTGAGATTAAGTAGTTCTTAGGTTATTTTCCAGCTAGATGGTATTTGCATTTTAAATTAGGTATAAAGTTAGTTGGATACTAAATTGAGATTTCCATCCCTAACGTCACTTGGATTTTATAACTTAATGAAATATAAACAAATAACTTCCTGTGTTCTGCGTTTTCTGTCACTGCTTAGTGTCCAGCTACCCAAAGAGTTTTAAGGTGTCTGCCAGAAATGCTGTCCTGGCACTGGGTCTGTTATAATAGTACAGATTTGGTAAAATCTATTAAATTGGTAAGACCTGGCACATCAGTAAAGAAATTAAGATTTTTTAGTAGAAAATTCCAAGAGTAGTCCAGGTTTTAATAGGATGGATCACTCAGTGTGGTAGCACAGTGAAACTAAGGCTAAGCTGGAGGTTTCCAAAAGGCTTTAGAATAATCATGTAGTAGTCGTATAGTAAATGAAGAAATTCCATTCCTGTAAACAAGGGTTTTCACCGATAAAGCTGGTGAAATTCCGCTAGGAAAGCCTGCTTAGCTGTGTTAACTGCAGTGCTTAGCAAACTGTTGGAACCCATGGAGTGTTCTATTTGTAGATTTTAGCTCGCCTTCTGTTTGGAGAAAGCTCTGTCACAAAAGACATATTTGTTTGTGTACGCTACAGCGTTTTATTGTAGTGGCTGTGCTCTGCTCACGCAGATATACTCCTCGTGCAGTATATCCAGCGTGGCAGTTCTGGTCAACTGTACCAAAACCTATATCTGATGATACTACAGGTTTTTCAGGATGTCATTTCAATGCAGCGTAAGGTGATTGAAGTCAAAAGTGCCACATGTATCTCCTGGCTCATCTAGCTGCAAGCTTACTGCATAGGAGGATGTCCTGAAGGGAGGAAAAGCATAATGTGTTTAAAAAAGACAAAGTGTGACTTCTTGAATCAGTGCTGGCTTAATGAGAAAGATGGGAATAAGAGCTAGACACCTGTGATTTAGCCTAATTAAGTTAATATTAAATTAAAGCCCTTACTCTTTAAGTTTAGGGGATTGTCAAGCTGAACAAGTGCTGCTTCTGTGCTCAGAAATGCTAGGCAGTAACACTTCAATTCTGTTCAGACAGCTGCTGCTTAGAGTCCATCTTTACAGAAAGAACCTGTTTGTAAGAGTTGATCATTGGAAAACGTTGAGTACATGTTTTTGTTACAGAAGTGATTATGAAAAAAATAGCCCCAAACTGGTACACTGTGCAACCTGAATATGGAAGTACTGCAAGCAGAGCTCTTCTCCAGTGGCTGCTGTTGCGTGAGCTGTGGAGGAAAAGTGCTGGCCTCCTGAGAGAAATGAGGCTTAATTTCAGGTTTCAAGTTATAAAGAGTCTTCTAGAGTTTGTCAAAATGTTCCAGTGCATAAAGTTGATGCTTTTAGTGGCAGTAATCCATTATCATCACCACTCTCCACCTTTCCTCACTTTTCATCTTTACAGTGAAATCACTGAAAGTAACAAACAGTGCTTAAGGTTTTGTATCTATATTTGCAGATCACCAGGAGAACCTCACTCTGAAAACATTGAAACTAGCCGAATGTAAGTGAATGGATGAGTTTTGTGTATCTTGTTCAAAAATGTTTTGAACGTGTGTAACAGCTGTTCTTGCACGTGCTTGGACAAAAGACAAAAGCTGAATAGAACTGTGGAATTATCTTACAGTTTGAGTTAATAATTCTAAGCCTCTGTGTAAACTGTTCCTGTGGTTGTTTTATTTAAAGTTGAATGAGTTGAACGGAAAGTTTAGTGGTTTGATTTAACCTGAACCAGTAGATGGTAGCATAATACAGTGTCAGAAATCTTCAGGCCTATAAATCACACTTACAGGAGGGGTGTGATACGGTATCCGTGCAGTGTCTTGTTCACAGTTCTGAACCTTGTGTTGGGCTGTCTTTTGTTAGCCTAGAAGCCAAGAGTAACTAGAAGCAAGGTCATCATGGGCCAAAATGCTAATTTCAAATTCAGAAGGATTGCAGGAATGAGAGGACTATTTAAAACCAATAAAGTTATTTGAGACTATATTCTTCTGCAATTTAACAGACAAATGTTTTCTAGCTATTCAAACGGTTCTGTCATAGAACTCATAGGGAAACCGCAAACTGCTTTTCTGACTTACAGCACAAGTTCCAAAATAACAAAGGGAGCACAGCCCGGTGGTTAGGGATACTGTGTAAGGCTTCAAAGGATCTGGGTTCTGCCACAAACTACTTCTCTGACCTTAAACTGTGTCCTCCTCACACCAACCACCTCCTCCAAGTGATCTAAGCATGCAAGGCACTGTGGGCTGAGTGCCAGTTCAGAGTATTTTGCAGGCTGAGGACATAGTGTGAATTGCTCAAGGACTTCTGCTCTAGCTAGCTGCCCTGCCTGGGGAGAAGCGAATCTGAGGTGAACCCCTCCACATTGCACTTTATACCTAAAATTGCAAGTGGTAAGAAGGAAACAAGGAACACTCTACCCATGTCTTTCTAGCAGTTTGCTGCAATGAAATCTTTTTGTGTGCTATGAGGAGCACTTCTCCTGGGACAAGGAATTTGCTTTTCCCTCTCTCATGCCATCTGTTACAGAAGAAACATCTAGCTGCTTTCCTAGGAGTACACATTGCAGGGATCCAAACCTGAGAGGTGACTGGCTGTTGCTAAATGGACACGTGTTAGTGACAGAAATGGCAAAAACCTTTCTTCTCCTGCTCTGGGTTGCTCTTTCTCCTGCACCGTGTTGTGTTGTTCTAGCAGCCAGTTGTGCTGTGTTGTGTTCCCCCAGCCTAGCCAAGCAGGGAAATGATTCTGTACACCAGCTGTAGTCCACTCTGGATATCGTCAGTTGGACTACTTGCTTTTTATACGTTGTAAGGAAAGTTGTCTCAGAACCAAGTACCTTGACTGGTGTGAAACAATGTGACTCCATGAGGACATATAGTAAGTCCATAAGGAAAAGGCAGTGCAGTTCTTTTTCCTTCTAGCAGTTTGAATTTTCATTTTTGTGTTTTACTCTCCTTAAAACTGAACCTGATAAAATAAGTGTCAAACTCTTCTATGGGAAATCTGAATTAATTTTTTTGGTGCAGAATGATGATCAGAATTGCTCTAACTGTAGATGTCGGGTATCTGTCTAAAAAGTACGTGAGCTAGTCAAGTTTTAGAGAGTCACTCTGAGTAGTAGCTGTGTAGCATTAAAGCATGGCATACTTGAACAACTGGGTTTTTAACATCTGTGTCACAATGTGATGTGTGCACAGTCTGTTACAGGGAACTGCAGTCCTGCTGCTTAGTTGCTCTTACTACCCGAGGTGGAATGGCAGGCTGGCTAATAGTGTAAACTGCAAGCCTACTTAAGTAGCTAAAATAGTGACTGTGTTACTTACTTGCTGCAATTCATTAGTAAATGCAGGTGCTTAGACCAGTGTGGTGTTATTTGCACAATGAATGGCTAAGTTGCTTTTGCTCTGGCTGGCTGATCTAATTGCATAATGTGTCTGTGTTTTGCGTTGCACAGCTTTGTTCTAAGGTTACAGTCACATATGGTGCAGAAGTGAATTAAGATGTTCAAGTCTGACTCTTTCAGATTCTGACGTAGCTCAGTTTTGGGAATCTTTCCTGAGTTTTCCTTGAAGTCTCTGAATTTTTAAGATCAGCCTGTCACAGATCTTAATTAATTTTCAGCTTCAACTAGTATAACTATTACAACCTCTTTAGCACTACATTACTTAGTTTTTAATCACTTACATTAACAGTAGCTTATATTGTTATCAGTTCATGTGTTTTCAGACTGTGTATAGCTTTCCTTCCTTCTGTTTTTGAGGCTAGGGTGCTGTGTAATTTTGAAACTTATTTTTTACAGCTATTGAACACTCCCCCAGTTAAAGCAATTTTACAGCTGACAAACAATCATCTGAGTGGAGTAGATTTGGTAGTGGTTTGTTTCCTGTGAAAGAGCAGCAAAGTAAGCAACCTCAAAATACGCCACTAAAACGAATTGCAGCCACTGTAGATACCTACAGTGACTGTTGTGTTAGTATTTCATGACACTTGCTTTCAGGTGCCATCTTAGTGCTTTTTAGATACAGAACGCCTCAAAATGTGACTGTGGGCCATTGCTCATAGTAGCCTCTTCATCAAACCTTGCCACACCAGAGGTATTTGAGTGGCATCTGCTGCTTGGTTTATTGCCAGTCTTGGAAGGAGAAGGTGTGGAAACTATCCTTATGTGCACCTGCAGCCTTGCAACCTGCTGTACTGTGATCTGTCTAAGATGAGTTCAGAATCTCCCCAAAGCCTCTTGTCAGGCAGCGTTCCCTTGAGGCGACCTTACCAGTTAATATGACTGCGTTAACTCCTGAAGAATTACGACTTCTTTAATTTAGCAGCTACTTAAGATACAATTAAGTGTCTGGTGGCTTTGCTTCCAAGAGCACAAAAAGTGTAGTAAGATAAATTGACTGAACTTTGTAACTGTTTGAAAGAAAAGGAAATCCAGATTTTTGCACTAGAAAATACGACTGAGACTATGTTATAGACCTTGGCTCCTGTGGAGCTTGCAGGGTGCGGTACATTTACCAGTTAAAAACAAGCAAAAAGATTTTTCTCTAGAGCTGTCTAACGCAGAAATGTTAGACCATTCTTAAACTGGAAACTACTGGTACATGTTACTTCCACTTAGCTTCTCTGTGATTGTGATAGTATTCCTAGGACAGTATAATGTGGCATGAAAACGTAGTAAAAAAACATGACTGTGGAAACAAATCTTAAAAATTGTTCTGCAGCTTCTAATAAAAACAGATTTATGTGAAATTCTCTTTTCTGTACGTAGCATCTTCAAATTGTACGAGGTTGATCAGCATACGGGTCTCTTTCTCTGCAGGTTGGTCTTAGATGTTGCAATGGTCAGTCCTCTCATAATCAGTATTTTTGACTGAAATAGTTTGTTTCTTATATCATGCTTTACACTGAGTGCTCCAGCAGTCCAGAAGCAGACAACTGGCACAAGTGCCCAAGTTACTGTCGGTGTCTCTTGATACCTCACTGTAGTGCTGATACTCGTTTCCTTTATTTGGTTAAGGTGCTGACCAGAACACAGTGTATAGATGTCATACCTGCCAAAGTTAAGCTTGTTCAGCAGAGTACAAGTTTTGCACTTCCTAGAGTGCCAGAACTGCTTTAATGAAGGGAAGAACAACATGGAAGATATTAAGCAAAACTACATATTCTTTAGTACTTGACAAAGTCCTAATTATTGGTTTTGTCCTGAATGCAAAATACAGACTGAGGGACTCGTGCAAGTGCGACTTTTTGCCAGTAAAGACGAAGTTGGCTGTGTTGTGGGCTCATAGCCAGTACAGAGTGTTAGATTTTAGGACTCTTTACTTGATCATTTAAAACAAAATTTGGAAAGCTATTGAAGTACTTTGTGTGGGTAGATGTTAACTTTGGAAGTTTAACAGGTGATAGATAACAAGTGTGTGCTTTTCTTTCCCCCCTCAAATATTAAGAATAACTGATTTGCTCAAACATGGTAAGAGTTGCAAGTTTATAGTCAGTCGTATAGTCAGCAGTAATTCAAGCTACATCTTTGTAGTTAAATAAATGAGCTTTTTTTATGAAGGCTGTATTTCTGTCTGCCCTTTCAACAGGCACTGATTCTGCAAACACTAGCGTAGGATTTAAAACACAATCAAATTTGCCTACAGTTATTACACAGGTTGATTGCTTGCAGTAATTGCCTAGTAAATGGGGTTTTTTATAATCAGTTATTTAATGGCTCTAGGCCTCTAATGGTGGATTTTGTTCGAGCCTGGGTTTTTCAGGGGGTAGATTTGGGATTTTTCCTGAAGCAAGCTGACAAACTGGGGTGCAATTGGTGCGTTATCCACCTCTCCATTTTATGGCTAAGTGACTGTTGGAGGGATCACAGAAGTGACAGGGCACTGCATGCTTCCTAAAGAAGGACAGTTTGGAACTAGGATAATGAGAGCAGTTGGTCTCCTGGAGCTTAGAATCATAGAATCATAGAATCATCGGGATGGAACAGGCCTCCAACGGTCATCTAGTTTAACCCACCTGCAATAAGCAGAGACCTAATAATCTGAAGACGAAAGAAAGAGCGGTAATGAAAAGGCACGTTATTAGTAAGATGGTAGCAAAGTAATTTGCCTCTGAGAGAAGATTAAAACAGATGTGCTAACTTCTTGACCGCCCTCTATTTAGGCACCTTTTGTGCATTGCTTTGGAAAGGCAGGACAGCTCTTCTGTTCTTGGACTGAACTGTCCTGGGGAAGGTCTGGGCCTGAATTTGCCAGCGTGTGATTTTTCTGGAGGCGCAGTGGATCTAGAATATGTGGTGTGGATGAAGGTGATCCAAGAGGGGTTCATGGTCTTGCTCCCCAGCTGTTGAGGCCTGCCAGACTGGAAAAAGCGAGGTTTGGATAATGCAAGCTCCGTGTGTGTGTGTGTTTGCAGAAAGTATGTTTCGTAGGTGCCAGTGCCGGGAGTGGGCAAACGATCTTAGAACACTGCTGGAACAGAAGGCTCTGCTACAGCTCTGTGTGGAGCAATTGGCAGTTTGCTGCGCAGGCACTTCTGAAGGGTTTGTGTGGGCGATGCTTTTACCTGGAAACTTGTCTTCTCGAGAGCTGCTGTTCCTAATATAACTAAGCAGAAGCACAAAACCAGCACGCAGGGTTTAAAACTGCAATTCATAGAAAGCAGTATTTAACTTCCCAAAGATGTCCATCTATCACCCACCCTTTTTAAAAATGGTTTATGGTCTGCTGTCATCTTATTTCTAAAGTGTAGTATAATTATTGCAGGTCTTTTTATGCTCCGGTATGAAAGCTGTTTTGCTGTTAGTACTAAAATGACTGTTTACTGTTGCTCGGGGTTTTTCCTACCCAGCAGGCAAACATAAATTTTCTTCTGCTTCCCGTGCGCTTTAATATTTCTCCTGGGCTTTTTTGAGTTAAGACAACCAGTCGTAAACATTTTGTCACTTCTGAATTCATAATAGTTTTGTTAAAGCAAGCCGGTGTGGTAGTTTTCCACTTAGGAAGTTGTCTGTCTTGGAGCAGTATGAGACTTCTGTGTAGAAATGATGGAAAAGTTGCTGTGTCCCGGGCAACATCTGTGATCTGGTTGGTTGTGACTGAAGTTTAGCTAAGTGTAAAGGAAACGGGATGCTGTTACTGCAGACGTTTTTAACTTCAGGCAAGTTTTGAAACTTGGATGAAAATTCTTTGGTTTGCAGGTGAACGTCAAAGAACTGTGTGCTTCAGTTTTTTTCCTAAAATTCCTTAAACATTTTTGTGACAGAGAAAATTAGAAGTTTAACTTTACTGTGTGCTGCACTTCTGTATTGAGTTTAAGGTACATGATGGATTAGGTGCTGTTACATGTGAACTTTTGAACCAGTGCACGTGCTCTCTTGTTTGCTCTAGGTTTTTAGACCTTAAAAAATTACGTAATGATGCAAAATACAGCTTGGTGCACCTTCACCCAAGCATGTACAACAGTGGAAGCTTAGTGCTGGACACTTACAGTCCACAGGTTTGTCAGCATTTAGATTACAACTGTGAAGTACTCATTATCTGACTTTTTATTACTATTTTAAAAGCCTAAAGGCATTCTTTTTTCTTCAAGTACTACACTTATTTTAAGTGAGTACTGATTTCTTTCTAAACTGGAAAATGTGCTAGTAAAATTGTTGGACTTTGGAGAAGGAAGACACCCCCTGCTTCAGGCACTGCTTCTCTCTGAAGTTGCATGCCTTACTTGAAGAGCTTATACAAGCCCTACCGTGTGGGAAGTTATCCTTAAGGTCTTTATGTCTGTGAATCGCTTACAAGTGCAGCCACAACAGTGGAGTTTCATACTGGGATGTGCAACAACAGCGAATCTTTGCAAACTTCCATGCAACTCCGTCTGCAGACTTAGCTACACGAGGTGTCTGTATGCTGGTAGTCACTGAGTCTGCAAGGGACCAGTCACTCTTAACTAGTTCTCTGTGTAGCAAACTAAAGAGAGCTGCAGTCTTCACTGTATAGGAAATTGAGAGGGGACGAACCAGTTTTAATGCCTCAGGCTAAGAACTTAAATTTTCTGTATACGGAGTGAACAAGGGAAACTGGAAAGATACCAGTTTTCAAACTCCACAGGATGTAGATTTATCTGAATAAGGGAATGTGGCCTGTTGACACTGGAGAATACCAGCAGTGCCTTAAGTACCGCAGTGGGAATGGGGTATGAAGTACCTTAGTGTTTTGTGAAAGCACACATAGGCTTACTGGGAACCACATTTTTTGTGAGTGGTTTCATGAATGACCTCAGTGTGGGTAGCTCTTGGAGAAGGCTCTGCTTTCTTAAGTGTGTGTCCTCATTGTAAGTCTCTACTGGTTTACTTCCTTAATTTAACTGAAGCCATGTCAGAAATGTGCAGAACACCCACCAGGGAGAGCTGGAAGGGAGTTCTAACACTGTCGTACTGTAGCGCTGTATGTTGTATTATTTGCTTCCCTAGTTAATTTAAAAATAAATACATAACTAGTGTGTCATCAGACCTTCTGCTTCTAATAGAATTTCACTGAACTTCTGTGAAAGTGAGGCTGTGGCCATATATCAAAACAAAGATGTTTGTGCAAGAAGCATTATTGTAAGCAGACCGCAGTTTGAGAAGTAACTGGTAGTTAAGTACTGGGAGGAAAGAGATGCTGAGTCCCTCAGAAGTCAACTGTAAACAGACAAGTCTAAGCTTAGTTTTTGCTTGTTGCATCTCAGATAGGAGATCAGTAGTTACTTTTAGAACTTGATGGTAGTCTCCCTTCGGAAGCAGCTGATTGGAACTCAGATACTTAACCAGCCAATATTAACAAGTAGTACCTGTGAGTCTAGCGCTTAAGTTCTTAGGTACTTGTTTTATGGAGAAATCTGTGTAGGCATCAACGTTGAGAAAGGCAACTTTAACACCAGTTTCTGATTAAAATCTTGCTTCCTATGTTCTATTCTTCGGAGTACTGTATGACTAAAGTTAGGCAAAGAGCCTGCATGTTACACCTAATCAAAGTGTTTGATGTGTTTCATATCTGGTATTTTTAATAATTCATCTTAAATGAGGATTTGGGGGGTTCTGTCCAAATTGTGGTCAACTGTGGTGCTCTTGGTGCTGTAGGCAGCTGCTTCTGTCGCAGTTACCTGCAGTTTTTCAGCAGTTTCTTTACCATTTGCATGTTTCTGTAAAATCTGTGACCGTACCAATTGGACAGTTAAATTTTCATGTGTATGTATAGTTCCAAGCACATTGCCTTGAGTAGTAGCTTTTCATAGTACATACTTGCCATGTGTAATTGCAGGAGAGAGGGAAGGAATTGGCAAGTAGCTTTTTAAGAGAAAGCTACCTTACTTTTTAAATACCTTACTAAGCTGAGGAGAGGTATAGTCAGCCTTGAGCTGAACTGTAATCGTGGCTTTATCTTTAACCAAGGAATATTTTTCCTCTGATTTAAATAATTATCTGATAGCATAATCATATAAATGGTTTAGGTTTTTTTAAGGGTTTGTGTAACTAAATAAATGCATGGATCACTTACATTTCACGATTCTTCTCTCAGTCAGTGGCAGCCACACCCCAGCACTACTCATAATATTCAGTCACCTGTATGATACCCATTCCTGTTCCATTTGCAGCCTTGCTTTGCATTTCAATTGCTCTTTTTTTCCCAGTGACAGCTGAGATTGTACAGAACTGAACAAGATTGTGTGCACAGTAACACTAGAATGTAAAGCAAAAAACTCTGCATAAACTGGATTTGACTTTCACTTAACGTTGGACCCACAAATTAAATAGTGTGTTAAAAATATTTGCATTTGTCAGGATGGGAGTTCTGTATTTAAAAAAAAACCCTGATGTGTTCTCTCTGACACAGAAATCTTGTGTTTCAGTGCTTGACTAATCTCTGCCTTGCTGATGCTTTTGAATGAGCTTTGTATGTGAAAGCTCTACTAATCCTTGTACTTACTGTTTGAATGTTTGCTACAGGAAGCGAGCAGCTGCAAAGCATCTAATAGAGCGCTACTACCACCAGTTAACTGAGGGCTGTGGAAATGAAGCCTGCACGAATGAATTTTGTGCTTCCTGTCCAACTTTTCTCCGTATGGATAACAATGCAGCAGCCATTAAGGCCCTCGAGCTGTATAAGATTAATGCAAAACTCTGTGATCCTCATCCCTCCAAGAAAGGAACGAGCTCAGCTTACCTAGAAAACAATTCCAAAGGTGCCCATAACAATTCCTGCACTGACAGAAAAACGAACAAGAAGGAAATGCAAGGCCCAAGAGATGACTTTAAAGGTAAGATGTTATTTTAGTGTGTTGCTAAAATAAAACATGGTTAATGTGCACAAGGCCACAGAACTCACTGTCGTGGTAGTCTGCTGTCTGCTTACATAAAGTACAATGATGAGCAATCAAATGTTTTACTGTGAATTCTGAAAAATCGACAGGTTAGCGCTGAGCCCTGATTGCAAATCTGTGTCTTTACCAGGTCTCTGTTAACAGCCACGTACGTTGTGTTGCTTTGACACAATTGGTTTTGCAAATACATCAAGTGCTGTTGTGTGACTGCTTTAGTTTTGCATAGTTCCTTGCATTTCTGTAGTTAATGATTTTTAAAAGTTACACTTCAACTAATTCTAGATTCCGTGTTAAGAAACGTAACAGATGGATGACAGTGATGCAGTGGACAATAGGCAAGATATCTACCAAGCGAAAAAAACTAAGCAAAGTGATCTCTAAGTCAGTGTATGAGAATGAAATACTGTGTCTCTTCTAACTCTGAAAGCTCTCTAGAGTTGTAAATACATGCTACAAGAGTCATTCGACTTGTTGGCAAGACATCAACCTTTAAACAGTCCTGTAAGTGTTGTTGCAATAACAGGTATAAACACAGAAGTTAACACTTTACAGCAAAGAATGGAAAAGTCAGAAATAAAACATAGTACCGTGTTACCCGGGACCTAAGATGCTGCACTCAATACCTGCATTGGTTTGTTCTTTATCTGATGCAAGGGCAAATTTATCCCCAAATTATTTATGATCTGAGTAAGCAAAGAAGCGAAGTGTAGGGGGAGGAAAGGGGAGCCGGTGTAGTATTAGATGGGCAAGAGGCACATTAAGTCTTTGACTTGTGTCTTGGGTTTGTGTATTTTTAAAGGAGGTGAGCACTACAGAATTTTTTTCCTTCTCTCTGACCCTACTGTCCTCTCTCCCTAAGTATCTTCTCAAGCAATCTCCAGAGACAGTCTGTTGTCTAAAGCAAGGAATAAGTCAGACTTAATCTGTTGCAGCATCACAGGTATTGACCTTTCTTTATAGTGGTATGGACAGAGAGCATTAATGCCTCTTAAAGTCCACGTAAGACTCTTGCTTACCTTTGGAACTGGATTATATCCAAGGAGCCTTTTTGTTCCTGAAAACACTTAATTGGAAACAGAGGGTCAGCAGACAGGCAGTAAGCACACAGTCCTAACAAAGCTTGCATAAAAGACAAGGGTATGATAATTAATTTTCCAACTAGAGAGTGTGTGCTTTGACAGTAGGTAGATCGCGTACAGTTTTACCGCAGTCAGGTCTGTGTCAAGACATGGACTCCTTCACGTACAGATTTGCCAAGGAATATTACTGAGAACAAGATCTAAGGAAATAACATTGCATTGAAGGATCACTTCGTTTGCAACAGAAAGGATAAGAAGGCATCTAGGTGATCCTGCTCTGGCAGGGGGATTGGACTGGATGATCTTTGAAGGTCCCTTCCAATCCCTAATGATTCTGTGATTTTATGTAAAAGCTCGCGTTGAAGCACAAGTCAGCTAAAATTTGTGCGAGTTAGAGGAAATCTTCACTGAAGTTTGCTTTGCTGTTTTTACCACTGTTGGAAGTAAAAATGGGGCAGAACCTTATGGCAGCTCAATGGTCATCGACTGTGATTTAGAAGTCCTATGACACTGCTGATGGTAACACTAAATATTTTAACCAGATGTAGCTCATAGTTAGTTCTTCAAATGCCAAAATGTTCAAAAGAATGACTGAGGGAATCCTGTTGCAAGTCTAGAAATATTAAATGTCTGGTTAAATTGTCAACTCTTTGCAGCTAATATTTATGCATAATAGCATCTTTTGTTATGGTTTATGGAAAAAACCTACGAATAAATAGTCTCTGCCATCTGCAGTCAGTGAACTTGAGGCTGTAGTCCTCACTTGGAGGAGATATGGCACGAAACAGCGTCTGTGTCAACAGTTAATTTGCTTTTAGGCGAGTCTCCTTGAGCATGCATTGCAGACAATAACAATAGGAGGCTGCACACTAAGATTCAGTCAGTTCACAGTATTTTCATTGCTGTTTTTTAACACCACATATCTTGGTTTTGAAGCTTTCGCTGTCTTCAGATTAATTAGATGTCAATCTCAGTGGCATGACACAAGCTTAGTCTTTACTGTGTTATATGTGCTCTGAGAGTGGCTTGGGGCCCCACGAAAAATTAATAGGTTGTCTATCATTGCATCACGTAGTTTGTATTTTTAATTTAGTGACTGCTTGGAATTAATCGTAACATAGACAATCACGTTTCAAAATATTTAAGCATGTAACTCTCCTTACTAAAATGATCTACTTCTGCAGAAAGAAGGAAGTGTTTGTTCTGGCATGGTTGGTGAATACAGTGCTGTTATGTGGGGGTGGTGGTTTTGTTGGTGTGGTGTTTTGTGGTGGGTTGTTGGTGGTTTTTTTTTTAAGAGCTCTAGAGATGCTAATAAGCAGATTCACTTTCAGTTCTGTGCATCAGTTCAAAAGAATCTGCTTAAACTGGAACATCCTTTCAGGTGGTAATCCTACTCTAAATCATCACCTGATGTGAAAGCATCTGTGGGTTCTCTTTGAGAAGTAGCATAGGAAGCTATAAACTGTATTTTATCCTCTTCTCTAAAGAGAAAGGAAGATTCCAAATAACAAATGGACCACCAAATGACTTTTCTATCAGGGACTTGGGCGGGGAGAGAAGCAGTTGGGTGTTTGGAGGTGAAGTGTGTAAACCAGCCTGTTCATCTGAATAGCATATTGATGAGTATACTCAAGTTGTTTATCTGAGTGAGGCCAAAGAAATAAGCCGCATACTGAAGTGTGTGTTCAGTTAAGAAAGCAGTATAAATCTCTAAGCATGTATTGCAGGCTTTAGGGAGCATTGTGAGGCGTCCGTTTAATATAGAAACAGAGGCAGAAGGCATTAAAAACAGAAACAAATTTCTTTGTTCTGTGTTTCTGTTAACATAGAGTAAAGCAAATCATTGAATCTTTTCTTCAGGATCTGTTCTTAAGGACAAAAGTGTGTTTGAAAAATGAGATGGTTAGCTCTGCACACTCACCCAAAGACCGTGTTGTCACACAGTCTTACGAAGTCTTTAAAAACTTTAAGTATCTTGCCAGTGGATTTGGTTGCTTGTTTGGACAATACAGTGTTAACTACCAAATGTAGTTAATCATAGGCTGCAAAACAGTTCTACCATTTAGTCTGTTCTCTGGTTGATGTAAATGAATAAAACACTTTAAAGAATCTTTATTGAATGAAAACATGATTGTTCATGCAAATTAAATGATAAAGTATTTGTCTTGGGATTTATTCCAGTGCTAAGATTTGTTTCTCCCTTTGCTAATGGAGAGACGACACACAGATTTCTTGAGAGAATTACAAATATTTCCTATTTTTCATATTTCTCTTAATAAAATGAATGCCTTATCTTTTTATAGATGTGACTTTTCTAACGGAAGAGAAGATATATGAAATTCTTGAACTTTGTCGAGAGAAAGAGGATTATTCCCCTTTAATCAGAGTGATCGGGCGAGTATTTTCTAGTGCTGAAGCATTGGTACAGAGTTTCCGAAAAGCCAAGCAGCACACCAAGGAGGAGCTCAAGTCTCTTCAAGGAAAGGATGAAGACAAAGACGAAGATGAAAAGGAAAAAGCTGCCTGTTCAGCTGCTGCTATGGAAGAAGATTCAGGTGCATCGTCATCTTCATCATCACGGATAGGTGACAACACCCAGGGAGATAATAACCTCCAAAAACTAGGCCCAGATGAAGTGTCTGTAGACATTGAAGCAGTCAGACGAGTCTACGACAGATTGCTTTCTAACGAAAAAATAGAAACTGCCTTTTTAAATGCACTTGTGTACTTGTCACCTAATGTGGAATGTGACTTGACTTATCATAACGTGTACTCTCGGGATCCTAACTATCTGAATTTGTTTATTATCGTCATGGAGAATGGCAATCTTCATAGCCCAGAATACCTGGAAATGGCTCTCCCGTTGTTTTGCAAGGCAATGAGCAAGCTGCCCCTTGCAGCGCAAGCAAAACTGGTCAGATTGTGGTCTAAGTACAGAGCAGACCAAATTCGGAGAATGATGGAAACATTTCAGCAGCTTATTACTTACAAAGTCATAAGTAACGAGTTCAATAGTCGTAACCTAGTGAATGATGATGATGCTGTTGTTGCTGCTTCAAAGTGCTTGAAAATGGTTTACTATGCAAATGTAGTAGGAGGAGATGTGGACACAAATCATAATGAAGAGGAAGATGAAGAACCCATCCCAGAATCAAGTGAATTAACTCTTCAAGAGCTGTTGGGTGAGGAAAGAAGAAATAAAAAAGGTCCTCGAGTGGACCCACTGGAAACTGAACTTGGTGTTAAAACTATAGATTGCAGAAAACCACTTATCCCTTTTGAAGAGTTTATTAATGAACCACTGAATGATGTTCTAGAAATGGACAAAGACTACACTTTCTTCAAAGTAGAAACAGAAAACAAATTCTCTTTTATGACCTGTCCTTTCATACTGAATGCTGTTACGAAGAACCTGGGATTGTATTATGACAATAGAATCCGGATGTACAGTGAAAGACGCATAACTGTACTCTACAGCTTAGTTCAAGGACAGCAGCTCAACCCATATTTGAGACTTAAAGTGAGACGTGATCACATCATAGATGATGCACTTGTGCGGGTAAGTGATGCAGTAGCATAGAACGTAGGTTTTTTTGAAAACTGCGTGGGCTTTGACTGACTAACTGGATTATGTACTAGACTGCCTCCAGAAGAAGCTCAAGTGGCTTTACTATGTGAAGTCTGAACTCTAAGCATGCTGATGGAGATCTGTGTGTTCAGCAGAACGGCTTCCACTCAGAGTTGTTGCCAACTTAGGAGTTATTTGACACCTTTTAAAATACTTCCAGTTACAGGGGTGGTTACGTTTTTAATGGTAAGAGTGACCAATCTCATACCCTTTCTTTTGTCCCTTGGACTGTCTTAGATCATGTTCTGATACTAGGATTTTTCAGATGGAAAGAAAACCTTTCAGTTGTGCGTTTTGCTGAACTAAAATATGATAGATACCAGGTATGGGTGTCTGCACCATAAGTAGAACTTGTCACTTCTGAGCGTTGTTGCATTTTGGTGCAAAGGCAGATACACCTGTGAAAGGAGAAAACAGACCTGTTAATACCTGAGAACTGAGAGAAGCCTCTTTCTGAAAATGCTGCCCTCCTAAAGTAAAACTTCAATTCATGTGTTCACACGTTTTTGGAAAATGGAAATCACTCTGCATACAGACTGCACTGAATTTTTTTGCATATGCCCTTCATTTTTAGGATCCTTTCTCCTTTTATTTCTTGCTTCAAGCTGCTGTTTTTCAGACACTACTGTTTCTGTGTTTGATTATTAAAGCACAGCAATGTTTGCAAAATTCCAAATTTAACTGTGGCTTCTAAAGCTCATTGACAAAGAGCCAGCCAAGTATTTGGAGAGACTGGGGAAAGTGTCTGCTTTTGCCTCTCAGCTCAGCTGTTACTTCTAGTTAAGTGTGATTTTGCTGCTGAAGGTCAGTTGAGAGTGCCCACACTGATGTGTTTTCTGTGTACCTATGATTTTCCAAATGGCTCAGCAGCTGCATGGGAATTGCTGGTATCACTTAGTGAAATCTTCTTCTCTGGTACCGATAGGAAAAATAAGACTGCAGTGCAGAAGTGGCTTCTGTCTGTAAGCCTGATTTATGTTAGGTAAATGAGAAACACACTGTTTTTTAAGATTAAAGGCTACTGCATACCAGTTTCAAAATTTACTCTGATTTTGCTATAATTTACAGTTGTATTAATTTGTTTGGTCATATTAATGCAGCAGAGTTTTATTTCCTTGACTCTTCAGTTTCTGGATACGGAAGTACTGGAAAAAAGGGAGGATGAGCTAAAAGATGAATACTGGTTTTAAGGGCATGTCCATTGTAACGTAGGAAGCAAACCTTCCTCCTCACGCTGGTGATGGGAAGGAAGATCTGTTAATATGAGAAAAGGCATTCTTCCATGTATTGTGTGTTGGAAAAGGAAGTCAAGACCTTTGAAAACAAAATTACATGTAGTGTTTCTTAGAAAGCTCATGCCCAGCACTGGGTTGGACTGGCTGCTGTACTGCAGCAGGTCACAGCAGTCTCAACTGTACACTCTCTTGGTCTGTTGGAAATGTCATGTAAATGAGATTAAGCTCCAACATACTAATGTAAATAGTGATGTGCTTGCAGCAGCCCTTGCACATCCTAGGAGTATGAAATACGTGTCTGGGCAGTTACCGTGGTTCTTCTAATGGATGCCAATTTAAGCTGTCAGAACATGCTGAATTGTGGTGACCTAACTCTCAAGGCCCCAAGAAGAGTAAGAATTTTAAACTGTGTAGTCTGGGGGGAAAAAAAATAAAGGAGAAAGGTAGAACTGTTCTAGATTTCAGGTAGTCTGATCTGAGCTGTGGTGTTCGTCAACAAGACCAAGTGCTGCTCAGGCATTTCTCAAAGGTAAAAACTAGTTTATTTTTAGGTAAATGGACATGAGTTGAAGACTCGCCATCCTAGCTAGAGGAAGGGACTCACGTGATGCAACAAGGGAGCTATTGAGGTGGTGTGGACTTAGAAAAAAATCGTGTTGAAAAATGTATGTTGTGAGTACAAAAGTCACCTTTTAACTACAGATATGATTAAACTGATTAGATGGATCAGATACCTAGTGCTCAAGGAAGAGATGTTAAATATTCCTGAGGAGGTGTCAGAAGGTGAGAAAGGAGCTAATGGAATAATAAATCTCGGTTTACTGTGGTGTGCCTGTATCTCTCCCTTTCATTTGTTTCTTGTTATTTTACCATCAAAAAGGATCCAATAGAGAAATTGAGAGTTCAGAGTCTCTTCAAAGAGACTGTAAAGTCCTAATGGTCAAAAAAGGTGACAGAGGACATAAAAGATGATGTGAAGAAGCTGAATGGGAAATAAATACTGTTGTTATCAACTGATATCACCCAGTCATCATATCTGATAATATCAGAAGGCAAGCTTAACATAAGCAAGCTCCATCAAAAGATAGTGGGCATTACACCCATTTGTATGTGACCCACACGCAAACCTCAGGAAGTCTCTTAAGCTACAAGTCTGCTGGTAGCTGGAGAAGCGTTATAGGGAAACATACTGTTCCGTGCTGTTGTCCTGCAGTTTCTTCATCAAGTGCTTGATCTGTTAAGAACTGCTTGTTTTTACTGGTACTTCCTGAAACAGGTTGGAGAGGGATTTTAGTAATTGCCACAGTTCACTTCCACTTCCTAATTGATATGAAACTGCTCTGGAGGTCCATCTCATGTCCTAGTCCTTAAAGTAACTTGCTCTGTCTCTGGTTATAAATCAAAGATGACCACAGTGTGCCTCTGTAGCAGCCACAGCAGCATTAAACCTGAGTGAAAGCTACACTCTATGTGTTTGCATCAGTGTGGTAGGTGCAGTATTGAACTTTGGAAAGGTCTCACTGTAAAGTATCAGAAAGAACTTGCCAAAACAAGTCTTCAGTAGTAAAAGCATACAATTACCTGTGCTCAGTGGCAAGATGTTTGCAAACGTGCTTAAATTAGAGGTAAGTAATTGTGATTCCTTGTGTGTTTACCTTCGACTTGCATTTGTTGCTTCTGAAGATTGAATACTTACAGATTATTCATATTTTCCTTACTGATGTTGGGTATTTTTAACCAAGTATATCAGTCAAGCTTCATAATAACTTCTTGCAAATGACTGAGTACCGGTCTTTCACTGCTAATTAAGTTAGCACCAAGCTGATTTTTCCTTATCAATACTCAACATTTATACATACAGAATTCTAAAAGTGTAACCTCTTCACGTTTTGGACTTCATTAGAACAAACCCGAGCATTGGTAAGTGTTTGGCTTTTTTAAATGATGTTGTTAGTGCAGGATTTTCTTCCTTTTATTGGCAATTCAAAGCAACACTTGTTGAAGTATGTCTGAAGTAATGAAGTTGCTTATTAAGAGAACTGTAATTCACCTGGAACACACATCAAGGCCAAAGTTTTATTTACAGATTCACTGTTTGGTTTCTTTGTGTGTAAGAAACTTGCATCATAAATTTACTTTCCAATTTTAAAATCTAAATAGACTTAATGAAACATGCTGTTATGTACTTACTGTACGCTTATTTGTACGTATGGCAGTCTGAAGAGTAACTGGGGGGCAGTGTAGAACGTTGGAATCAAAGTGGTATTCCCCACCTTTATTAGGAAACGTTTAAAATTGAGAGTCAGTACTTCAGTTTGCAGTGCTGGAAAGCAGATGACATGCTTTTTTCCTGAGAGGTTATGGTACTCTGACTGGCTCATGTTGCTTGAGTGGAGTAGTAATGAAAGAAGTTCATCTATAAATACCCTCTTCTGCCTTTTTATCATCCAACACCTCTGTCTTTCATCCCCTTCCTCTGAGTGTATGCTCCTCACCTTCCTGCTCCCACACACCAGATAGTATGTGGATACATCCTTAGGTAGCAGAAATTTGAAGAGCGAAAGCTATGACACACAAGTTTTACAAGTGAAAACATGCTGGATTTCAGCAACATCTGGCTGATGCTTGGTGACAGCTAGCAAGTCACTGATTCCACATTGAATGTGCACAACCTGTCTTTCAGGAAGTACCTGGAAAACTTAATGATTAGTTCATCTGCTTGGCCAGTCAAACCATCTGGACAGCAAATACACGAGCTTCTAAAACTTCAGAAACTCTAACACACGTAGACTGAGTTTGTCCAGCAGTGTCTGTGGTGACGTGACTGAGTCAGCTCTCATTACTAGGGGTAGAAACAATTTAAAACAAAAAACACCACCCAAACACCTTTGAACTGGAGTCCAACTTCCTTCCTATAAAAACAGTGAAAATCAGCAGTGCTGCAACAGTGTTTCTCGACTATCGTGACTAAGGTGTTTTCCATGGCTTTTTGTGAAGCATCAGTATTGAGAGAGGTGTTCAGGGAAGCAGCTAAACCCACAACCTTCGGTTGAGCTGCTTGACAGCAAGTGTAATGAGTGTATTTCTGTGATGCAAGAGAGCCTTTACGCTGTGATAAAGGGTTGCTGTCCCAAAAGGGGCAACACTTGCTTTCTCAGAACTCCGAAAAATTCTCAGGAGTAGCAAAGTAGTAAACTGCTGGTGGTAAATACCACAAAGTCATGACTAGGGAATAAAACCCAAAGCGTTCTAGTGCCAGTTCTAAGTGGAGGAGATTAGGATAGACAGAATTCTGACTGCCCAGCTTGAATGTATAACCTGCACACAGAGAGGCTGCATCTAAGACTATTTTTAAAATGTCTTGGTTGTGTTTAGAACATGGTTAAAGCTCCATCGTTGTCATAGTCAGGAACAAAAACACTTTGCACACCTGTAAAGTTAATAATGTTCAGAGTTACGTAAAAGGCATTACAGCTTTACTGCTGCGGTGTTGCTGATCAGCTAATCTGACTGGCTGCTGTGCTTGGGGTCTTCAGGGCTCACCTCCCTTCCTTTAACTGCGGTCCGTGTGCTGTGGAGTTTTCAGTTTGTCAGAACCATTTGGGTGCTGGTGGTACCAGTTTTCAGTAGCAGTTAGGGCAGTTCTTTCTCTGTACACACTTTTTTGCATGAAGATCTTCAAAGCCCTCAGTCCCCTTATGTTCACCACCTCAGCTCTGTCAGCCACTTACCTTGCTCTGCTCCTTGAACCACAGCTGGCTGATTTGCCAGCTGCGAAGAGAAGATGTGTCTTACTGTAGGTGTCATTTTATGAGTTGGTGTCGTCATGGCTGCCTTTATCCTCTCTGTTCTGTTCCTGGTTTTCATTATGTGCTTCTGTAGTAAGATTCTGGGACATAAAGGGATCACTGGTGTGTGGGGGTGAGGTAGGGTGGAGGAACAAAGATCGGGTGCAGCATGTTAAGAACACCTGCTGGTAAGTACAGTTTGCACTAGCAAAGTAGTGTAGAGGCACATCCCATCAGTAGTACAGGCTGGGTAGGAGAATGTACAGATCCACCTCTGCCTGCCTTGGGTGCCTTTGAGTTTTCTTCGCTGCTTACATATGTTCTTGGGTATGTTTAATCGTGCTGCACAGGTTTAACCTGCGTGTTTGTACTTTTAATGAGACTATGTCTCATCCACCGCAGAATACACAGGTGTGACTTTTCATTCGGTGAAGGGATGGGTTTCTGCTCGAAGAAAGCTGAACATGGCCCTTAAACAGATCATGAAGCTCTTTTCTGTGAAATGTCACAACTGCTGTTTGACCTTAACTTGGTTTTCACTTTAGTGAAAGCAGTCTGGCAGATCAGTTTAATGGCACTGAAGAAATAAGAGGTTTCCAGGCCTTATTCAGTAGGATCAAGAGGAAAGGAGATGGATTCAGCAGGATCATTGGTATCTTTTCAGTTCTGGTTATCTGCAGGGGGTTTCATTGCCCAGCTGTTTGTTGAGAGACACATCTACTAGTCAAAGGCTTG
Source organism: Phoeniculus purpureus (assembly GCA_028565055.1). Taxonomy (NCBI): domain Eukaryota; kingdom Metazoa; phylum Chordata; class Aves; order Bucerotiformes; family Phoeniculidae; genus Phoeniculus; species Phoeniculus purpureus. The sequence continues at coordinate 81,271,972 of JAOXOE010000001.1, forward strand.
TTTGTCCTTCACTTTAAATTATCGTGTGATGGTTCTGACAATGTATCTCTCTGATCACAGAACTGTTGTCAAACATCTAGATCGCATGGCAGGCTGTTTTCATTGTCAGGTGGATTTATCCAAGTAACACGTTGTGTTTTCATGCTGTTTTCTCTGAATATTGTGCAAAACGGTGCTAACTAACTTACAGTCAGTGCTTAAAAGAATAGCAGTGGGCAGGGCTAGCAGACCTAACGGGATAAAAGCTCTACGCTTCCCCCTGTGTTTCTGGTTCACAGTGATTTGGTGTCTGATACTACTACTGTGATTTATACTCGCTTGCTGCTTTTCGATTGTTTGATACTCAGTTGACTCCTAGTAACAGATCTCTCTTTGTTCACTCTACAGCTAGAAATGATTGCCATGGAAAATCCTGCAGACTTGAAGAAGCAATTGTATGTTGAATTTGAAGGAGAGCAAGGGGTAGATGAAGGAGGTGTTTCCAAAGAATTTTTTCAACTGGTTGTGGAAGAGATCTTCAATCCAGATATTGGTATGTGTTCTCATAATTCCAGTTTCGTATTTTTTCCATGAAAGGTCAGACCAGATGATCTTTCAAGATCACTTCTAACCTGGGCTGTTCTTTGTTTATGCAGTGCCTTTCTACATCTGCTGCTGCCATCCAGATTTCTTGGTGATCAAGAGAGTATTTGACCCTTTGAGGCTCACTACTTATCAGTCATGCTGATGTGGTGCGATGATAAAAGGAAAAACCATGTATAGTTAGCAAAGGCTACAGGTCCTTGTTTAGGTACAAGTCAGTAGCACAGGGTTTCTTTGCAGGGTTCTTGCATAGGTTCTCTCACCTTTCTCTTCACTTTGCTTTGTGATTAGCTTCTACAATTAGTAATCAGACTAAAGAGGAAGAGCTTCCTCACTAAAACAAGAATAGGACTAGGGTGAGTTAGAGTTACTTCCTGTCCTTCCCTTAGCTTAAAAAAAATTCTGACAGTCTCAGCTTTTCTATATAACCAAGGACATGCTGCTTTTAATATGCAGATTGTCTGCTGCTCTGAAAAGACTGGAATGCTGTTTAAATTCTGAATACTGTGTGTTAGAATAGAACTGAGACCTGCCAAGTTCCTACACTAATTTTTTCATAGCTTTTATGAAATGTAATACCACATTGTACTTCCTTCCATTGAAGAAGCTCAACAGCTTATGACCAGTGGTTAGTTTGGGTTTACTGAGCTGGTTTAATAAACAAAGCCATTGTTACTAGTTTTATAGCTTGGAAAACTAACGAAGAAGCTAATTTTCAACAGCTTAAAGAAGTCTCCAGAATCAGTAGCAGAATCTGAACTTTTGCACTTGCTCTTCACCACACACAAGCCAGTTCTTATAGCAAGTGATACAGATCCTTACAACACCTCCTCCTCCTCACTGTGAAAACTGCTATAGGAGAGACTTGAAATCTAAATTAGTGGAGTTACTTGGAATAAATTTGAATATGGCAAAATAAGGAAGCCTGGGTACTTTGAGGTTGTATTTCTCAGGTGAATTAGACTTCTGACCTATCTCAGCAGTTTCTGTGGGGTGCCTGTATTGAAATGCTCCTATTCAGTAACTGAAGTCTTAAATCTGGCCAATGTGTATACTTTTCCTCTGGGATGAATAAGAGATTAGATGTGCATGTATGCTTCAGACTTTATTTCTGTACTCAAAATACAGAAAAGTAGGCTTCTACTTACTGTTTCTCCTATATAATATGCTCGTGTTGCTTATCCAGTTGCCTTACCTGGTGTCTTGGTTTGTTATTTGTGTGCTTGACCCAGCCCTAGTACCTTACTGAGGTAAATCATCTTCAGTTTTGGGGAATAGCCTGATTCTCTGAATGTGTTTGCAGTTCATTTCCTTACACTGAATGAGAATTCAGGCTTTGTCTCTTGGCTGGAGGTGACACCTTACTTTCAGTCCTAGGAGTAATTTTGAGACTCCATTTCTGCGTCTCCATAGGTTGTAAATCCACATTATCTTTTTAATTGCTGACAATTCCTAGTGACAAATGTAGTGGCAAGTTCATGCTCTTGATGACTTGCACCTATCCTCTGGTGTGTTGGGAGGAAGGAATCTGGGCACCTTTCCTTAGGTTCTGCCAGGAAATCATGAGACTTAGTTGTACAAGCAATGGGATTGTACTTGTCCAGGGTGATCTCTGTGTCTTTGCCTTAAGTCAATGGTTTGTATTTATCTTCTTTCAGTATCTAGTCAGGTAAGCAATAGATTTTACTGTGGGACTCATTTAATTAGTCTACAACCTGTACACTAACTGGTTTCACAAACAGGAGTTCATATAGTGGCTTGCAGCAGCCAGAAGGGTAAGGGGTCCTTTGCCCTTAGTCTGTACAGTTCTATCTGCTCCTCCAGCTCCTGGCATGCTGTGATAGTTCATCTCTTTGTTGCTGTGAAAGGTGCTTAGGTTGTGCACTTGGCAGGAAATTTCAATAGAGAGCTGAATCAGAATAAAGGGTAGGGGAGCAAAGCAAAACCTCTCCCTTTCACACACTGACAAGCTGTGAAAATTGCAGCCCTTCCTGTGTAAGTCACCTGAAGTTAGGATGAGCTAGCTTAGGGTAGCTGCAACAACAGTCAACCTTGCTGAGCACCTTTGAACAAACAGTAGAAAAAGTCTCTTGTGTCCTACTCTAAGATCATATGTGGTGATTAGTTGCTGCTCCACCGTCATATCTTCCAGTTCAGTCTAGTCCTGTTCCTTTGCTGGCCCTGGCACTTCAAGGAAAGGCTGTCACTTCTGAAATGGAGTTCTTCAGGGTTATGTCATGCGTGTGGTTTGTGTGTTCCTCGCTCGTGCTGTGTGTTTATCCAAGTTACAGTCAACGCTGCTGCATCCTCGGTAGTGGAAGGGGGTGAAAGGTTGTGTACGTACAGCTTCAGTGGGCATTGCAGGGTGGTAATGTGAGTAGTGGTGTTTTGAGCAGCTCCCGTTACCCCTAAGGTAAGTAGTTTGCTGTTGGGTTCGGTCGAACGTTTGCGATGTTCTGGAGGCCTTCTGATGCAGAGCTGTTTATGATGGTGTGCTTTGCGTGTCATTTGATTGCAATGTAACCGTAATTGTTCAACATCATTGTTTTTACAGGGATGTTCACATATGATGAATCTACAAAACTGTTTTGGTTTAATCCGTCCTCTTTTGAAACTGAGGGTCAGTTTACACTGATTGGCATAGTACTGGGTCTGGCTATTTACAATAACTGTATACTGGATGTACATTTTCCCATGGTTGTCTACAGGAAGCTAATGGGCAAAAAAGGAACTTTCCGTGATCTGGCAGACTCCCATCCTGTAAGTTCGTTACGTTCTTTGAGTTTATTAATGCATTTTCCATGCAGTAACTTTAATCTGGATTTAAACTAAACACAAGACTGCAGTTGGAAGTGAAAGGGAAGTAACCAGAGACTTGTGTGAAGAGTCTGTTAAATTAATAAGCAATGAAAACTTAACTGTGTCTGGTTTGGAAGAGGCAGAATCATCAACAGACGAGGCTGTACATCAGTAAAACCTGAGTTTCCTTTGGCATTTTACATACTGCCTAAATTCCTTAATGTCACTGAGTACTGCTAAGCACGGACTACTGTCAGGAGCATCTTCCCAAATAATCTTTAAATTACGCTGTTCGTATCTACTTCTAGGAGTACATTGCTACAAAAAATGTGCAAGCAGCAGTAGACATGCGAAGGTGTAACGCTCAGTTGGTTTTTACCTAAAGCAAAAGACAAGTGAGGCAGTTCATTAGTGTCCTACAGTCTAGGAGCAGGGAGCAGTGTCTTAAACACTTGGGAGCTTATGAAACCGAAAATAAAACACGTAGCAGTGGAGCCTCCCAGTGCTTTTTCCGAGGCCTACAGAGCATGGAGAATAGATTGGGTGTTCGCCTGTTGTCTCCAACAGCGCTTCCAAGTCCAGTCATTTTCAATGAGAGATAGTTTTAAGGGTATTGTAGGAGAGTCAAAAGGTTACAGATGGTGAGAGGATGGACCTCACAAGTAAGGTAAACACTAAAACACTGAGGGGAGAACTGCTTTTCTCTATAAAAATGCAGTTGCACTCAGTTGTTGCTTTTGCCTTCGCTTTACTTTCTTGAGTCCTACATATCTCAACCAAGTAATTGTTCCTTTTCTGCATAGCCTTTAGTTTGCAGACAGTGAAGTGAGTCTTGAGCTTTTCCTAAGGCTTAGTAGGTGGGAAGGCAGGTTGCTTCTTTGAATGGAGCAAACTCTTACAGATAACTTCAGATTCTGCTTCGCAAATCCTGAAGTTACATGAACTCATGTAACTTCATGGTTAACTCATGAAGTTTAATTAATGAGTTTAATGAAGTTAAACTGGTGGTTTAATCTTTTCAATTTGGTTTTGTTGGTGCGTAAATGTTTTCTTGCTTCAATAACTGCCTCATCTGTGTTGCCGCAAGGTTCCTTTGTAAGTTTGTTTGGGTTTAAAATCAAGATGTAGGAGACAAAAGCCTGCTGTCCGACTGTTCTCTTACAGAACTACAGTATGTTTGTTGATTTATTTTTTTAACGCGTTCATGTAAGTTCAGGCGTTCCGTAACAAGTTCTGGACGCCAAAAGTAAATACACTTTCAAAAGAGTTAAATGAGGAAGAAGTAATTAGTGGCTCTTAACCTGTAGGTCTGATGTTTTCATTTAGGAAGATCCCTGGGTACTCATGGGCTCTTCTAAGGGAGTTACCCCTTGTTGCCATGTTCCAGTTTTATTGCTCCTCAATATCTGCTCTTGGTGGTTTTCACAAACACTGAGCCTAATAGACCTCTGTTTGAGCTGTTACGGGAGATCTTGGGTGACTTGTGGCGTAGAACGTAACAACCTTTGAAGTAGATGATCTCATGACTTCTGGTATTACTCGGTGAAATCTCTAGACACTGACTTATGAAAGCCGTGGCTCTCTTATCCCACTAGGTTCTCTACCAGAGTTTGCAAGACTTGCTAGAGTACGAAGGAAGCGTGGAAGATGATATGATGATAACGTTTCAGATCTCTCATACGGACCTCTTTGGCAATCCAATGATGCACGATTTAAAGGAAAACGGTGATAAAATCCCCATTACGAATGAAAATAGGAAGGTACGTGCGTGATTTTAGTTAATCTGCAATGTTTAGGTACTCTGAGGGTAATTACGTAGCACTCCGTAAAGGCTCGGTCTCGCTTGTGACTTAAGATGAAAAGCCCTGTAGAATTGCCGTAGTACGGTGTGCTTGCAAGCAGGAAGTGTTTCTCCTTTAAAGAAAGCATTGATGCAGAAAGCTTCTGGGGGTGGTGTTTGATTTGTTCAAGAAATGTTTGAGATCTCCATTATCTCTGCGCAGAAGCTGAGCCCACATACTCTGTACAGAACTACAGAATTACGTGTCTTTTGGGGTCTTGTATTTGCAGGGGGGATAGTTCCAAGTGGGGCATGTTGAAATAACTAAGCCTTTCTTTGGGAATTGTTTCCTTACAGGAGTTTGTCAATCTGTACGCTGACTATATACTCAATAAATCAGTAGAAAAGCAGTTCAAGGCCTTTCGGAGAGGATTCCACATGGTCACCAATGAGTCTCCTTTGAAATATTTATTTAGACCAGAGGAAATTGAATTACTTATTTGTGGAAGTAGGGTAAGAATCCTGAATGTACACCAGAAAGTGGAGATTTCTGGTCCTAAGTATGTGATTAGTGGTCATTTATTTAAAAAATATCATCTTCTTACAGAACTTAGATTTTCAAGCACTAGAAGAAACCACAGAATACGATGGTGGCTACACGAGAGACTCTCATATTATTAGGTAATTTCTTACCGAGTTTTTTAAGATGAGAAGCACTTCACGCCCCTATTTCTTCATAATGAAATGAACGTTGTAAGTAGTAGCATTTCTGTAGTGCTAGAGTTGTGCCTGAAGTGTAACTTCACTGTATTCAGGTATCGCCATTAGAAAAGGGCCGATGCTGTGTGTTGCCTTTTAGCTTCTAGTGAATTTTGGTAAAGCTTAAAAGGCATTTTCCCTGATTTATTTGTCTTACACCCTATAGTGAAGCATTTCCCAGGACTGTTCCAGTAAATTACCACTGCTCTGCTGTTTCAAACAATTTAGCTTGTGATTTTGTACACAAATAGGTTGTGTGTGTAGAACTCTGCCTAATCAGAAATGTTCTTAATGCTTTTACCTTCTGGTCCCCTATGGCTGGAGAACTTTGATGGCAAGGGTCAGAGCAGTGGTGCACCTTCAGTCCTCTAGACTTAGCCAGCCGCTTAACTGGCTTCGGTGAGAGCAGAAAACCTTTGACAGAGCTGCGTTTGTTTACTGCGGCGGTTAAGGAAATGGCACAAATGAATAGTGAGCGTGGCGTCCTGGTTTAGATTTCCCAGCGTAATTCCTAAGGAAATCAGAATAGCAATGAAATAAAGGAAGACTATTTGCAGATACCAATTATCAGCCAAATTAACAATTAAAACCGGTCACGCTGCAGCTTTCCAGTGACTTCTACTTCTGAATCTCAGGACTTGGTAAATACACTGCTGTTGGTTTTGGTTTGTAACACAACTTACAAACTTGATGTGAAGGTTGATTGGAAGTGCTAAACCTTCAAAGGTCAATTACTTCTGAAACTCAGATCTGCGCCAGAGGAGTCCTTGGGGTTACTTACTGATCTCTTTTCTTCCCCATAGGGAATTCTGGGAAATAGTCCATTCATTCACGGATGAACAGAAAAGACTCTTCTTACAGTTTACAACAGGCACAGACAGAGCCCCTGTGGGAGGACTTGGCAAGTTAAAGATGATCATAGCCAAAAATGGCCCAGACACAGAGAGGTAAAAAGAAAGTCTACGTTTTGCTCGTTTGTTCGTAATTGGAAGTCAGTCACCTGCTTTTAATTTATTAACTTACTTAGAACCGAGAGTCGAATCTTTAAGCAAAGGAGGTTCTCTTGTTACTTTGGATTTGCGAAGTGTCCGTGCCCTGCGTGTCCCCAGATCTGAATTCTCCTTTTCTGTGTTTGTCTGTTTTCCCTACAGGTTACCTACGTCTCACACATGCTTTAATGTACTTTTGCTCCCGGAGTACTCAAGCAAAGAAAAGCTTAAAGAAAGGTTATTGAAGGCCATCACATATGCCAAAGGATTTGGCATGCTGTAATAAACCTGACAAAAGGGATTAAAAAAAAAAAAGATGGTGATGATGTCCCTGTCTAAAAAAGGCCATAAGATAGTGAGCTACAGTAGTCACCTGTGTTTGTGCCTCCCTTCTTTACTGGGGACATTGGGCTGGAACAGCAGATTTCAGCTGCTTGTATGAACAAAATCTTTATTTTTTCTTTTAGCGTGAAAGTGTTACATATTCTTTCACTTGTATGTACAGAGAGGTTTTCCTGAATATTTATTTTAAGGGTTAAATCACTTTTGCTTGTGTTTATTACTGCTTGAAGTTGAGCCTTTTTGAGTATTTACAAGAAAACAAACTGTACTCTCCCAAGGAAAATACCGCCATCATTTGTAGACCATGTAACCTTCAAGTATGTGCTATATTTTTGTCCCTGTATCTAATCAAATCGAGAACTGTACTTTTTGAAGAGTTTGCTTTTGAAACTTGAAGTCTTGGAAAACAGTGTGATGCAATTACTGCTGTTCTAGCCCCCAAAGAGTTTCTGTGCAAAATCGTGAGAATCAATAAAGATGGAAGGGAGAACTTGGAATGTTAAATCGCAGCCTTGAGAACTTTACTTTAGTCACAGCACAACGATTAAAAAGAAATCATTTCACTATGTGTTGTCTTCACATGTCTTGTAACGAGCTGTGTTTTTAATTAGGAAACATTTCTTAGCGTACGAAAGGGTAGAAATTCTAGTTACTTTTCTAAAAGACGTTTACTGGGGAAAGTGCATTTTCAGCTGAACAGCTTTAGAGTAGGGAGTGAAGTGTTTGGAGAAAAGATAGGGAGTTTTTTGCTATATTATAAACCAAGCATGTGGAAGTGCACTTAAAATGAAGTTTTATTCTTAATTACCGATTATGTTGGCATTTTAAATAGACAATCCAAAGTCTTCCCTACATGTTCCGTCATCACCATTTATTTAATGAATTGTTTTTCCTACTTATCAAGGCACATGATCAGTGTTGCAACATAATCTAAAGGGATGGCTACTGTATTTTAATCTCATCTAACAATAAGCAAAATTGAACAATATTAAACGTAAGGCCTACTTCATGTTGTACACTTCCAACCATTAAATAAACTGTTAGCAAGTAAGTACTAAGGTTATGTTCATCTACTACATAAAGTATTCAGTAGGTTTTTAATTTAACTCTACCGATCATATCAGAAATAAATCCTTTACCTTTCGTAGTCTGTGTTTAATGTTAATTTCTCCCGTTGCCATCTGCGATGAAGGGATTGTGCGTGTTTAAGTGCAGGCGTACCTGGCATATCTCTTTCTCCCGATGCAAGCTGCAGCAGATGTGCAGAGCTGAGCTTGTGCCTTGACAGTTGCTACAGCCGACCACTACCGACCCGCCCCGCGACTGTGTGGAATTGGTGCAGTTAAGAGGCGTAGTTTTGAAATCATTGGAGAAAAGCAAAGGTGTCTTTCAGGACTATTTTAATAGAGTCTTTCTAGTAATAGAAGCAGATGAATGTTATGTAATCTCGATGCTGAATAAAACAGTGACTGGTTTTTCTTTTCCACCACGGTTCAGTGAAAACCCAAGTGACTTCCGTACTTTGATCAACTGGCTATTAAATTGTTTGATTAGAATCCGTTGTAGTACAGCGTAATTTGAGGGTTACACGTGTGTGAAGCTCCCCAAAAGGGATCTGTAGTGATGGGTCCAGCCATGTTCCCCTCTCAAATCCAAGTCAATGCTAGAGGGCCTGGACTGAAACTTGCTGGGGAGGGAGACATGCTGCTTGTCGTCTGATCGTTCACCTCGAGGTGGCACTTGGGATGTGCCGCCTTGGATGTTCACCTCGCTGTGTGTCCCGGAGGAGGAAAACACCGGCTACCCAGCATCGCAGTAGGGCGGCTGACAGCAGCGCTTGCAGATTCCTTCAGATCTGGGCCATCTTCCACTGTAGGTGTTGAGAAGATGATTTGCCAAGTGCCTTGAGGTGTTCTGTTACAAAGTGCGAACCACAACGTGATCGTGCCGTGGTGGTGTGTGCTACGTCAGTAGCCTAATACTGTCAAGGTGGTGTTATCCCTGTAACTGGTTTTATTCTGATACAGCTATGGACTGTGATTATGCCCTGCTGACTAGTGTGTTTGATTCATGTTGGGCTTTTTTTAGAGCGGTCCAAAAGCTGAGCACAACCGGACAGCGATGTGAAGTTCTCCAGCTGAAGTGTCGACGTTGTAAATAAGCTTTTTTTCTGTCTTCCTCTAGCATTGAGATTAAAATGTGTCATTGTAGTGGCCTCTGAAAGCGTAAGATGTTATTGCAAGGGATCGCTTTCAGGTAAGACCCTTCATATTTTACTTTATTTTCTGTGTAAACATGTGCTGCCATCCCGAAAGGACCACCAGATCAAACCCATACCTCCTTGGGATTGAAACTGTCCCTCCTTAGAAATGTGCTAATTGCCCAGCAGCAGTTAATAAGGTTTAGAATAAATAAATCTTGACGTTTTACTAGTTTCAGGCTGGTCTCCTGCCCTGCAGGAGGTCCAGTCAGCTTTCTGTTGCTTGAAAGGTTTGTCACAGTGGGGAGAATGCCTTTTGAAGGTGTTTTTCTGATGGTTTTATTCTGGGCTCTCCACATACCTGGAATGTCTTTCACCCCGATGGTTTTTGCACAGTGTTCAGCAGATGTGAAGTGTGCAGAGCTCACCTTGGAAACCTTGGCGTGCCAGTGTGTCGCTGAAACGCCTTCTGAGTAAGACGCAAGGGGATTCGTTCAGGGTAGCAGTCTGATGCCAGTGCTTGTTCCTCAGGGTGTCCTTCATGTGCTAACAAAATACCTTGAGCACTCAGCGCTGCCTCATCTGACAGGTGACAAATGCCTCGAGCACTTCCTTCTGCAAGGAAGGAAATGCTTCTAGTCCTCCTGCTAGACTGCCAAGGTATTTGCAGCCTTAGTACAAAGGAGACATCAGGCATTTGCCTCTGTTTTGTTCTATCATATACCTAAAAAATTATAGGAGGGCACAGTGTACTGGAAAGAATCATCTTAATTGCTGAACAAATATCCTGTCTTTGGCTTTTTTAACAGATTTTGCTAGCAGTGAAGGAATAGCTTTGACTTAGCTCTGCAGGTGCATTGGCTCATGGCTCTGCGTAAGCAAAGCATCACCGTTTAAAAAATGAAAGCTTGCATCATTTGCTGAAAAGGTTTCCAGAGCAGCCAACAGGAGCAAGCACTGAACTCATTTAACCCAGGAGTAGTATTTTGTGAACTTCTGACTGCAGTTGTCTTCTGTTCAGCAGGCAGCCAGCCGCCTGAGCTCGGACTGTGGCAGCTGAGGAGACCCTCTCCAGCCCCGTGTTTTGAGGAATGAGCTGAAGTGCCCAGGGTTCCTTCCCAGCACCTCTGCTAAAGTAGTAAATCCATGCCTCTTACCCAACAGCGGTCTTCACTGCCGAAACAGGAGCTTCTTGCCATGCAGGTGTGGTGGCCCTGATGGGTGGAGTCTCCAGGTAGCCTGCAGTGTGGACTATACGCAGGTGCTCACCTGCATTTCTGGACTGGGACGCAGGTTCTGCTAATGACCAGCAGGAGAACGACCCCCCAGCTTTAAGGTGCTTCACTGACACCTGTAGCCAGTTACCTCCAGGTAAATTTTTAGTTTTACCAGGGGATTAAAAATGTTCTAGTTGTCTCAGGAATTTTCAGGATGAAAATAATTTGGTCGGGCCGAATGTTGGAGCTGTGTCTTACTTTATTACACAGAGAACTCCAGCCTCTCAGCATGCGCTGCGGAGCAGGAGCTGCTTCCAAACTTAGCTCTGCAAAGCGAAGCTCTTCTTGATAAGACTTCAGTGGATTGTGGTTAGTCTCAAGCTGGAGAATCTATTTTGATTGAGAAAGGGTCTAGGGAGGATGAAGGAGGTGGAGGCATGTTTTGGGTCTATCATTTTCTTTAACTGAAAAGAGGGTTGTAAAGGACCTCAGGAAGGCAGGGGATGGTGGGGAGACTTTAACTGCAGAGATGCTGCTTTGTGATACATGAGTCTGAGGGTTTTTTCTGCTGCATTTGTAGGATGCATCCAGAGAGTGGTCCTGCTAACTAACTGAAGTCCTATCTAGACTGCTGGCCTTGATAGAGGTCATGTGTCCTGCTGCAGCATTTCTGTGTGTGGGGATCACTGAGAGGCAGTGACATCAGACATGCAAGTAGAGGACGATAAAATGGTGGTAGGGGTTGCAGTGTTGGTTTCCTGGGTACATTAGCACGTAGTTTTGAGACTTAGCAGTGAAGCCAGAGCTGACTGGTGGCTGCTGGGGTCAGGCTTGTGCCCATGGAAGGACACAGAACACAGCTCAACTCTAAATAATCAGGTGTGCAGGGTGGTGGTGCTGCTGCTCACATGGGCTTGGTTGACAACTAGTGCAGAGTAGTGTCAAAAGGAGAGCTACAGTAGCTTGAGGAGTTGTGACTGGACTGTTGTCATGTGCAAAGCAGATCAGAAGCCTTTCTTCAGGTCCCCACAAGCTCTGGTGTACATGATTTCCTGTTGCAAGCTCTCAGTGTTTGAACAGCAAGGGGTAAAGATGAGATGAACTAACAAGGTACCATTGAGGGCTTTTTATTATTTCCTAATAGGATTGATTTTTAATAAAATACAGGAAACTCATCACTGAAGTGTTTCCTAGATGACACTGTGTTTTCAGGGTACTGAGCACTCTGGTTGGCTTTTTAATTACTGCTTTTGTTGCCATCTGTCTATGAAGAATCCTTCAGATCTTTACACCAGGTCACCTAAACTGAAGCAGGTGACACTGTGGTCAGCCTTTGGCATGGGAGCTGCAGCCGTTGGCACTGAATCCTGTGCTTTCCCTGCAGAAGTCAAGCAGAAATGGTAGAGCTGGCGAAGAAGATCTTTGGGAGAAGCACTGCTGCTTCTGGAGCAAAGCTAATGTTTGTGCTCATCCTTGAGGCTGAGGACATCCTGCTGTCCTGCTTTCGAGGTTGCAGAAACCCATTTTGCTTAAAGAACCTGAGTCTTCCCTTTGCTCCTCACTCAGCTCTTAGGGTACTGAACACAAATGAGCAGAGTTTTCCACAGTGGAACTGTGAGAGCCCTTGGCAGCAGCACCTTGGCCTTAGATTTGTCATCTGGAAACAGCTGCAAAATCTGAATTTCAGGAACAAAAGGCCAGACCATTTGTAGCCTGATGCAGAGTGGAAGGGAGCAGGGCTTCCTCATTCTCCCTGTAAGGACTCCTCAGGCAGCATCTTTCTAAGGCTCTGGTCTGCAGATGGGGCTGGGGGGAGCAGGGTGTTCCCAGACTAATGGCTTCCCTCAGGAAAGCTGCCGCAGCTGAAATCTTCTGCTTTAGCTGCTTGTACAGTTGCCAGATCCATTTAGTGCCTAATTTATTTGGCTCTCAGGGCCATGCAAAGGGTTTTCCTGAATGTTACATTACATAAACAAGGGTTTGGCTCTTTGTCTCTTCCAGGATGGAAACATTTAATAGAAGACCCAGGGAGCTCTGAAGCAGAGTCCAAATGCTGCGTCTCACAAACCGTCGGGATGCAGAGCAGCTCTCCTTCAGTCAGCCCGACTGCGTCATCCTGTTGGACAATCTGGACCAGGTTTGGCTGTCAGCAGTGGTACAGACATGACTGTCTCCTGAAGCAGCGCTGATGCATGGACTAGCTCAGAGAAGTGCTGGTGCTTTCCTGGGTGGCAGCAAAATTAGCGTTTTGTTTCTTGGTGAAGAGCAAAGGGGCCTCCAGTTCTGTTAATTAATATTTGTCGGGAATAAAATTACAGTGGATTCCTAAGAGAAAAGAGTAAGTACAGAGATGTTTGTTTCCCAAGCTGCTTCTATGGGAAGAACTGCACAGTTATGCTAACCCTGGCCCTCAGTTCTGTGTGAGGGACCTGTAGAAATACAGGTGCTGTTTTGCTATCAGCATTTGCTGAATTTTCCAGAGCAAAGCTTTCAGCTGAAAAGCTTTTTGAGAACAGCAAGGCTCAAATGACTTGCTGTTAGGGAGCAGAGCCCACGGCTCAGGGCCCTTTCACTGGAAAAGTTCAGTCTAAGCAGCACCTGAAACTCTGGTGCTGCTCCACCACATTTACTTTCCTTTCCTACCTGCAGCAGATGTTTAAACACCCGGCCTCATGTATCGGGTGTCTAGCTTTGGAGGGAGACTTGTGCGTGTCTGCAAGTGGCAGGAAGTTGAAGATGCTTCTGCTGGACAAGGAGTGGACCCTGCTGTGGGACCACTACCTGGAGATGGAAAATCAGAAGACTGGAGACAGGTGGCAGTGGTAGAAGGAACCTGCCATGCGGTGGGAGGTGCTGGGGTGGTCGGGCTCTGCTGCTTGTGTGGCATCTGAAAACTCAGTGGCAGTATGAAAACTGGGCCCAGAACCAAAGCTCTGTGTTGTCCTGTGGTGAGAAGGCAACACTGCCCTTCCTTCCCGCTGGCTTTTCTGTTGCTTCAGAGCTCTTTTCCCGTGGACAAGTTTCTGGTGCAGGTAACAGTGACGCGATGAAAGTCTGTCGTGAAACACTGAAATCCAGAGGGATGTAGGCAGGAGAGAACACCAAGCTGCTTGAAGTAATTAAAAATATTTTAATGTACCCGCCGTAGCCACGTTAAAGAAAGGGGAGAGAAACATCTTACAGAGACAAAAGATGCCAAAGCAAGTGATTTCATTGTGCCAGAAGCTGTGGATTTTGAGGTCGCTGAAGCCAACAGCTCTTTTCCGGCACATGGAAACCAGAACAAGCGGCAGGGGAAAGCAAACGTGTATTTAGCTGATAGATTAAACTGTTCTGGTCCGTCAGGTCAAGAAGCAGCCTTGTGTGTTTGTGGGGGCTTTTTAAACCGGTGTCAATTTGGTAAAACGACAGGATAAACAGCTCTACTTGTATACAGCTAGGAGGCTGGAACAGCTGCAGCACAGGGGGTAGGTATTTACAGAGAACAAGGACTGATGTAGAACATGACCGTGGTAATTATAAAACCCCTTCCAGATCCGGTGTTTGAGTAACACAGCGGCGAGCATCAGCCTCGGGCAAGTGCAGTACCTGCCTCTGCTACAAGGTGAGAGCTGCAAGTTCAGCAGCCTGTGATGGCACCATCTGGGCTTACAGGGGTTCAACACAACAAGCCAACCTCAACTGAAGCGCAACCCTGCATCCATCAGTGTGCGAGTGAGAGCACTAGACTCCTGCCCAAAGCAGCCTTGCTTGCTCCCCCATTTATCTCTGGCCCTTAGGAAAAATAAGGACCAGATTCATCTGAAAGACCAAAACACCTGAACTCTGCTGGCCACGCAGAGGTCTGCACTGCTTTCCAAAGACATCACTGCAGTCAGAAATCTTGGTAACACAGGTTAAGCCCTGCCTACAGTAGGTACTTAAGTGTATTTGGCTTCCAGACTGATGGTAACAGTTCAGACTTGGGCCATATGTGGGCATCTACCCTTGCCAGTGCTGCTGGCAAGGCCCCTTTCCTTGGTCGCTATCACAGTTGTCCCACTCACAAGGCTCAGAAAGATGGGGATGGCTGCTTGCCCTGAGCAGCTGTTCTCAGTTTAGCAGAGCCTCTTTTCATTTCACTACCATCTAGTTAAACCACTCTCTTCTCAGCTGGTTTCTCAACAGGCCATCCGCTCCCACATGGCGTTAGGACTCCTAAGTCAGGACTGAGGACAACTAAGAGGCAATACCTAATGTTGATGGAGAACCTGACAGATGCCGAGCAGCCTCTGCTATTCCATACTCTTCTGAAGTCAGCGAGGACTTGGTGGACTGAAGCAGCACCCCAAAAGCTACGTGGCAGAACATCACTGTTCAGCAAAAGGATGAAAGTTTAGTGTCTTCCCAGCTGGAGAATAAGAGAGGTTGTATAAGAGGCAATTCCTGAGCAAGAACCAACCAGTGCAAGAAACCTCAGCACCATTCTGCCCTGAATGTCCCAGCAGGAGGCCAAACAGAGCAGACCTGTGTAGTCTCCTAAGAGCCAGGCTGCTGTCAAGAGAGGGCCACTGCAGCAAACAGAAAAACAACTGGCACAGTCTGGCTCCTGTCAGCAGAACCTGAGCAAATGTGGCCTTTGTCCTCCCTAACCAAAGGAAACCTGGTACTATGGCAGCTACTTGGAGCAAAGCTGGCAGCAAAGAGTGAAGGGAGGTGATACAGGCATCCTTCAATGAAATAAAGAGGAAGAAAACACTGGTCTTGTGGCATGAATGACTTTACAAGGCATGGCTTGCTTTCCCTGCCTTGCAGAAATTCTGCTGTGGGAGAAAGCTGCCTGCAGGCATGGACAGCCCATCCTGACAGTCCATGAAGTTCCTCAGAATATCTTTGGCTGGAAGACACCTTTAAGACCATCAACCTTCAACCCAGCACTGCAAGGTCACCACTTAAACCTCCTGTTTACCAACAGGACCTTACAAACCTCCAGGGATGGTGACTCTGCCACCTCGTTGGGCCTCTCTCCAAGACAGCCTGCTGGCTGTGAGGGAATTCACTCAAGACCCTACAGAGACACAAACCAGGCCCATTTTTACCCTTCTTCAGTTCAGTGATGCCTCCTTTGGTGAGCTCTTGGAACCACCCTTCCAAGTAGAGGGTTTTACTGGTGGGGATGGGCTAAAAACCATAAATTCGAGATCTCCTCTTTTCTCAGGTGAAGCAGTTGGAGAGAAGCAAAGGCTGTCAGTGGCCACGCCAGAAAGGATGTGACTGAGTCCTGCTACCTTGTTAGCACAGTGCTTTGCACAGCGCCCGGCTCCTTAGAAAGAATCAGAAGGATCCAGTGCACAGCTACTTCATACATGTGCAGGACTACACCCCATAAGCCAGGTACGTGCTGCTGCTTAGCCGAGGTCCAACTGTTTGCACAGACGCTCCACTGTGAAAGAACAAAGATTCTGAGAAGCCCACGGTCCACACGTATAATTATCGACAAAGGTCAAGCGTGAACCCTATGTATGTTTTTAAACCCTTAAAAAAACCCAACAGAGCCCTTCTCCCGCATTAGGATACCATCCTAATGCAACGTGTCGCAAGAGACAATGAGTCTAGACCTAAACGTCCCACGTTCCGAGCACGACTTGTAAGAAACCCACTCCCAGTACAAAAAAGTACCCAAATGCCAGACCAAAGCCCCCCCTAAGAAGAAGGTGACAACGTTCTATTTACAAGAAAACGCCGCTTCAGTTAAAAACGCTAAAAACCATCCTCTTGAGTTCATATAAAAATAGTGGTGTCTGTGTATGCACACACGTATTTACACACGTTTATGGCTTTCACACGCTTCAGCCTTCTCCAACCCACGAGGGAAAGCGAATATTCCTTTACTGCTTTTTCTCCTCAGGATTCTCAGCCTCTGCCTCACCCACTGATAAGGTGCCACTACCGTATTTTTTCACTCGGGTTTCTACTCTGGCAAGTCTCTGCTTCACCTTTTGCTGAGAAGAGTTGTACTCTGCCAAGAGCCTCGCAAACCTGGTCTGCAGCGTATCCAGAGCTGTTTCCAGTTTTTCTATTTTCTCTTCCAAGTCTTTTGGGTCAGCTCCTGCTTTTGCTGCTTCCTCGTCTATTAAATTGTCTTTCATCAGAATTTGTCGCCCTTTCTCTTCCAGAGCCTTTTTGGCTTCTGGATATTCTGTGAGGGCTTCCATGAGATCATCTTTGGACAAGCAGAACAAATCAGAGTAACCGATACTCCTTATGTTGGCTGTCCTCCTGTTGCCTGATTTGCTACCTTTGATGTTTAGGATGCTGATTTCGCCAAAGTAGCTGCCATCGCTGAGGACCACGAATTGGGTTACGCCGTCGTCGGCCACCACAGCCAACTTCCCCTCTTTAATAATGTACATTTCTCTCCCGATATCTCCCTTTTTGCAAATGTAGTCCCCAGGGCTGAAGACCGTAGGCTTCAGTTTCAGCACCAGCTCAATGAGAAGCCCGGCTTCGCAGTCCTGGAATATCCGCACTTTCCTCAGGGTGTCCAAATGCACGTTGATGGCAATTTCAGCCTTCAGCTTGTCGGGCAGATTTTTGAGGACTTCCTTCTCATCCACCGTTTTCTTGTTGGTCCAGAGGTAATCAAACCACTTGATAACCCTGGCTTCCAAATCCTTCGTCACTTTGCGGAAATGCATGTACTGTTTAATGGAATCCACTTTGGCCTGGAACTCTGCCCTGGAGGCGTTCATGTTGGAAATCATGGAGCCCACGTTACCGACGATGGTAGCGAAGATCAGCACGCCCACCAGGAAGTCCATGACGACAAAGAGATACTCTTCGTCTTTCACCGGGGGAGGCGTTTCTCCGATGGTCGTCAGCGTAAGCGTTGACCAGTACAGGCTGTAAATGTACTTTCTGGACAGGCGCGCGTACTCTGGGATGGACACGTTGGGGTAGACCCAAGAGTCCGTTCCAAATCCGATGACCTTTGAAATCGCAAAGTATATGCACGCGTTCCAGTGGATGATGATGAGAATGTACAAGACCAGGTTTCCAATGCGGAACATGTTTGGGTAGTTTGTCCTGGTTTCAGTACGGTCAAAGAACTCGAAGAGACGAGCAATCCTCAGCAAGCGGTTGAATCGCAGTTCTGGGTAGTTCAAGCCAAACTTCAAATACGCCAGGTCTGTTGGCAGGAGAGACAGCACATCCAGCTTGAACTGTATGGTGTTGGTATAATGCTCTCGTAACTTCTTCTCATCCTGAACTAGCAAGCCTTGCTCAAGGAAGCCTTCAAAGAATAAAGACACATCGTTTGTTAGAATGAAAACACCATCAATGGTACTGAGCGACTTACGTTTCGGCTCTGTGAGAACGTCAGCACTTGCACTGTTACACAAACAAACGTGGAAACATTAGGGGTCTGTTTAATGAAAAGTATGTAAGTGCAAATCTAAATATTGGAGTTGCATTGCAAAAGTGGTGTTCAGTGAATAAAGAGCAATGGTTCTCTCATCACCACAGTGCTCCCTGCATTCTTCTCCTGTGTTCTGGGACAGCTGATATCTTTTTCTTGCAGGAATCACAGAATCACAAAATCGCAACATCACAGAGTTCCTACACAAAGATGATGAAGACCACTCCAAATACAGCAGGCTTGTGATGAAGGCAGCTCTCCAAAATAGCAAATCCCCTGCTCAGAAGGAGAACCTAAGCTTAAGAATTTGGCTTGCTGGGAGTTCTGTGCTTCCAGCGCGACAGTGCTTTTAGCTTCTGTCTTGTAACTACGTTTGCAAATCATCGCAAGTCACAGTTAATGTCAAACTGTCAGCGTTATTTTAAAAAAACAATAATAAAAGATCAAAGATTTTTAAAAGCTCTCGTTTTTATACTGATCAGCGTGGCTCTGGACCTTTTCAAGGGAGATGTTGGGGCTGCACCCGTGCCAGTAAACAGAACAAGCCACCAAACATTTTCTGGCCCTGAGACCAGCTACCGTGACAGCTTCCATTCACATGCTAATTCTCCCAGCCCCCTGCACAATTGGTGTCATGAACAACACCCAACCTCTGCTGCTCTTCCAGCTGTCCCCAGACACTGGCTGGCAGAGTGCTAGCTGGCACAGACCAAAGCGCAGGCACCAGAGCACATCAAGGACTTCCTAGCAATGCAATGGTACGGAGCATTGTTCAGGCCCGTATTACGACCTTGTTTAGTTTAAAACATTCCCCTTTAAGGCTAGAATCTGCATCAGCCTTTGCTCAAATACAAAACCTTCTCAGCCTGTATGGCCTGCAGAAACAGGGGTATGCAGCTGGAAGGAACCACTTCACGCATGGCATGGCATGGCCCTCACAGATCCTTTAGGTTCACGCTCTGTTCAGGAAGGCAGGACTGAAGCAAAGGTGGCACCTGGGTTAACTGTACCACCACTCTCCTGGCATAATCCTATAGCACCACCGTGCAGTGGGAGACCAAGCTACAACCTTGAAGAAGCTGCAGGTGGTGGCAGAAGGACAACACCGCTGGTTCCAGACTGGTGGCAGACTGGATGCTGAGAAGAAAGCCAGGTCTTGCTTGACCAGCTCAATAACCACTTCTGAGCAGGAGGCTGCACAGCTTGGCAAAGAAGGCAGCACGTGTGGGTTGCAGCTGGTTTCTTGTCCACCGTAAGGAGCACATGCAACACATCCTACACAGAGTGACCATGACATGCCAAGTGCCTTTTTCTCCCTTCCTCTTGCAGCTGGTAGCCAACTCTTCAGCCCACTTCTGGCTGAATTGAACACTGATGGAACTGAATTCAGAGACAAGTGAACTGCAGGTTTTGGGATGTCCAAACAATCCACACTGGTCAGACACTTCATCCTCCCTCAGCTGGAGACAGAATACCACACCAGTCAGACCCCACAGGCGAGTTTCTGTTTCCAGCCTTCGTGTCCGTGCTGTACAGCTGTAAAGCCCCAGAAAGACTCACCTGTCCTGAATCTGACAAACATGTCAAAAACATAGATGATGTCAGAGACGTAATCCAGGAACAGCCACAATTTAAT
Organism: Phoeniculus purpureus; assembly: GCA_028565055.1. NCBI lineage: Eukaryota > Metazoa > Chordata > Aves > Bucerotiformes > Phoeniculidae > Phoeniculus > Phoeniculus purpureus. The sequence continues at coordinate 81,291,675 of JAOXOE010000001.1, forward strand.
ATGGTCCACTTGCAACTCATCAAAGCAGGCTCTAAAAAGCAAAGACACACAAAACATCATTCAAAACTACACCAGCGGCATAAGCAGAGCACTTGTAACGCGTGTCCTGGCAGCATGTCAGTGCACATTACTGGCACTGAAAGATGCATGTTAGCAGAGCTCCAGACATCCGCACACTAAAGCCATGTCTGAACAGATATCAGGATCCTTCTCGATTCAAAGGTGGCTGGGTCAGGAGCAAAGCTCAGACCAGCTATATGCCACAGGAGGGCACTCACGGAGGCACACACATACCCCTGAGATTAAACCTGCATCAGGTTTCATGAGAAACACATCTCCACAGACAGATTAGTTTCTGAGTGGGAAGTCATCCTCATCTCTCCCAGCAATCGGACACAGCCTAAGTGAAAAACTGCCACTGCTCTCCCAACACTTGGACTCCAACTGATTTCTGCATTTACAGGGGGAAATAAATGCTGGAGCCCTTCAAACATCTACAGATGTAGGATTAATTAATTTAAGATGACCCAACACTGCCCAAGACCCATCTCCAGCAGCAGCTCCTGAGCCCACGATGGCCAAGGCACAGCCCTGCAGCTGGCCAGCAGGTGGCACACAAAGGCCACAGCCAGCACCCAGGAGGCTTCTCGTTGCAAGTTGCAGCTGGATTTAAACACAATGAGGTGCTAAATTGGAAACATAAAAGCGGTGATTGCCGTAAATCTGTACCTGCACACTAGCATACACCAGTTATAGAACACGGGTGCTGCGATGATGGTCAGCCAGTTGTAGTACAAGTTGCTCGAAGGATCTATAACGTAGACCTCTTTTTTCTTCCTGGAAAGCAAAACGTACAGGTTTACACTGGAAATGTAGAGAAGAGCCCTGATGGCTCACTCTTCGAGAGGCTGTTCATAATGAACTCAGCTGCCTGAGAAGGCATCCACGCAGGCAGCTCCAGATGAGACACATCAGCTTCATCCCATCCGACACAACCGACTTAGCTGATTGACCCAACTTAGGAGACAGTGAGTGGAAGCAAAAGCACAGACATTCACACTGCCCAGGCTGGAAACCGCAGCCTTTCTGCAGATGACACCCACCGAAAACAAAGTCAAATGTTTCTTGTTTTCATTCCAGCTAGAAGGCTTTGGCTCATGTCTAGAGAAAGCACCTTCCTCTGCAGATTAATTCATAGCATCATAGAATCATTAGGGATTGGAAGGGACCTCAAAAAGTTCATCTAGTCCAATCCCCCTGCCACAGCAGGATCACCTAGACCAAGTCACACAGGAACATATCCAGGCACGTTTTAAATGTCTCCAGAGAAGGAGACTCCACGATCTCCCTGGGCAGCCTGTTCCAGTGCTCTGTCACCCTGACTGGGAGGAAGCTCCTTCTGATATTCATATGGAACCTCCTCTGTTCCAGCTCACACCCATTGCCCCTTGCCCTATCACGAGATGACTTTGAGAAGAGCCTGGCTCCATCCTCCTGAACACACATACAACCTTGCAGCTTGCACTGTGTTAGTCTAAGGTACCCTTTAACTGTGAAGTCCACTCAAAAGCATTCCTTACTTCCCTGCTACCACTGCTGTTTCTAATGGCTGGTAATACTAACTCGTGCCGTGTTTGGAGCTGCTTTGAGGGAACAAAACAAGAGCAGGATCTGTTTCTGTCAAAAGCATTCCAATGATGTAATTTTGCTGCAGAAATGCAGCATCTCCTCACCAGCAGAAGCAAATGTTAGGGATCAGCAGTAACGAACTTCACCATATTAAGTAATTAAATGTGCTAGTCAGTGTCACGGCCAAACCTACTAGTCGTGCTCTGCGTGTAAGACTTTTGCTCTTTGTCCAAACCAGACTGTTGGTTTATCTGCTCTGAATCACTGTGGCTATTCTGGAACAATGCAAGGCCAGCGCAGATCTGCAAAGCAGGCTGCTACCCTAAAATGCCCTCACAGTACAAATGTGACCTTCAGCAGCAAGTCAGAGTTACCAGAGGTAGCTGAATAATTCTTTAGTGATCGATGAAGCTGTTAATAAGTCTCACCACAGATCTTGAAGACTGAACAAGTTTGTAATCAGATGCACTTTTCCAAGGGGGGGAAATGCAGCCTACAGACCAGTAACTGTTGTGGAAGTGTCATGAGGAAGTGCCACACCACGCTTTGTAGTGTAGGAGGTGTGTTACAAGCACACAGTCACTCTTCATACTTACTCTTCTTTTTTTTTATCATCTTTCTTGTCATCTTTTTTGTCATCTTTCTTTTCCTCCTTCTTTTCCTCTTTTTTTTCCTCCTTCTTTTCCTCCTTCTTTTCCTCTTTTTTCTCCTCTTTAACCTTTTCTTCCTTTTTGCTGTACAACATAACGTAAGGCTTAGCAATGTTACCCACATTCTAGCAGTTAAGGGATACTAAGGTACAGGAAGCTAGACTAGATTCTGCACAGAGTAGGACAGGGATCCAAGGGTTAGGAAAGGATTACAGGCTGAGGCCTCTCCAACTGACACCACCACACCATCACATCAAGCAACCAGCTGGCTGATTCAGTGCATTAATCTCCCAAGCTTCCTTGACCTTTTCTAGCATCAGTGTACCAGGCTGATTCAAATTCCATGCTTCCAGTTAGCTTCACTCTTTAGAACTCAAGCATTTAAAAAGAAATCTATCAAGTGTTAACAGAGCTTGAAATGGCTTGTCAACGCTCTTTGCACACCCAAAACCTCACAGTGATTGAAGCTTTAATAGTAATGAAATCAGATTAGGCTGAATTTCCTCTTGCCTGCTTTAAAACCGACATAGCTATTAATTAATTACCTCTGGCTCCTACAGTTGCCTTGGAGAGGAATCCCTGTCAGTGTCCAGACTGAGCAAATGCAGAGGAAAGAGGTGTCTCATTGACCCACACAGCAGTCATTTAATGAATATTTTATAATCAGTATGATGATGCCAGCTTATGGTAGATCGAGAGATCTACTATATATCTACTACATCTATGATGCAGTCCATACATCATCTACAAGATACCCTAAGAGCATTTGTTCCTTTCCAACCTAACAATGGGTTGTCTCAGATGCAGGTACTTACATGTGGTCAGAGGAACCATGCCCAAGGTGCTCTGCCTGTATTCCACTGTCACAGAATTCAAAGCATTAAGCATGAAGTTCTATCCTTGCTAAAACCAATAGGAATTTTGCCTAGACTTAATGGAATCACACTTATTCGCCGATTTTCGTGCAATAAAGTACAAAATTTATCATTTAATATAATTATACTCTATCATTCCATGGTACCCAGTGCAGATTCAAACTGCAGGATTTAACCCCAGATATGGATTTTCATATTGTTCAAGTACATACAGCCTTTACTTCATTAGAATGCAACAAGCCAGATGTAAAGATGGATCCGATTTGCTCCATTCTTGGGTTTGACTGAACAAATGAGTCTTGAGTTATATTAACTTCTGCAGAGAGGCCCACAAATCCTCCTCAAAACCACAGAAAGTAAGCATTTTCCCTAGTATTGTGTTGATAAATAACCTTAGAGCTAAATCTTCTGATCAAGAATCATGTAAAGTGAAGAACAGCCCTTCTTTGCACATGCAGAAAATCCACAATCTGAGATCACAGACTCACACAGCATTAGGGATTGGAAGGGTTCTCAAAAGATCATCTGGTCCAATCCCCCCACCACAGCAGCATCACCTAGATCAAGTTGCACAGAAACATGTCCAGGCGGGTTTTAAATGTCTCCAGAGAAGGAGACTCCACAACACCCCTAGGCAGCCTGTTCCAGGGCTCTGTTACCCTCACTGGGAAGAAGTTCCTTCTCATATTGATGTGGAACCTCCTTTGTTCCAGCTCACACCCATTGCACCCCTTGTCCTATCACTAGATGACACTGAGCAGAGCCTGGCTCCATCCTCCTGACACCCACCCTTCTCATATTTATAAATATTAATGAGGTCACCCCTCAGTCTCCTTTTCTCTAAGCCCAAGAGACCCAGCACAACTGCTGTTTGTGCCTGTCCTCTTTCACAGCAGTCTGGTAGCATCCATTCCAGCACATCAAGAGGAGCACACATCTTCAGACTTAGAAAACGTATCTTCATCAGCCCCTATCAAAACCCCGTCACAGTCCTCAAATGAGTCAAATATTTGCATTTCTCATCTGTCAAGTACTTTGCAAACTGAGTGCATTTCAGACTGTCAGGGAGGTAGACAGACAAATGTTGTCTTCATTTAAAAATCATGAACCATTGAAGGCTGAAAGTTTTGCCCACGGTTTATGAGTCATTGTCAGAAACATAGGAAGAAAGCAGAATTTCCATCCTAATCAGTCCTTTGGGCCCTGACTGGCTGGGCTGGGCTCCAGGCTTTTAGCACTTTTTTCACAGCAGTCTAAATAAAATCCTGCACATTTCTGCTACTGCTCACCGCAGGCTGATTCTCCTTTTGAATTGAGGTGATGCACACCAAACCAAAAAGGCTGCTTCAGGAGCAGGAAGAACTCCTGCTTAGGTATGTGCACAAAGCAGTTGCAGCCCCATGTAACATGTAGCCGGAGTGAACCTGTGAGGGAGCTATTGGACAAAAAACCAAGAGCTTCCTGAAAGTACTTCTGACACAATCAGAAACTGTCCTGATCCTTTGCAGTGTTTGTATTCATAGAATCACAGAACCATTAGGGATTGGAAGGGACCTTGAAAGATCAGCCAGTCCAATCCCCCTGACACAGCAGGATCACCTAGACCAAGTCGCACAGGAACACATCCAGATGGGTTTTTAATGTCTCCAGAAGAAGAGACTCCATAACTACTCTGGGCAACCTGTTCCAGTGCTCTGTCACCCTCACTATGAAGAAGTTCCTCCTCATATTTATATGAAACATCCTATATTCCAGCTTACACCCACTGCCCCTTGTCCTATCACTCACTAGATGACACTGAGAAGAGCCTGGCTCCATCCTCCTGACACTCACCCTTCAAATATTTATCTGGAAAGCAACAAAGAAAGGGCACTCCACTCATGCATGAGAGCAGATCTGCTGCCAGATGCGACAGAGCAGGTGTGTGTGCAGATAGCTGTGGTCTAAGACATGCAGCAAGCATCAAGCAAAACACATCAGAATTTAATAACAGGAGCTCTTCATATTTCTCTTTGGTGTCAAATATATAAACCAGGCTTCAAAGGACAGCTTCTGTCAGAGCTCCTGTTGCAATGAAGCCTTATTATGTTGCCTGTCACTCTGCATCTACACCAACAGTATCTGCTGAACTCAAACACACATTTTAAAAAGAGACAGTTAGTTTTCATTTAAACTGCACATGTAAGTGTTTCCCGGTGTCTCATTTGACAACCTGAAATTTTAGGGCACTTGATTTGCCAAACGGGACTAGCACATTAAAAGAAGACAATCACCCTTAGAAAATAAACACATGAATCTCATTTGAAAAGGAATTAATAAATAAATGCAGTAAAATCAGCCAGCTGAACTAGAGGAGGCAGGGACTAAAGGCTTAACCAAACCGATTTCACTCTGTCAGAATAAGTGTACCTCAGACAAAACATTCACAGGGAGCGTAAAGGATGCTTTTAATACTATGAAAACTAGATTTTCCTTTATAATTAAATTATATTCTTAAGAAAGGCTTAGGAAAAGATAAGGAGTTTATACTAGAGATGTTGCTAGGCTGGAAAGGGAACAAGAGAGGAGCTATAGTAGTAGAAAGGTGTCTGGAAGTTACTGGTACTTACTCTTCGTTGGTGTTGTTGCTGTAGTTGACATTAAGCCTGGCCAAGGGCCAGTGACTGTTAAATAAAACACATTAAAGAGTGTAAAGACTGTTGGTATTTCATACATGTGTTTACTGACATGACAGAGCTTCTCATGTATGCACTGATAAGATTAGGAAGGTCAACTTTGACTGCGTGATAAGCCCCTTTGCATAACTATTTTGAGGCACTGGTTTCTTTTAACCATGTGCTTGTGACCACATCTGATGTCTGAAGCTTATTCTGAGGCATATTAGTGCACAGCAACATGCATCTCACTATTTTTGGTCCTGTACTCCTCTGGCTACTACCTTAAGCTTTCTTCAATCCTTTCAAGTCGTCTTCGCAGATGCAGTGTCAAGGCTTGTGGATAAGTAAGAGGCAGAGCTCCCATTGCTGCAGAGGTAAGCCTTCAGGATAGAACAACTGGGAGTCACTGCTGTGTAGCAACAGCATAAGACTAAGGATGCAAGGATGGACATGCCCAAACTCGCTTCTAATAGCCTTATCTAGAGGTTTGTTGGCGCAGGATCAGTGTTGTCCTCTCTAACTACCTAGAATCTGCGGCTCCTACTGATCCAGAAGTATGAAAAATCAGACTGGCTAATTCAACAAAATGTGCTATCAAGTTGAATTTCTAAGGAGTAGATCAAGTGACGAGAGCAAAGCTATGTTGGACAAGAAATCACAGAAATCACAGAACATTAGGGATCGGAAGGGACCTCTAAAGATCATCTAGTCCAATCCCCCTGCCACAGCAGGATCACCTAGACCAAGTCACACAGGAACA
>JAOXOE010000001.1:81298345-81312680 GCA_028565055.1 Phoeniculus purpureus
ATTCCTGAGCAAGCTGGGCTGACTTTATCCCTTGCTAGAAGGGAGAGTCCATTTCTGAGCAAGCTGGGCTGACTTTATCCCTTGCTAGAAGGGAGAGTCCATTCCTGAGCAAGCTGGGCTGACTTTATCCCTTGCTAGAAGGGAGAGTCCATTTCTGAGCAAGCTGGGCTGACTTTATCCCTTGCTAGAAGGGAGAGTCCATTCCTGAGCAAGCTGGGCTGACTTTATCCCTTGCTAGAAGGGAGAGTCCATTTCTGAGCAAGCTGGGCTGACTTTACCCATTGCTAGAAGGGAGAGTCCATTCCTGAGCAAGCTGGGCTGACTTTACCCATTGCTAGAAGGGAGAGTCCATTCCTGAGCAAGCTGGGCTGACTTTATCCCTTGCTAGAACCGATTAGGGCCAAACAGCAATCAGCTGGGAGTTTCCTGTTAAGATAATAGTGACCAGGCACTGTGCAGAGATCAGACGTGCTCTGCTTTTTCAAGCTCTTCGACTAGAATGGAATCATGACATTATCTCAAAGCCAACACATGTAACTCTAGTCACACAGATATCTACAGCTACAAATGATCAGCTTGATCCTGAGAGATGCTGGGTACATCCATCCTCGCTGCTTTTCACGGCAGTTCCGGGTGTTCAGAGCCTTTGGATCAGACTACGGTCGTCTCCATAAATCACAGTGAGGGAGACAGAGGGGAAATGGCTATCAGATAACCACAGACAAGATCTTACCCTGATCAGACTGGGATGAGGCAGCTCAGAGCAACTTACCGACGCTTTTCCCTGGCCACGTAAGGTATCCAGACTGAGCCATGCACTTCACCTTGGGGCACCTGCAGAAAGAAGCACGAGGATGCTCGTGATTAGCACTCACACCCTCACCTGTAACTCTCACACTACCACAACATCAACTTTTCAGCACGTTCTAAGGAGCTGCATTGGGGTCTTCTCCCTTAACCTGGCTGCGGTGGAATCCTTACCAACCCAAAGCAGTCCCAGACCTGAGCTTGGCAGCGACCAACACGTCTATGCTCCAGACTGTTGACATTAATGAAACATCAGTGCTGTCTTCCAACGTTCAGCCAGGTGAAAGCACATCACATTTTTTTAGTCACAAAGCAAACAGTTAGTAAAAGTCCACCAATTTCCCTAAAGGTGCAGAGCCTTCACCTTCTTGCACACTTCAGAGAGTTGGTCTCTTTTGTTTTGGTTTGCAGAAGTTCATCTTGCAAGCAGAAACAAAGAAACAAACTCTCTAAACACAAAGTTCAATGAAATACAAACAAACAAATAAAAGAATTAAACAAATCCACAGAGTCACTGAACATTAGGGATTGGAAGGGACCTTGAAAGATCATCCACTCCAATCCCCCTGCCACAGCAGGATCACCTAGATCCAGTCACATAGGAACACATCCAGGTGGCTTTTAAACATCTCCAGAGAAGGAGACTGCGCAACCCACTCTGGGCAGCCTCTTCCAGGGCTCTGTCACCCTCACTGGGAAGAAGTTCCTTCTCATATTGATGCAGCATCTTCTATGTTCCAGCTCACACTCACTGCCCCTTGTCCTATCACTGGATGACACTGAGCAGAGCCTGGCTCCATCCTCCTGACACCCACCCTTCACATATCTATAGACATTAATGAGGTCACCCCTCAGTCTCCTCTTCTCCAAGCTCAAGAGACCCAGCCCTTTCCTCATAAGGGAGATGTTCTACTTCCTTCATCATCTTCGTTGCTCTGCACTGGACTCTCCAACAGTTCTGTGTTCCTCTTGAACTGAGGGGCCCAGAACTGGACACAGCACTACAGATGTGGTCTCACTAGTGCAGAGTAGAGGGGAAGAAGCACCCCTCTTGATCTGCTAACCACCCCCCTTCTGATCCACCCCAGGATGCTGTTGGCCCTGTTAGCCACATTGCTGGCTCATGGTCATCCTGCTGTTCACCAGTACCCCTAGGTCCCTTTCTCCTACACTGCTCTCCAACAGGTCAGTCCCCAACCCATACTGCTACCTGGGGTTGTTCTTGCCCAGATGCCAGACTCTACACTTGCCCTTGTTACACTTCATTACATTTCTCCCTGCCCTGGATTTAATAGCAACTGATGTTCTATGTCCAATTATTTTATATGCACTCTCTGGTGTAACAGAGCTGTTTTAGCATGACAGAAAGTTCTCTGACAACAAATATGGATTCAAGTAACGTAAGAAAACTTCAGATTCACATAAGCATTTCCAGATTTTGAAAATCATTATAATCTTAGAACTAGAGGCTGCAGTGGATTTCCTACAGAAGGCACGCAGAACATCAGGCACCCAGGAACAAGGGAGTTGGATGCTTCCCAGGGAGGTGGTTGAGTTACCATCCCTGGATGTGTTTAAAGATCATATAAATGAGTTGTTGAGGGATGTGGTTTAGAGATGAACTTGTAAGGTAGGGTAAACGGTTGGACTCAATGATCTCAGGGGTCTCTTCCAACCAGATTGATTCTGCGAAGGCACTGAGAAGGAAGCTAATACACATGCTAACCAACACAAAATCATCAGGTTAGAAAAGACCTTCAAGACCATCCAGTCCAACCATTAATCCAATTCTGCCAAGTGCACCACTAAACCCTGTCCTTAAATTTCACATCTATGTGACTTTTAAACACATCCAAGGGTAGGGATTCAACCACCTCCCTGAAGAGTCTGTTCCAAGGCCTGATGACCCTTTCAATTAAGTTTTTCCTAATGTCTAACCTAAACTTCCCCTGGTGCAACAGGAGGCCATTTCCTCTTATCCTATCACTTGTTACTTGTGAGAAGAGACCAACACACACCTCTCTATGACACCTCCTTTCAGGTAGCAGTAGACAGGAGTATGAAATGGCTGAAGGTAAAACAGGAGACTAAAAATAACTGGACATCTAACTCCAGGCCAAAAAGAGGTTGCACCCAGGTCACATCCCTAAGTCCCCCCTTTCTCAAGTCTATTCACCCATTTGCAGCAAACTGCAAGGAGAAGCTGCACCTCAAAACCAAGCTCAAGTCCAAATTACGTAAGAAAAAAATCAGCTTCCCCCTGTCTCCAGAGCCTCCTACCAACGGGACACACTCACACACTTTCTCATAGGCTTCCAGTGCTCTGAGAGCACATACCAGAGCACGGGGGCAGGAATGCCTGTCTTCAGTACCCACTGCAATGTGGACACAGTCAAAGCCTCTGAGCAGCTTTGTGGTGCTGCTTTCAGTCAACTCTGCACATGCTTAGAAGCAAAAAACAGAGCACACAGTCGCACAATTAAATATTACAAATTTTATCAAATTTCAGGAGTTTCTGGGTAACAGATAAGTAACCAAAACAAATTGTGCAGCCTGTCAAGCATCTGTGAAGGAAGTTTGAACGACCACAGTAATCTGAGCACTGAGTGTGCATATTTGGATTGCTCTAGCAGTTCTCCTTTTGGGCAGAGTATGTCTGGTCAGGCACTAGAATAGGGTTCCCAGAGAGGGGGCTGAGTCGCCATCCCTGGATGTGTTTAAAGATCATTTGGATGAGGTGTTGCAGGATGTGGTTTAGGGGTGAACTTGTAAGGTAGGGTAGATGGTTGGACTTAATGATCCCAGGGGTCTTTTCCAACCAGAGTGACTCTGTGATGCTGTAACTCACCCTAGCTTAATTCTGATTTTTTTAACCAAACAAATATCAGTATTTTTGATATGAAATAGATTTAGTTGTTTATCAAGTAATGATGGCAGACCAAGCTGTTTATACCACTGCTTACAGTTCTTTCTCAAGTAATGATGGCAGACCAAGCTGTTTATACCACTGCTTACAATTCTTTCTTTCTTTATGTAGATTAAAAGGACTACAGACAGAAAATGAGAGACTTTCAGAAGTTTTTTTGAGGTGAACTATGCATCACTCGCAAAAAGGTGGTTTTACCTATGACTTTAACACAGATCTTGTGTATCTGTGTGGTTGATAATATACTGTTGTTCCTGAATACTTCAGTGGCATTCTACTTATTGCAGTGGAAGCAGTGATAAGCTGTACAGATCACTTACATCATTTTAGTTAAGACACATTCCAAATCCTCACACAGCTTCTCAGGTTCAACCCTGGTAAGTCTTTGGGATTTATTTTGGGATTTGACCTCCACCTACATGATCCTTGTTACATCACTCGGTAATAGTTGTAGTTCAGCTGTACATCATGTACCTTGCATACGTTACATGTGACAACCTGCAGCTCTGAGGTACCAGTCAGTACAGGCAGCAAATGAACTTCCACGACTGGGCACTGGATGATTAAACAACTCTGTGCTTTGAAGACAAGATGCAACTTTTTCCTTCATTGATTTGGGGGTTTGTAAATTTTTTTTTCAGACTGGAAACTGTTCAGGAGAAACTAGCTCTGTATATTGAACGTGCTGTGGTAAGTTAACACACTTTCAATTACAAATTACAGTTGATTGGACAACCAAGTCACATCACATTGTTTCTGTTGCTCACATGAATTAACACGACGTAGGTATCCATGTTTCCATAGAGCAGTGAGTTAAACTCTGTGCAAGGGCTCTGTAACCCCTGTCTAACATGTACCAGTTCTGCCAACATCCCTGTCAGCACATTCACTTGCCAAGGTAACTCTTTAAAAGTGAACACAGCAAGACCATGAATACAGTCTAAGCTCAACAGGATCACGTTTCTCAACAAGTATGCACTAAAACCATAAATATATATAAACAGAGATACTTTTATATATATTCACACACATGCACACACGTGAACGCTAGCCGTTCAAAGTCTCTCCCTGCTCACTTGATGTGAACTATCACAGCCACGCCATTTGGCTGGGGGAGGAAAACAGCGGAGAGGTGATTTGTGTCACGTTTCACATGCGGTAACGAGCCATTTGACTGGAGAGGATTTAAGAGACACTAATGAATAGAGATGGCAACACCAGGGAAGGAACGTGCTGAACTGAAATGACAGAGCTTGGGTGCAAATTGAATGACACAGGCTGGGATGTGCAGAGGTACACAGAAGGCAAAGCTGAGAGATGCTGACATGGAGGGGTGGTTGTCTAAATTTTTTAACCTGATGTGTTCTTCCCTCGAGTAGTTCACTGCTTGTCTGCCTTGATTATTCTCACTGATTTGACATCTTGACAATCTCATTATAACCTGCACCGTGTATTTTGCTAATCAGATGGTTTCAAAGAAAACAACATCAAAAATATCACAGAAAAAACACCCTACCGGCCGACTATGGTGACTGAAGGCAAAGTTATGCTGTTTCAGAAACACTAACATCTGAAAATGCTAACTTACCCAATTGCAACACTGAAAAATACAGATTTTAAACACAGCAGATGTCTTACTACTTGAGCAGAGCAACTCTGAAACTGGAAAACAAAGTACAGCAAAAAGCGTCTGCTGCTAACCAGTCCCAACATTTACATTTAACATCATCTCTTCCAAGACTGAAAGAAACGTTCCTGTAATTTTCCCTCAGCTTCTTTTGGCTTTTTCCTCTTAGCCAGTAAGCAGACTGTACATTAAAGGAAACCACTGATGACGCTAACCATTTATTGTACATTGCACATCCTCAGGCACACTGGGTCACACTACCCAAGTTTTGCAAAACATGTCGTACTGCTAGAAACAAGGTCAGTATAGCAGGAGCACCAGGAATACCCGGGAAAGTGACTTCCTTTCACTGTGCTTGCTCTGTTTGCAATACATTTCTTCACATCATGTTTGACAACCTCATGCTCATACCAAAAGCACCAGACACCTGAGGAGTTCTGAGACACATGGCTCATACTGGGTTAAAACCCAGCCTCAGTCACAGGAGTGGGGCAAATCCTCTCAGCTCTGCTTCTGTACATATTTTTCTCCTGACTCTGTTTTAACTGGGGATATACAGATCTCTGTGTGTCAAGCAATCAAGTTTGCACTTTTCTGACATTTCTTTTTAAAAAGCTTGTAAATTAAGTTTCCATTTCAATGCTTTTAGGACTACAGCCAGATGCAAGACATAGAATCACTCAGGTTGGAAAAGAGCCCCAAGATCATCAAGACCAACCTTCAACCCAACACCTCCATGCCCACTACACCACGTTCTCAAGTGCTGCATCTACACGTGTTCTGGACACCTCCAGAGACGATGACTCTAAGCACTTTTGAGCCCTCTTTCTCTCTCTGGATAACGGAACCGGATGCGCAACCCGCCTCCTGTTTCGGACTCACCTGTCCGCGCTTTCCTTCGCAGCATCCGAAACTCCTGCCTGTCCGTCTGTCAGTCGGTCTGTCCGTCAGCCTGCCCGCACACGGGCGCTTCAGGGCCGTTATCGCTGGACAAGCAACGACGGGGTGGTTCCTCTTCGGCTCCGGGAAGGCCCGGCAGCGGCTCCTGCGCTCCCGGCGGGGCGGCCCGGCCCGGCGGGGGCGGCTGGGCTGGGCAGGGTTGGGCCCGCCGCTCAAACTGGGCTGCGGCGCCGCTTGCCATCTCTAGTGGGTTTTCGGGTGGGAGGTGGCCCCGCTGCAAGGGGGTTGTGACCCCTGGGAGCAGGTGCTGGTGCCTGGAGCGGTGAGGTGCCTGGCCCCTGGGTGTCTGTGCTCCCCGCCTGGGGTCCCAGTGGTGGTGGGATCAGCCTCTGCTGGCTGTGTTCCTGCTGCTCAGAGGGTTGGTTTGCGTTGAAAAGATGTCTCCAGGTTCATGGTTCTCCTGGGTCTGGTGCATGAGGGGAGGTGTCTCGTACGGGTGGGAGAGGCCACCAAACCTTCAGAAGCCCAGTGTGGCCAGGAACTGGGCTCAGAGCCCCGCTGCCTGCAGCGGGACTGGACCCTCCTCTCATGGAGGAGCAGAATGAGGCTGCACGGGAGGTTCAGACCCGTAGTGGTGATGCCGTGAGTGAGGGGTTTGCACCCCACAGCTCAAGCATCAGCCTGGTGGGGACTTTGGGCTGAGCCTTGGCTGTGCTGCAGTGAGGGTTGAGCCCTGTCCTGCCTCATCCTGCAGCTCTTCTCTGCACCCCAACAGCAGTGCAGCTGCTTTTTAACACACACACCACCCCTCAATAGCAGCCATGCAGGAGAGGTGGACTTGCAGGTCCAGCCAGGAGAACCCTCACACAGCAGCAGCAGCTTTGGGGAGCTCCCTGGGAACGGGGGACCAATGCTGCCCTGTGCCCAGACCCTGCTGGGCTCTGCTGCAGGGTTTGAGGCAGGAAGCTTTCCCTGGAGGGGAACTTGTGCAGCAGCAACTGGTGTGGGGACCAGCAGGGAGGACACAGCGATGCTCGAGGAAGCGGCGATGCGAGGTGCAAACTTGTGATTTGGGTTCCAGGGAGGCCAGGACCCGCAGGAATGGAAAACGCAGGCTGCAGAGCAGACGTCACCCCAGAGCAGAGATAAGCAGCAGGGCAGGGGAGCTCTGTCCTTATCTGCCTCCTGCTATCGCTGGTGCTGGTGGGTGTTCTGAGCGCAGGCAGCCAGCAGGACACAGGGCTCTGTGCTGGACAGGCTTTGGAGCCTTCAGGGCATCTGCAGCTCTGGGGCTCTGCAGGGTGGATGTGAGGGGACGGCTGGTGCACCTCCTGCTGTTCCTCTGGTGCAGTTAAAACCAGTCATCAGAGCAGGGTGTTAGATGAGTCTAGGTGCAGGGTAAGGTCTTGCTGCTCTGCTTGAGGTGCTTCTCAGAAGCTCCTGGTTCTCAGCCGAGACAGTGGCTCTGGTTTGGAGAAGTCACAGGCTCAAGTCTGCACCCTCGATCCCTCTCTCAGCCCTTCCCTGTCTCCCTGCAAACAGGAGGAGGCTGGGATGAGGCAGAGCCCCAGGGAGCAGCAGGAGGTGGTCAAGAAGCAGCGGGAGGTGGACTAGCTCCTCAGCTCTTTGGCTCTTTAGGGCAGCAGAACTTTGATGTTGGCTTTTGCACCTCAGCCATCAGCTGGGGTTGGGGAGGCTGAAGGCAGTGAGGTTTCCAAGCGGAGGAGCTGCCTGAGCAGAAGGAAGGAGAGAGCCGATGCGTCGCTGGCGGCTGAGCTCAGGCTGCTCCTCCTCTCTGTCTCCGTCCCGGTTTGCGGTGCAGCCGGTGGTTAAAGCAGCCCTCTCCCCTCTTGTGTCTTGCAGGTCGAGGATGCCATGCTGATGTTTGACAAGACGACCAACAGGCACAGAGGTAAGAGAGAGCGGGAGCTCAGCCGTCACCTTCTGCCTGCTGAACGCAGCCCCAAGCCGGTGGCCACGCGGTGGCCGGGCGCTGCAGAGGAGAGGGCTTGCTTGGCACCTTATTTTCCCACTAGGGTTTGGCTCTTCTGGGCAGTCTAGTGACTGGGAGGAGCACTGTTGGCTTCCTGGTGTCCCTGGAGGTGGGGAAGCCCAGGGAGGTGGCTGTGCCAAGGCTGCAGGGTGTGCTGAGGTGTAGCCTAAGGTGACCAGCACTAGGGGAGGCTGGGCATGAGGCTGGTGGAGACACGAGCGAATGAAGGTGACAGACCCCGAGGTTTCACCCGTGATGGTGTTTTGAAGCTGAGGACCTCTCCTCCTGCAGCGGTGGTTGCTCAGAGTGAGCAGGAGCTGCAGAAGAGGAATTTCCCTCCGTGTCCTTCACAAGAGGGACAGGGGTTCATCACCCTGTGATGAAGCTGAGGATTTGGCCGTGCCTTTCAGTGGGAACAAATGACGCTCCTCTGTCTCTTAGCAAGGGCTTCACGTTACCTCTGCAGCAGAGCCACCGAGCACCAGGCACCACGTTCCTGGGCTCTCCCAGCTTAGAGCAGCGGCTGCAGCACCTTTGTCCAGGGAGGCTGCCCGGCCCCACTGCGATGAGAGGAGCCCTGGGCGTGGGGATCAGCCCAGAGCATCCAGCTGCTGCTGCCTCGTCGTGGCAGGGTCAGAAGACCCAACCTCCCAGCACTGTCTGAGTTATTCCCTGCTCTGGAATTTGCCTCCACAGGCATCTCAGCGCCTGTGGATGGCTGGGGGTCAGGCAGAGCTCCGGGACAGCGTTTCCTCTCTCTCAAGCTCTGATCCCTCTCCACAGTCCCCTAGAAAACTCAGCAGCAAGGAGGAGACTCGCTTGGGAAGCCCTGCAGAGCCAGGGAATGTGAGCAGCCAGTGCCCTTTGGTTTTGTAACGGGACCAAGCATTCAAAACCCTAACGTTGCTCGCAGAGTTCAGCCCCTGACAAGTTCCTTTTATATCCAGGGAATTTTCCACCCTTCTCTCTGCAGCCACCCTTAAATGGGCTGTAAATACCCTTCTGCATTCAGGATCCTGGCAGGATGCTCCTGGGTCTAAGAGCTGCGCCGTGCGTGCTGCGGACGAGGTCTGCAGCCCTGGGGTCTCCTGGCAGCTGGGCTCAGGCACTACTAGGGGGTCCCAGCAAGGCATCTTCCCAGCAGATTTGACCCCTGGGATGTGTTTCAGCGAGTCTTCTCCTGCTCCTCCATGTGTTCTATTCCTGCCCAGCAAACCTGCTGGTGGCCCCCTGTGCCTGGGCTGCGCTGCCAGGAGCCTCTGCAAGGGCATCGAAATGGAGCAGCAGTGTGTTAGTCCTTCCTCTGCTCCCTGCTGCGAGCAAGGGACCCGTCCCAATCCCTCAAGGTGATCCCTGCTCTGTCCCTCGCTGGGGGCTTGGTGCTGCTGTAAGCACTTTGCCAGGCGGGAGGGCACCCGTCGGTGGCGGAGCTGGTGCTGAGCTCTGCTCTCGCAGCTCTGCTGCGGCTTCTCAGGGCTTCTTCAGGGCAGCAGGAGCAGTGTGTGGGGAGCCCTGCTGTCAGGTGGAGGTGAGAGATAAGTCCTGGAGGACGGAGGCCTTGTTCAGAAGCACCCACTGCCTCACCTGCTGAAAGGTCCAGAGCCGAGGGCTGCAGATGGAGGCTGCAGATTTCCTCACGACCTGTGTTAGAGATGAGAGGCAACAGGTCTTCCCTTTGTTCCTTCCCCATTTTCCCCAGGAATCCTGTGCATTTGTGTCACTGGTTGATGGGTTTTGTAGCTGCTTGGATTTTTCTGCTTGCAAACAGCACGTTCCTCTTCATGTTGGCATCCTTGTGCCGCCCCAGCATCCTTGTGCCAGCTCCTAGCTGAGGTGTGAGCAGGAAGGAACTGGGAGTCCACAGGGACCCCAGTGCCCTTGGGTGAAGGTGATGGCACCTGCACCTGCAGCTCCATCGGGTCAGGATCCAGACCCAGCTCTGTCCCTCCTGCCCCCCATCCCTGCTCCTGGCAGATCACCCCGGTGGGGTCAGCTCTGTTCTCCAGGGAACAGGCTGGGTGTGAAGGGCGCTGCTGGATTAGCCAAAACTCCTGCAAGCGGGTAAAGCCCGGCTGTTGCCAAGGGGCTGGGAGCAGCTGCCAGGGGGGGCGTGAAAGTCTGAGCTCCGGGTCCTCACCTCTGCCAAGTGCAGGTGGAAGGAAGAAACAAGCGTGAAAGGCAGAGTAAAGAGTCATCTTCATCTTCACGCTTGAATTTGTCCAGCCTTTTCCGATGCTTTTCCCTTTCCGTTCAGGTAGCTCCTGCTAACCTGGCTCATAAACCACGCCATGGGCTGCTGGGGTGCAGTTGGCTGTTGCCCCTTAGTCCTTCTCTGGAGACGTTTCAAACCCACCTGGATGTGTTCCTGTGCGACTGGATCTAGGGGATCCTGCTGTGGCAGGGGGATCGGACTGGATGGTCTTTGGAGGTCCCTTCCAACCCCTGATGCTCTGTGCTCAGTCTGTCCAAGCTGTCAGAAACACAGTCTGAAGTGGAGGAGTGGAGCTGATGGCACAGCCTGACCCCATTCCCTCTCGTTCTATCATTAGTGATCTGGAAGAAGAGTCCCTTGGGACGTCCCAAATACCTTGGGAAGGCTTGAGGACCCCACCCAAAATCAAACTCAGTGCCTTGCCAGCGGGGCACGCAGCCTTCATGGCATCATGGAGCTGCTGCCTCTGCCGGGGTCCTTCTAGTGTCCAGCTATTCCTGGCTGCTCCCTAAGGGCAGCAGGGCTCAGGGCTGCTGCATTCCCAGCATCAGCAGCAGGCTCTCAAATCCCAGAACGTCAGGAGCTGCAAGGGGACCTCTAGAGATCCTCCAGTCCAACCCCCCCTTGCCAGAGCAGGATCCCCTAGATCAAGTCACACAAGAACATCCAGGCAGGGGGGTGTTGAAAGCCTCCAGGAGACTCCCCACCCTCTCTGGGCAGCCTGTGCCAGGGCTCTGTCACCCTCTCAGTAAAGCTTTTCCTTATGTCTTTGAGGAAGGGGTTAATTTGTGAAGCTCAGACAATCCCCAGCTGCACTGCAGGCAGCAGCTTCTGGCCAGGCTTCTCCATCCAGCTTGGCCACTTAGTGGTGGCGGTGGGCACGCTGGCTCCTAGGAGGCAGGCTCCTGCAAAGAGCAGGTAAGATCTGGAGAGCAGTTACCGATCTCTGGGCTCGGAGGGAGCCTGGCGATGTCCTTCTAGCTTGGTTATGGAAGGCAGCTCCAGAAAGCAGAGCGGCTTCACTGCCGAGCCCAGCGGCCAGCCCGAGCCGCCCGGGGCTGACGCCTCGTCCTTGGGCTCTGGAGGTTGGTTTGGCATCGCCAGCCACATCTGTGGCCAAGGCGGCAGAGCTGGATGGAGGCACCTGAACCCAGGCTCAGCCCTTCCCCGGGCTGCGCCAGAGCGGTTTCGCTTGGAAGGGACCGCGAAGAGCAGCCGGTTCCCAGCCCCTGCCAAGGGCAGGAAGGGAAGATGCGTCTCCAGGTGAAGGGGTTTGGCATCGCCTCCTCTTTCGGCGGCTGTGAGGAGTGAGGGGAAGGGCTGAGCACCACGGCAGTCCCGCGGCATGTGCTGGCTGAGAGACAAGTGAAGCTGTGGAGTGACCGGCCCTCCCCGAGCTGTAATTGCTGGTCTGGGATGTGGCAGTAGATGTTTTTCAAAGCCGTCGAGCCCCCAGAGTTATCTTCATAGCAATTAGCTCGCTGGGAATGGCAGGGCGGCCAGGAGGGATGTGACAGCGTGTGATGTGGGCTCCTTTAATCCTGAAGCTAAGGAAAGGCAGAGGCTGGCTGCACCGTCCGATCGAAACCCTCAGCGCCAGGGGCTCAGACGGCCCCAAACCCAGGCAGAGCTTTGCAGCCGCTGGAGGTTTTGCAGCTGGTGCTGCCCTGCGGGCACCGGTGAACCAGACCCGACCCACAGGAGCGTTCAGGTTGGAGAAGACCCCTGGGATCATCCAGTCCGACCATCAACCCTACTCTACAAGGTCACCCTTAAACCAGATCCCCCAACACCACATCTGAGCATCTTTTAAACTCATCCAGGGATGGGGACTCAACCAAAAGGTTCCACCGACACCGCAGGGTCTGCCGTGTCCTTCCCGCAGTCCCCAGCTGGTTCCAGTCCGTGAGGTGGGTGTCCAGGTGGAGCCGTTGTCGTGATGGTTGGGTCTACCAGAGCTGACGCTGTTGGCAAGGGGCAAGGGGTGCTGCTCTTGTGCAGGGAAACAGAGCCTTTTGGGTCCCATCTGGTTGCCAGGCCCTTGGTTTGGTAGCCAACCTGTGAAGTTTATCGCTGATGTTTTTATAGATGAGAGAGAAGTCTGATTAAGGGCCACTGCAGCTGTCTGTTTATTGCCACCTCCCTCCAGTTAAAGCAGCAGGTTGTGGTCATGGAATCACAGAACGTTAGGGATTGGAAGGGACCTCGAAAGACCAGCCAGTCCAACCCCCTGCCACGGCAGGATCCCCTAGATCATCAGAGCGTCAGGGATCGGAAGGGACCTCCGGAGAAGCACGCAGGAGGCTCGAGGGTGATGTCTTTAAGCAAATATTTGCTCCCAGCCTCGACGGGGGGGGCTGTGAGGATCCATTAGTTAATACTATTTACCGTTCCTGGGCCGACGGGTGGAAGTGCTGACGGCTGAGCGATGATCCCGTCACTCAGACCTGTCTGTGTAGGTGGCAGCGCTGACACGTGCCAGATTAACATTGCGGATGCGTGCGGGGCAGCCCCTCTGATGAATATTCATGGGGTGAAAGCGCAGGAGCGGCTGCGGCGCCGAGGAGCGACCCTCGTGGCTCCCTGCTCCGCACCGGCCGGTCACCTCCATCCCGGCTGGAACCCGGAGAGCACCTGCGATGGCTGCGGCTGGTGGGATGCTGATGGGGTCATGGCTGCGTCCCACCAGGTTCCCATTTCACAGAATCACAGGACATTAGGGGTTGGAAGGGACCTTGTGAAAGATCATCCAGCCCAACCCCCATGCCACAGCAGGATCACCTGGAGCAGGTTGTGTAGGAACATCCAGACTGGTTTTGAGTGTCTCCAGAGAAGGGATGGTGTAGAGATCATGGAACATTCAGGGTTGGAAGGGATCTCAAAAGCTCATCCAGTCCAATCCCCCTGCCAGAGCAGGATCCCCTAGATGAGGTCATGTAGGAGCGTCCAGACTGGTTTTGAGTGTCTAGACCGAAAGCTCATCCAGTCCAATCCCCCAGCCACAGCAGGATCCCCTAGAGCAGGTCACACAGGAACATCCAGACTGGTTTTGAGTGTCTCCAGACCGAAAGATCATCCAGCCCAGTCCCCCTGCCAGAGCAGGATCCTGGATCCATCTCCCTTGTCTCCTCCTTTCCTGCCCAGCACCGACGGCCGCTGCATCGGGGGGCACCTTTGGCAAAGGGTAAGGAGCCCAGGCTGTGGAGTGTGGCTGCATGGCTCCAGCGGACCCGGCCACAGAGCAGCAAATCGGGCTGGTGGCCACGGCTTTCAAGGCGATTATCGAGCGTCTCGGGTGGCTACCGTCGCCGTGCCCCCGGCCTCGCGCCGCCGAACGCCACCTGAGGCTCGGGATAATTGCCCGGCGCTGCGCTGCCTGTCACCCCTTACTGCTTAATTTCATACCAGCAATGAAAACCGCATCCAGAGGAGGGGCAGGAGCGAGCAGCTGCTCGGGCTGGGGCGCGCCGCGGGACGAGAGGGGTGTGCGGGGCCGGTGGCGGGGAGGCTGGGCTCGCCGGCGGCGCTCGGGGAGATGGCGTGACATTTTTATTTCCTTGTTTAGCAAACAAATGTGATGGTGGTAATAATGAGGGGAAGAGAGTACCCCGCCAGCCGCCCGTAAAGGTTGCAGACACAGCCCAGCAGTTAGTTTGGACGTCTCTGGGTAGCTAATCAGGCTTTGAAGGTGAGGATGGGGTTGTGGAGAGCATTGCAGGGGGCTTGGTGTGAGCTGCTTCCCATTAATAGGGCAGCAGGTTGCTTCAGTAATCACAGAGAGAACATTAGGGGCTGGAAGGGACCTCCAAAGATCATCCAGTCCAATCCCCCTGCCACAGCAGGATCCCCTAGATCCAGTCATTAGGGATG
>JAOXOE010000001.1:81312780-81394770 GCA_028565055.1 Phoeniculus purpureus
GCAGGGTTGGGCCCGCCGCGGCCGCCCCTCGGCCCGGCACGGGCTGATTAATGGCCGGAGCCCGCCCGCCTAAGCCCGGCTCACGGGGAAAAGCCGCTCCAAGGGCTTTGCGATCCTGTTAAGTTCTCGGAGAGGATCAAGACGTCAGAGCGGAGCCCGGGCACATTGCTCGCCACGCCGACCAAAGTTAGGAGCCCGCACCGGCGCCGCTGTGCGCAGCGAGGGGACGCGGCCGCGGGCGCTCAACCGGACCCCGCACGGAGCCCGGCGGGGCCACTGATTCAGCTGCTGCCGGCCGGGCGGGCTCCCCGCGCCGCCATCTAGCTGCCGGCCGCGCTCGCCGCCCCGCGGTCCGTGATGCGGGAGGAGGCCGGGCGGGGCTGGGAGGCTCCGCCACGGCTCCAGCGACACCGGCTGCCGGGCGAGGGGTGAGGCCCGGGGCAACGCTGGACAGAGCCGCCGCGCCCCGCACACATCCTGTAGCGGGGGTGTTGGACTAGATGATCTCCGGAGGTCCTTTCCAACACCTGCCATTCTGTGATTACCTGGCGGACCGAGACTCCCTGAAGGCTTTCACACTCCCCTGAACCGCTTTAATTCTGATTGCTTGGTCCTGAAAAGCTGGAAACAAAGGCTGTGTGTGAGAGCTCCACAAGGTGATTCTTCAGCTGGAAAAACAAGCAGCAAAAGCTAGGTTGCAGAGCTTGGTACAGTTAGGTTAATGGTTGGACTCGAGGATCTTAATGGTCTTTTCCATCCTGAACTATTCTGTGATTCCTCACTGAGAGGCTGCTCCACTTCACTGCACAACTTTGATTCAGCTGGGCTGAACACAATGTGATACCAGAAATAATTTAAAAGCCCCTGGGTTGAGAGGCAAAGTTACTCCCTGCTCTGCCCTCACTAAGAACTTCACAGATTCACAGAACGGTAGAAGTCGGAAGGGGCCTCTGGAGATTGTCTAGTCCAACCCTGTTAGAGCAGAATCACCTAGAGAACATAACACAGGAACACATCCCAACAATTTTGAATGTCTCCAGAGAAGGAGACTCATCTACTGCTGTGGACAGGCTGCTATTCAGTGCTCTGTCACCCTCACAGTAAAAAGGTATCTGTGTTTAAACTGAACCTCTGTTTCCCAGTTTGTGGCCAATTACTACATGAGAAAGATGTCACATCACACAATGAGGAGAAGGTCAGGTCTAAAACTCTTAAAGAAACTTGAAGTCTCACACAGCTGTCACGTCAGTCTGCAAAGTAACGTTTTTTGGAGGGATCAGAACAGAAAAGCCTGGGAAGGCAGAAAGCTTTTGAAGAGCGTTTCTTTACTGCTGGATTGCCTTTCCAGGAGAACTCCAGGCAATGTCCTGGGAGGGATGGTAGGCAAACTAGCTGGCCAGGAGTGCACAAAGTACCTAAGTTGCTGTTGTCCTTCAAAAGGCTCAAGCACTGGTGCTACACAGAGATCACAGAACTACAGGAACCCAGATAATCACAGAACTCATAGAACCTTTTAGGTTGGAAAACACGTTTGAGATCAAGTCCAAACATACATATCCAAGCTACACACCCTTTACAGGTCCTGGCTTCCTACAACAAAGTCTACTTGTACACTTTGCCCCGCTGTGATCTGACAGCTGAAACCCTGGGAAGGAATTCCAGGAAAAAATGTGTGGAAATTTCACACATGTTCCATGCTCTTCCCAGGCACAGAGATGAGGCTGACAGGCTGGTAATTCTCAGGGTCCTCCTTAGCTCACAGACTTTTTATCATCTAGTGACTATCTGCTACAACATGCAACCAAATGACAGGGGAGTGGTTAAATGCACCCCTAGGGAATAGAGCACACCATTTGATGTCCAAAGGCATGCCTCGCTAATGCAGCACAACAGGGGATAAAGCCACTGAAAAAGAGTAAGAAATGGCAAGGAAGAGAGTGGGAAGAAAACCAGAAAAGATGTCACCAGGTGAGATTTCATGAAGAGGACAAAGTGGTAGCAAAGCTCTTCACAGCAAGAAACAGAAACAGTGTTATAAATGGTTCAGGCATCATTTAGGTATTGAAGACCTCCCCCAAGAAAGGGCAAAGAAAGGTTTAAATTTGCTGCAGTTTTAAGAAGGCTCATTATACGTGTGCCCATCACATGTCAAGTCAAACAAAAGAGCTCCTTCCCACCTTACCTAAGAAGTGTGTGGGGACATACACGAGGCAAGAGGGGACCAAAGTTGCTCCAGTGCTGTCTGCTCTGGCATGGTGTGATCAGCATATGGTAAGGAAGCTGCTGAAGCAGCTGTCCCTGCTTCTGGTCGTCTGGCATTGATTGCTTCTGAGGGACAGGTGCTGCTGAGGGTTCTGTGCCACTCCAAGTACAGCAATGTTCAGTTAATTCACTAAAGACAGAATCATAGAACCATTTAAGTTGGAAAAGACCTTTAGGATCATCCAGTACAATGTTTTTCCTAATTTCCATGGCATTTCTTTCCACTTTTAACTCTTGCTTCACTTGCACAACCATTAAACTCTGGCAGTCATTAACATTTAGGTTCAACATGCTGACAGCTGCCAGACATTGTCCATCAAAACAGTCATGTTCAGCAAGGCACTACTGATGATTTAGCTCACTGACCTAGAACTATTGGTCTCACACAGATGGCTCTTGAAAATGCAACCATGAATTACCATTTCAAAGAAGTGTTTTGTAGCTTTACATGCAAATTAAATAATGATTTTATTCCACTCTGTCTACAACTAAGAAAAACATTGGTGATAATTTGCAGCTGGAAATTAAGAAAGGGAAAATCTGGAGTTACAGCACCTCAAAGTGGAAAAGAGAAGGGACAAAAAGAAAGAAAAAGTAACCCCTTATGTTGGTCTTCACCTACCTGGTTATTAAACACTCTTCCCTCTCATAGCCTGCTTTTTCATTTTATTCTTTTCCAGCTTATTTACAGCTTGCAAGTGAAACTCCTCAGCTGTCAGTCCGCTCCTTAAATTATTCCTTTTCTTTCATCTTTCTTGTCATGAACTTCTCATGCTCACCCTCAAGGCCCTGTTCAGCTCTGCCTGTTTCTTTCTTTTGTGTTTTCTTGTTTTGTTATCGTGCCCAGAATTCAGTTTTCTAGGTTTTTAGTTTGAATTGACTACAGATCCAGTTTTATCTTCACTTTAATAAAATTAGAAACTAGCTTTTAGACTTTCCTTCTGGGCCCCTCAGTTCAAGAGTGATGTGGAGCTGCTGGAGGGAGTCCAGCATAGAACAATGAGGATGATGAAGGAAATAGAACACCTCCCTTATGAGGAGAGGCTGAGGGAGCCGGGTCTCTTCAGCTTGGAGGAGACTGAGAGATGACCTCATTAATGTCTATAAATATTTGAAGGGTAGGTGTCAGGAGGATGGAGCCGGGCTCTGCTCAGTGTCATCTAGTGATAGGAGGAGGGGCAGTGGGTGTAAGCTGGATCATAGGAGGTTCCACATCAATATCAGAAGGAACTTCTGATAGTTCCTTCTGATGGTAGGCTGCAAGAGTTAGCGTTGTTCAGTCTGAAGGTCACCTCAGTCTGAGCCTTTCATAACTTAAATGAAGTCTACAAAACAGATGGGGAGAGTCTTTTTAGCAAGGCCTGTTGTGACAGGACAAGGGCTGATGGTTTTAAACTAAAAGAGGGGAGATTTAGACTGGATATAAGGAAGAAGTTTTTGACAGTGAAGGTGGTAAGATACTGGAACAGATTGTCCAGAGAGGTGGCGGCGGCCACATTGCTTGCGACATTCGAAGTCAGGCTGGATGAGGTTCTGAGCAATGTGATCTACTTGAAGATGTCCTTGCTCACTGCAGGGAGGTTGGGCTAGATGACCTTTTAACACAGTGCATTCTATGATTCTAAAATTAAGGGGGCACTGACATAATTCTAATAGCTTTTGCAAGACTTCTGCGCTCTTCAAAGACAAACTACCAGGACAGAAGAATAACGATAGATGCGTTAAAAAATATTTTTAAGAATAAAATTGTTTGCTGTTTGCACTGTAGTTTCAAGCCATTTCTTCTTGTTCCACTTCAGAGGAATTAAATGAACAAAGATCTGTGAAATAATTGGATTGAATTATCAAGGTGAGGAAAGCTCATTTGATTTTGCTCCCAAGAGAAACACTGATTAGATCTGCCTTAAAAAGCCACTCAAATTTAAACAGCTTGAGTTATGATTTGGAGATGATCTGGGGTGTGAGAGCGCAGCTGAACAAAGCCGTGCAGTTCACACGTGCAAATGCGAATCAAAAAGCTTCAGAAGACAAAAACAAAAGAGAAACAGGGAATAGAAATATTCAAATGTGACATGTCAAGTCCACATCACAAGTTATTTGGAGTTTTTCCACTGCCTAATCCTGTGAGGAACTGACTGCTGTAGAAAAGTGAGTATGGCCAAGCTATTTTCAGAAGCTAGATGCACTAGAGCAAGAGTTGTCCTGATAAATGAAAGGGCAGACATGCCTGGTTAGTGTTCCACCCTGCAGTCTCCATGTTGCCCTAATTATAAGTGAGTAGATTCACAGAATCATAAGGGATTGGAAGGGACCTCGAAAGATCATCTAGTCCAATCATGCACCACTCAGGGGGTAGGTACCAGTAAAGAGGTAGGAAACAACTGTGTGCCTTTCCTTGTTTCTAACTTAAATGAATGAGCTTCTCCTTGGTTTCCATAAAAACAAATGCTGGGTACACAGCAGCTGCTGTGTCCCACTGAAATCACCCCACATGTTTTGGTGTAACAGGGTTGGATCCTTGATATATAAGTAAATCACAGAACATTAGGGATTGGAAATGACCTTGAAAGACCATCTAGTCCAATCCTCCCACCACAGCAGGATCCCCTAGATCAAGTCACACAGGAATATATCAAGGTGGGTTTTAAGCATCTCCAGAGGAGACTTCACAACCCAAATCTTAGCCTCAATCTTAAACATGCTATTTTTAGAACTAAAATCATAACACTAGCCACCACAGATTAAACTTTACAAAGAATGAACAGAAAGCCTCTGCTATGCTTTGGTTTTTCTGCTGTGGCAAATAGAGGCTTTTGCATACACAGAGGTATAGACAGACAAGGGACCTTCCTGCCTGTTGCCCAAGTGAGCCCTCAGCTGTATCACTTGTGTTGCATAGCCAGTTTACAGAGCATTCCACAGCAAACTGAGGGCCTACCATGCCCACTTCTCTGTCAGCAGAGAGCCATGAGGTACGGGGAGCACACAGGCACCGATCAGCAGGGACATGGCTTGTGATGCAAGAAAGCTGTGGAGATTCCTGCGGACTGCAAGCCTACCTGTAAACTCATTTAACATCCTGTGTGAGTCAAGCTGCCAGAAGATACAGGCTCAGTGAGCCGTGCAGGAGCTCTATAAATGCTCAGGGAGCTGTGGAGACTTTTCTGTGAATTTTCACGCTGCTCTGTTTAAACAAGCACGATTGCAAATGCAGCCATGTTCATGTTTCCTAGGTGACTAGCTTGGGATAAGGATATACATAAGAGCACTTCTTTTTTCTGCTATGTTGCTTTTCAGGACAATCCTACCTCTTAGTGAAAACAAAACTATCCTGCTGTCTCTAGGGTAATGCCAGTCAGGCACTGCTAGAGATAGAGCCCAACTCCTCCAAACAGAATCAACTGGCATTTTGAGTCACATAATGGTGGTCCATTAGCAGCAAGCACAAGGAGAAAGAGACACTTATTTGAAATATAAAGTAGGGCTTAAAAGCTTTTCTCATTGTGCTTTATGAAGGCAGTTGCTGTCATTGCTGGGCTTCGATAATGAGTCTGAGGAAACTCAGCTAACAGTCTGCAGCCAAATGTCAGTAATCACAGGTTAAAGATTCCTCTTCCATGAATTTATTTACTTGGATCTAACAACAGTCTGCCCAGGCTCCAAGATTGACCATGTTCTGAGACACATGAGAGAAATGATGAGTGGTAGGTCTCTAAACTGCTTTCTGTAATTGCAGTGCCAAGTCATAAACTTGGAACTAAAGAATCTAAGACTTACTTGAGCAAATAGCAGAAAATATCTGATCCTTGTTATTTTAGCCAGTGGCATTTATTTTCATTTACTATATACAAGGCTAAGGGTGTGAAATGTGCCTCACTAGTACCAAAGTTAATAACAGCCATGAAGAGCGACGACTTGAAAATGCAACAGGAAGTTAAATATTGCAGTAAATGCTGAATCCTTGTTTTCCTGGCACTGTTAAATGTCTTTATATGACTTTCTGCAGACCAGAGAGTAAAGCAGAGCAGCAGCCCAATGTGATTCCACACGCACAACCCAGAGCCAGACGTGCACTAGTCAGACTGTGGGATCACTGATGGACAGGGTCAGCCCCAGCTCACACAAATTAGATAAGGCAAAGGTGAAATGCTGTAGTGAGCAATGCTTTTAAACAGCAAGTATCACCGGCTGGGGTAGGTGGAAACTGTTGTCTTATGACATCAAGATAACGGGCAAGAGAGGCAAAGACAAGAGAATTCTTTGCCAAGAACAACTTACTGTACACAAGCTTTGCATAAACAAACAGGCTTTCCAAGAAGCTTGGGTTAGGGATTTATAGGCTCCCTCACTGATTTACCTGAACTGACCACTGGCTCTTGCTGCTCTCTTGATGGGAGAGATGTTCTTGTTAGATGGCTTTTCTGTCCTCCTTTGGGGAAGATACCTCCTTTTGTAGTGAAGCCCAGTGAGAAGACAAGAGGCAACGGTCACGAACTGGAACACAGGAGATTCAATCAAAACATAAGGAAAATCTTTTTCACAGTGAGGCTAACAGAGCACTGGAACAGGCTGTCCAGAGAAGTCGTGGAGTTGCCTTCTCCAGAGACATTCAAAACCCCCTGTACCTGTTCCTGTGTGATTTTCTTTATGTGATCCTGCTCAAGCAGGGGGGTTGGACTAGATGATCTTCAGAGGTCCCTTCCAACCCCTACCATTCTGTGATTCTGTGTTACAGCAATTGTCAAAGTAGGGGTTTCAATCTGTCTTTGCTTATATCACTGTCACACTAAGAACAGTATTCTATTTAATGTCTATCTGATGTCATATTCAGAGGGACGGCAAGGCACTGTAACACAGTGCTCTGGATTAGCAGCCTGTGAAGAGATTGCAGCTAATCTTCTGATGACTCTTGGAAAGTCAAATGAGAAATGGCAGCACAGCTGCCTCTGGGAAAAGGGACTTCTCAGGAAGGACAGTGCCTCCTTTTTCAGCACAGAGGAAACTCTAGGAAAACTCTGAGTGGTCATCAAACCTGAGAGAGATTTTGGAACTAGCTTCCAAGGCTGGCAGTAAAACAGGAGAACTCACATGATTAATATTGCTGCAATCCTATGTGTAAGAATTAACCATGCTTCCACCTGTCTATGAACAGAACAAATAATGCTGGCTGATAGAATGCTGGTAGTGATGAGCAGGAAAGGAATGCTTTGGCAGATCACATTCATAGAGGTTAGTTCCCTATTTGTTGCCTTACATGTGGAGGATAGCACTGAAAAAGACAAGTTTCATGCCTCTAGAAAATAGCTTTTCTAAAGTAGATTATCTGTAAACTCTTTCCTTGCCAAGGGAGATGGGGATTTTTAGAAAGCATTCAGTAGAGTTGTGCTAGCTGGTTTTATGCAGAAATAAGGAGACTAAAACTGAGCTTGTGTCATGATACAGAGAAACTGAGGAGGAGCATTCAGCTGTTTCTTCTGCCTCTTCCATTGCCGTGTAGCCATCTTTCAAAAAGAACGGAAATTCCTTTTGGTTTTAGCACCTTTTCCCCAGTGACAAATTCTGTCACTTTAGGGCTACTTCATTTGCCTTGACCTTATCCTCAAAGCGTGGGCTGATCAGTAGAGCTGGTGAATGGCATCACAGAATCATAGAACATTAGGGATTGGAAGTGACCTCCGAAGACAAAACAGTCCAATCCCCCCACCACAGCAGGATCACCTAGACCAAGCTGCACGGGAACATATCCAGGCGAGTTTTAAACGTCTCCAGAGAAGCAGACTCCACAACCCCCCTGGGCAGCCCATTCCAGTGCTGTCACTCTCACCGTGAAGAAGTTCCTCCTCATATTTATATGGAACCTCCTATGTTCCAGCTCACACTCATTGCCCCTTGTCCTATCACTAGATGACACTAAGCAGAGCCTGGCTCCATCCTCCTGACACCCACTCTTCACATATTTATAAACACTAATAAGATCACCCCTCAGTCTCCTTTCTTCCAAGCTAAAGAGTCCCAGCTCCCTCATGTGCATGTTATTCAGAGACAGGCAGGTCCATATGCCTGGTTTACGTGATAATTCAGAGTCTGGTAACTCCTTTATATGGACTCTTTAAACGCAGAAGAGTATCTTCTCCAGAAGAAAAACTTCTGAAATGTGAGCAATCCTCATTCGCAATGAAACTCCATTCAAATGTCACGTCAAATAAAATTACAACACAAAAATAAGAAAAAACCAACCTCACAAACTTCTGATTGCTAATCTAAGGTCCCAACATTCAGTGACATTCAAAATGCGATCAGGCCATTCCTGATGCTGCAGGAACTGTAAATATTATCAAAAATAAATGTCGCAGTTGTACGCAACATCATAATTGCTGAGAACTGACCTTGCTGGGTTGCTTTTTGTGAGGGATGCACAGTGTAGCTCCTGTGGCCAAACGACTGCTTTGCCAGCTTCAAAGAAAAGCAAAAATACAATTAGGACAGTGCTCTAGAAATTGCTGTACCACACACCAAAGTCACTGGTGGCTGTGTTGTGTTTATGCATAATATGCAGGAGTGAACAGTAGAGGGTGTTAAAGGAAAACTTAAGATCACTGTATGGACTACATCCTGCTTGCTTCAATTCACAACAGCAGCAAAATCAGGTGCTGGGAAGGATAGCTGTAGCTCGGTGTAAGCTACACCATTGCCACGTTTTCAAGACCAAAGTAAAGAAGTAAAAGAATTGCACACTAAGTCCTCTTCCCACCTCAAATCTTATGCCACAAACACTTTGTGTCCAAAAAAAGTCCAACTGCAGTGGCTGGGGCTTTTTTGTGCCCTCATGTCATAATGATACAGCTGGTTTCAGCAGGGCTCAGGCAGCCAGTATGGTCCCTGTGGCCTGCAAAGGGAAGGGCTTTACCAGAACTCACAACTGGGTCTTGCTGGGAGCTGCCTAGCACCAACACCCTCAAGTCACATATCGATGCTGGGAGGCCTGGGTGAGAGTATGTGGGGTTCTCAGGACAAGCAGCCATTGAAATCTACAAGAAATAAGTACTTTGGATGTTGGTGCCTGCCTCTTCAGGTACCTGGAGGTACCCCAGGGCATGCAACTGTAAGCAAACATGGGTCTCATGTAAGAGAGAAGGTACTTTTCTGGTTTGCTTTGACACACTGATAGGAGAAAACAGCATCTGGGGCTTTCTTTTTCCACAAGCATAACACTGTTTGAACAGGAAGCCCTTCTCTTTACTGCCCAGCTGAAATACCTGGGTTTGTCATCAGCAGGCTTTAGGATGATAGTTATGTTATTGCTTTTATGCCATTTATTACTGTTTCTGAGAGTTTAACGTTATTTCAGTGTACCCTGAAGAACCCATAAACATCTTCTTGATGACTCTCTGGGCAGCAGCTAAGGAAATGTTTTTAATGAGAATTTTTGATGGCATTTCTCAGCAGCAGTAGGCATGCCTTTGTTTTCTAAGTATTTCTAAGAGCAAAATAGTTTCTTCCACTCTTCACATAATTAAGTAGATATAAAAGGTACTGGATATAAATGGACAAACCTAAGCCTCTCCTGCAGTGTTCACCAGGAGGGATGACTTCACTGACAGGGCTCAGTGCTATTTCAGGTGCTGTGGATTACCTCTCGCTGCATCAAATAGCCAGACCAAATGAGTCTTCCATAAATCTTATGTCATACATGCCAACCGGAACCAGATGTCTTGGAGACCCCTAAGAATTTCAGATAGCACTGGACAGATGTATCTTGGCAGCTGGATTTCATCCTGTTTGTTACAATTCTGTAAAAAAAAAAGTTTTTAATATTCCTTGATTTATTTAGTCTTCCTCAGAGAAGAGGGTATGGTATTTATGATCGTATCTATGTCCCAAATTAGTGGCTTTTCTCCTATTCAGCTCAGATACTAAATCTATCCCAGACACACATGTACTCTGTGCTGAGTGCTCGCATTTAGATTTCAACTCTCATATGAAAGTTGTCAAGTGTGTGCCTTACAACTGGCTTTTAGTTCACAGAAACTTGTGTAGGTCACAAGAGAGACACATTTTTAAAGTATTCTCAGATCTGTCTTTGCTGGTTTCTGTGCAAGAGTAGATTTTCAGCTTCTCTGTGGCTGCCTTGAAGTTAAAAAGTGCTTACTACAGAATTACAGAACATTAGGGATTGGAAGGCATGTTGAAAGATCATCTAGTCCAATCCCCCTGCCACAGCAGGATCACCTAGATCAAGTCAGAGAATCACAGAACATTGTGCAAGTTATAATTAAAACTGGTCAGACTGGTGATTTGAATGCATTGATCTCTTTTTTAAGCAATACAGGGTGAGTAGGCTTGGAGAAGAGGGAAAAAAAAAATGGACCACAAATTATTAGTCAGATACCAACCTGTCACTAGGAAAGTTCCTTTTGCTGGACCAGAATCTACCCTGCGCAGTTTCACACATTTACAGGGAAAAGGATGTCCCAAACTCCCACAAGCTACAGAAAAGATGGGACTTTGCTCTTTTGTGCGCTAGAAGTGCTGGCAGAGCTGCACGGGACTAGCAAGCACATCACCACTTGGCCCAGCCAAGGCCAACGTGGCTAAATGCATGTAGCTATATATTTCATTGAAAGAACAGAGTCAAACACTAGATGCCAGCATTGCAGACATGCACACAATGTCATTGTCTGAAAACATCATTTTAAATTCACATGCCAGAAAATAAGTGCTCAGTTACCAAGCTGTGAAGTTGTAGTGCTGCTGTAAAGCACCTGCACAAAACCAAGGTTGATATTAAACCTTGGCAGGAACTTTCTTGTGAAATAATTTTCTTTCTCTGGTGATAGACCCCTTATAATTTATCCACAGGCAAATTACATACTGAGGCCGTGTCACCTGTCTTGATGTGAATGAAAATCTGGTCAGTGAATCCCAAAAGATGCCTCTGCGCAGGAAAGAATAGAATCATAGAATCATTAGGGATTGGAAGGGACCTCGAAAGATCATAAGTACTTTAAGTTTATAGCTTCTTGTATGTAAAACATTTCATTGACTCCACTGGAAGCAACAATATGTAAAGGTGGGCACTTTTTAAACTTACTGTTAAAAACACTAAACAAACATTTGACCTCATTAATGTTTATAAATATGTGATGGGTGAGTGTCAGGAGGATGGAGCCAGGCTTTTCTCAGTGGCATCTAGTAAGAAGACAAGGGGATGGAACATAGGAGGATCTACGTCATTATGAAAAGCATCTTCTTCAGTGAGGGTGACAGCGCTGGAATGGGATGCCCAGGGGAGCTGTGGAGTCTCCTTCTCTGGAGACATTTAAAACCCACCTGGACATGTTCCTGTGCGACTTGGTCTAGGTAATCTGGCTGTGATGTGGGAATTGGACTAGATGATCATCTCTTGAAGTCCCTTCCAATCCCTAATGTTCTGTGATTCTGTAATACTGAAGGGTAAAACACAACCTGCCTTGATATTGAGTCTGTCACCACTCTATCAGTCATCTATTCCACCCAACAGCTACCTATCCAAACCTTTCATAGACAACTCAGACTCAGTATCCATGACCTCCTATAACTGCAATTCCCTACAAAAACTTGCCTGTATTTTCTGTGTTTATTGTTGTATTTTTTGGTACTTTGCACACTTAGCAAGGGCAAGGCTCTTTCAGTTCAAGGTGACTTTCATGTTAGAGCAATCAGAACAATAGGAAGGAATAAACAGGCAGCATCTGTGGGTGGTAGAGAAAAGACTTTCAGAACAAAGCCAGGCCCTCCAGATGGGCAGAGAAGGTAGAAAACATGAAGAACAGCAGAAACAAAACCTTTTCAGCTATATTCCCTAGCTGTACTCACCACATGAGCCGAGTTCAGCCCCTGCCACCCTACATTTCTTCATAAAAGGTTGGTTTTTTCCACTTTAGCAATGAAAAAATAGTAGATTCACAGTATGATATATCAGCAAGAGCACAGGGAGATGGTAATTCTATGACTTGCTGGTATGTGAGGAGACTTTCACTCCCCCACACTCACCATCAAAATCCTGCTTCGTACTTCCTGCAAACACAGCCCCATTTCACCTCAGCAAGCAGCAAGTCTAATGACAGAAAGACCAAAGATCTCCATGCTGCAGATCTAGTCCGTGCCATAGCTTCAGCCAGCACAGTACCTGAAGTGCAAGCATGGCAGTGGTACTGTAGCACCACATACTGCACCTTCAAGTAGATGCTAACAATTCAAGGAAGACATGGTGTTCATGATTTAACTTGAGAGGAACACTGAGCTTGAAAGCTCAGCACCCACGCTCTGTTTTAACTCGAAGCCCACTAGCAGAAGGATTGTGAAAAGCAGAGGAGACCCAGGGTTGAAAGGAAAATGAATTTGATGAAACAGCCAAATTATTACCAGTGCAGATACAACATCTACAAAGTTATACTCAGCCCAGCAAACTTACAGTGGTCACAGTAAGCAGCAAGACAGCCCTTAGAAGCTGAAAGGTAAACAACCTCCTCCAGGGATGGAAAGGATAAGGAAGAACAAGCAAAAAACATCTCCACTTTTATGGTGTGGGATACACCTGCGACTCAGCCTCAGTGAGCTGCCCTAAATTTTAGCCTTCCCAGCTTAAGCTTCTAGATGACTCAAAACTGCTAATGGCCTGTAGACAAACGCTGGCCGGTGATTCTGTCCTAGTGAAACCAGGACAGGTCTACTGACGCAACATAAGATTAGGCTGTCCTAGTCAAGCTCAGCCATCTGGCAAATCTAATTGGAAAATTCATCTTGTTGACAGACCACCATAACACTCCTTGCCTATTTGAAGCAGACCAGTGGACAGAAGTAGCATATAAAAAACATAACCTCCTGAACATCTGCACCACAGTGTGGAACTCAGGACAGAGCTTGTGTTGTGCAAATGGATGGACAGGACTGTTCATATGAAAAGAATAAAGCCCCGTGACAATTCCTAGGCTTAACACAAAGCAATGTGACAAAGCATTGAACAAAACTCCAGCAGGGAAAAAAGTCTTCTGGGCCACAATAGGGAAAATTAATACATGTTATCCCATGACAGGTGCTTTTTGAGGTCAGACTGCACACTCAGAAAGGAACAGTGAAATGGATCTTTAATAACCAGTGAAAAGGGAACTCATCCATCACCATCCGTATTTCTATAATAAATCAGTTTTTAAACATGGTTTGTCTAAAGAATCAACAGTGATTGATGATCACCCTTCATGCAGAAGAATAATTCACCGTTCAGACTACCTGTGTTGCCAGTTTTGATCCTGCACTTCATTAACATTCTTGTTTGCATTTCTCAGGGGTTTCTATTGCACCCAGTGGAATACTAATGTACACTTCTTACTAAGTTGTCTTCAGCCCTTTTTTCGTCACTGTGGGGTGACAACAGTCCATCTACATGTGCACTATGAGCATGTACACAAAAACTTGCCCCACACTGTCACTGGAGTTGCACATCTGCTTCAAATCACAGTACATTAGGGATTGGAAGGGACCTTGAAAGGTCATCTAGTCCAATCCCACTGCCACAGCAGGACCACCTAGACCAAGTCATACAGGAACGTATCCAGGTGGGTTTTAAACTAAAAAAAAAAAAATTAAAAACTAATTGTTATATGGAATTTTTTTTAACTGGGGTCAGTCACCTATCCATTATTTGGGAGCTAAGAGTAGCGATGCTCCTAAATGTGTCTACAGTGCAATGCATGCTCTCATTTATAATGCCATAACACTGAAGCAACCCCTATGTCTTCAGAGTAGCACAGGCTTGATATCAGACATCATAAAGAAGTAGTCAGCTCTAGGTCTGTGTTACCAAGGGCAAAGCACCTCATTCCCATCGCAGAAAAGTTTGAGGACAGATACATACAAGTCAGCACCACTGGAAAACTGGGTAGGCTGCCTGCAGAAGGTCTTCTCAGGTGTCTTACAGACCATGTGAAAATGAGTCCTGGAAGAAAGATTTTCGTAAGACAGACTTGCAATTAAAAAATAAAATAGGTCTACTGAAAACAAAGATACTCCTGACAAATACAGTTTTCCATTCTCTTTTCTCACACTTCTCAGCAGCGCAGCTGAACCCTTGGCATTGTTTCTCTTTCTTATCACCAAAGATATGAAAAATCTTCATATCACTGCAAAATCCTAGGTAATTTAAACAGTTTATTTTTTCTATTCAAAAAAGAAAATATCACAGTTACAGGTGCTAAAAATCTTTTGTATCTGCAACCTTACTTATTCCTCACAAGTCCTTCATCATTCACCCTTTGCATGGCTTCCTTTGCTGAGGCTGTCTTGCTAATCGTTGCTGCTCCATGTTGACTGGAGTAGTTCTGGTGATGTTGATTGTATCAGGTTCTGGAGGCTTTTCTTCAGCAGGATGGTGCAAGCAACAGGGATGATCTGGTGAGCTGACAGTTAAAATACCTGATGACTGTGGAGTCTGATGCCTTGGTGAACACCAGTATGATGAAATGAAAACTGAAGATGCTAGGAGAGAACATGTACTCTTTAGTGAGAGAAAATACCAACTCACTACAAGCTTGGATGTGACAGCTCCCCCAACATGCACCATGAATTCATTATGGAACAACTGACTCCATGACTATGGTAAAAAAGCAATAGCTTTATGTAAGGAGGACTTCCTCAGGAATTATCTTCTAGCTACTGCCTGGGACAGGATCTGGGTTTGACCCAGTACAACCATGCTTATTGTCTCTGGCTTGCTATTAGCAATAGCATATCACTGAAAAGTCACTACTTACAATCATATCAAATTAGACCACCAACTGCTAGGCACCCTGCTGACACAAAACAGTGAGAATCGTAATGAATGAATGGCGAAAGGCTGGAAGCAGAAGGAAAAATTAAAGAGAATAAAATAGAGAGAAACAAAGTAAACAAGACTGTATACTCTATTTGGTGTCATATGTTTCTTTAGAGGGTTTTTTTTTGTTGTTGTTGTTTTAAATGATCAAGTAAGAAACACTTATCTAGTAGAAAACAAAACAGAGGTAGCTGAAGAATAAAAACATGACATAAAGAGGGGGGAAGCACCAGGAGAGATTAAGTACAAGATTAGAGTATAGTAAGTTTTAGGAATGCATATCATCCATAGCTACTGCTAAAGCTTGTGTGTCTTTAAAAAATTGTTTTATAAGTGCATGACACCAGCACTTAGATACACAAAAACATTCTGATTCTTCTTGGACACTCTAAGAGACAGGAAACTGGAGTTCACTCCCAGGGTCAGGAAATTACTTGACTGTGTCCTTATTGGGATACATCTTGATATTATCTGCGTGCAGTATGAAAACACTGCTGGCCTAGAATACTGAAAGGTATTGTGGCTATACTGGTACATTGAATAAAATGAAAGATGTGCTGTTAAATGAGTGCTCCCCGTCACACACAATTCACAAACTACTTGTTTTCTCTATCTAGTGACATGCCCTCTATGTACCTTCCCAAGATGTTGGAAGAAACCATCCTAGTCTTGCTCCCAGAATCTGGACAGAATGGCCCTTTCTCTCACTCTCTGATACCCAAACACGTTTCCTACGCCTTCTTCCCTTGCATGTCTCTGCACTTCATTCTTTATGGGGAAAGTGAAGGGAAATTTACTCCACTTTCCTCTTTCAGTGAGCAGACAACCCTGACAGAACAGAGAGATGTTTTGGCCAAGCAAGTAACGTGTTATCAACAGAAGAACAAAAGCTAAATCTGGAAGCTGTTGAGGAGCCCTTTACAGCACACAGCTGCAGTAAGTAGCAGATGCAAGCATGGCTGAATTGGTCTCAACCGCTTATTAAGTGAGCCATGACCAACAGATGGAACACTGCTTTATTATGGTAGCCTTCTCCAAATGCTGGATGAACTAGCAGGAAACAAGCGGGTGCTAAAAATGTGAAATTCTGCAGTGGGAAATCCACTAGACTGCCAGGTGCCACAGCTGTTACACTCTTAAACCCAATTCAGGGGAACTAGATTTGCCACAGGAAAAGGATAGAAAATTACCATTTTCAAAGGTCTCCCACTCACTCCACATTGGCAGTTACAGTAATTATCAGTGTAAATTGCTTCAAGTCACATCTCATCATAAATTAAAAAGGAGATTTGGGCTCTGCTAGCTATGATTTGCTAATGCAGTCTGTTTCTGTGTATCACTCCTGTGATTTGTTCTGATTTAGTTTTATACTAGGTCATCATCTGTGAAAATCAGCATGGAAATAGTGTGAAATGAATGTTGATTTTAGGCACTGCAGAACAGAGAAGACTAGAAAGATAGGGAGTTATTTTCTTACGTTGTAGAAACACATTTTGAGAAGGATCAGTATGAGGAATGATTCCTAAAAAAACCTCATCACATAGGACATGGGAAATCAGACTCGTCTCACACCCAGAAATGCAAAAACCTGGTTCCTTATGTGGGGTTAGGCTCATCAGATTTGTTTAGTCCCTAATATTTATAATTTTACAGACCTATTTCTTTACCTTCAAATTCTTCATTGCTAGGAAGTCAATTTCTTCCTTTCTGTTTTACCTCCCTTCTGGAGACAAAAGATCAGAGCCCAAAATCCTCTCCCTGGGATGTCTTTTGTCTGCTGCTCTCCTTTTCTTTTTCTTTTCCCTCCTATATTCCTTCATAATACTTTTCTCTGCTGCTTCTCCTCCATCTTCTACAGAAGAGTGAGAACAGGTCGCTGCAGTCTCTCTGTCCAGGCTAGACAATCAGACAAGGAAGTTCACTAAGCTAAAAGCACACATACCATATATTACTTTCATAATGTGACATGGATTACCCATTTTTTTCCACATCTGACAATACTGACAAGAGAAGGATTTATCACACTCTTGACTATTTGACAGGGTTATAAATGTCTTACAATTCAGTTTCCTTTTTATGGAGTTACTGCAGTTAGTGCCCAGAAGAAGGCATTATGTCTACATGATATTAAAGTGACGTGTTAAGCTGCAAGAAAGAAGTAAGATTTCATTTTGCCAAAGTATGTGTCTTTACAGAGACCTCAAAACCTATCTGAGAGTGTGACAAGCAAAAGACAAACATTCTGAATTAGTAAGTGCATTGTCAGGGACATTCTACTCAATCTTACAAAGCAATTTACTGTAGAGAGTTATAGATCCAAGAAGTACAAAATTCAGAAGACTCAGCTAAAAAAGCTCAACAGTACCAGACTCATATCATTAATTTATGGAACAGCAACAAAATTCAGCAGAACCAGATATGACACACACTGTGGAAAAAGAGGAAGATAAATATATTGCAGTAGATTATAAAGTTGTGAGTATCCAAAAGATGATGCTCTGATTCTGGCAGCAAATTGTGGAAGACTGTGGACCAGAAGTGATTGCCTAGGTTTCTACTGGCACACCACCTCACTTAATCTGGGCACCTAGCAGTTAGGTGTGTATTGCCTATATGCTAAAAAGTACTAGTTATATAGTTTATCTATTGCCAGCAGATGACCCCAGGAATCACAAAGGCTCAGATATGTCTAGTTAAGGGCTTCAAGCTAAGAGAGTCTCAGTCCCAGATGTGCAGCTCTGTGTCATTTATTAGCTGCTTTACACATTGCATTGCAATCCGTGCTATAAATCTTCATATACAATACACATCCATCGAGCCAGAGCACCTAAATTCCACTCTCAGAACTAACAGATGCTCAAGTGCTACTGCTCCAAGTCCCATTAAGTCCTCTTGTGCCGTCTTTAAAATGCTAGCAGTCACATTTTTTCAAGTAAAAGCACTTGAAACAATGCTGTTTGGAGGTAGTTCTCAAGGTTCCTTTAATGAGGGTAATTTGAGGACAATCTGAATAGTGCTGTCCACAAAAATAGAAACATTTTGCAGTACAACAAATTTGTTCTTTCAAATCAGGTGCTTTGTTTCTAAAATCTACAACTGCTGTGAGAAAAACAGTAACAAAAAACTTCAAACTTTAAAAGAACCATAAGGCCTCAGCTTGCACAATCATTACGTTTGCAAAATATACACGCTGCTCTACGTTATCCTAAAAAATGCTTTGGTTCGGTTTAAAGGGGATAAAATGAACGCCCTAACTGTTGTGCTGCGGCAACAAAATTATTTGAAATAGTGTATTTTTATATCATTAATTGAATTTCAGTCCTCTGCAAACTGGCTAGTGCCTTACCACCACATCAGTGTTTACTAGCTAGAAGCACTATATAAAAGTTCACAATCAATATGACTTGAACACGCAGTTTCACATACTATTTTATCCAGAGATCGGCCAGATTTGATAGCATACAGAATCATTCTGACTGGAAAAGACCCCTGGGATCATCAAGTCCAACCATCTACCCTACCTTACAAGTTCACCCCTAAAACACATCCCTCAAGTGTAGATCTAATGAGTACATTTATTCCTCATTTGCAAAAATGTCAGCAAGTTCTCCAAAGAATTCCTCTGTTTGCCAGTTAACAGCTCAATTTTCTCATAATTTGTACAAAACGAATCAGCTTGCCAATAGAGTCTGTTTGGAGAATAAGTGTTAGATGGTATATTAAAGCACTCAGCCATGAAACAGAACATGCAGAATGGAAGCCACTCTTACTGCTTACACATTTAATCACATCTTTTCTTAATAAGGTACCTCATTTAGAATATAATCCATCTCAGCAGAAGGGAAAGACTTTGTCTGATTTTGCTGGAGCTCAGCTCATTTATTTACCTGCTCCTTTTCAACTGGTTGTGTTCATTAAGTAGGAAACCATGGTCTTCAGATTTACTTTTCAGTGAAAAGGGGCTACCATCATTAGATGATCTGATCTGGAAAAAGGGATTAACGTATTTCCAGACTTGGAATTCTGCTCAGTAAAGTGTGGATATTAATTAGTTTATGCTCTGTGTCTACAAGATGGCAGAGGAGCCATTTTCAAACTGCTCTGGAATCACTGCTAGAAAATGTGTGGGAAACAGGCTTTGAAATCAGTGTTGCTTTTTTGTTCCATCGTTCTTGGGGAATCCATAGATCATCCCACAGTTAATACCTTGCACATAATTTTTAGAATCATAGAATCACCCTTTAACACTGATATTAGAACATTTCAATAAAAACAAAGACATTCTAAGATTGCCTTTAGAAGTTGGATTTGTCCTGTTCATGCACCTCTGGGAAGAAATTGCTCATGATGGAGATTACATAATTCTTTGGCAGCACTGCCCACACTACGTTGCCAAACACAGAAAAAGAAACCCATCAGTCTACAATCCCTATGGGATGTCAAGGCAGATAGAAGACACAAAACACAGGTGTATGCTTTCTCACACATAATGTGAAAGTGCAGCTCCTCGTGGGAAGAAGCTTATGGGTGATGAAGGTTTATATGGGTTCAAAGAAGTAACTGCACAAATTCATTAAAGAAAAATCTGTCACAGAATCACCGAACATTAGAGGTTGGAAGGAATCTCGAAAGATCATTTAGCCCAATCCCCCTGCCACAGCAGGATCACCTAGACCAAGTCACAGAGTCAAGACTGTTTAATACAGATACTCTTACTCTGCTTCAGAAAATCGTGAAATCACAAACTGTTGGAGGTTAGGAATGTATTCTGGAGAAACATCCCCATATGACTGTCCTGATCATATAATCATAAGGAATTGGAAGGGATCTTGAAAGATCATCTAGTCCAAAACCCCTGCCACAGCAGGATCCCCTAGACCAAGTCGCACAGGAACACATCCAGGTGGGTTTTAAACATCTCCAGAGAAGGAGACTCCACAGCTCCCCTGGGCAGCCTGTTCCAGTGCTCTGTCACCCTCACTGCGAAGTTCCTTCTCATACTGATGTGGTACCTCCTATGTTCCAGCTCACACCCATTGCCCCTCATCCTGATCATAATCTACTTACAGTCCACATTGACACATTTCTCACATGTCTCTTTACAGGTTAAATAAAGGTGGCCCATCCACCTATGTCATGTCCACTAGACAACGTCATGAGAGTAGAAATCACTACAAGAACCCTACTGTCCTGTTGGCAATGGACCTGGTGTGTTGCCAACAGTTTTCATCCAGTTCTCTCCAGGCTAAGCAGCCAAGATCTTCCCAGGAATCAGTCAGACCCTCACATCATTGCTAGGGTTAGGGCCTGGACTTAACCATGCCCCAGCCCACATGGTGCCACCCATTCTGGGATCCACAAGGATTCAGCCAGTCGGGCAATAGTTGTATGTGGTATGCTATAAGGGATGAAATAACTGGAACAATCTTCCCTCTAGGACATGCTCAGCTTTGCCTAACTATACTTTCCCATGAGCAACAGACACCAGCAGACACCTGCCCACTTTTGTTTCACCTGTAATACTATCAATGGGTTGGTGAAGTCTATTGGTATAGCAAAACTAACCATGATTCCCTGGAACTGGGGCATAGTCCAACTTTGTTACCTGGAAAATATCACAGGTAGGTGTGGTTTCTGCAGCTAAGCACAGTCCATAACACATGATCCCATCTTAAGAGAGTCATAGTTAGTCCTGCCTAAGATATTCTGTTACTAGCTATCACTGGTGCTCTGAAGGTTATCACAATCCAATGCTATTTCAAGTGAATTAAGCTAGAACTTAATAAAAGATTAAAAATTAGTCCACAGTCACTTGGAGCCACTGCATGTTTAGCAAACACTTCACACCAAAAAAATGTCATCCCTACCGTACATAAATTCTGCAGAATTTTAGTAGGAGTTCATGTTCATTCTGCTTGCTCAATCCCCATTCTTCCCCAGATTTAAGCCCAGGAGAAGATCCAGTATCTTAGAAACAACTAGTGATTTAAAGCACAGCTTTGTATAACAATAAATATCTTAAAAGAAAGATAAGGTCTACAATAAATGAAACTCCATCTGACCTTTCAGCAATCCTTTTTAGCATTCTGGGCCTAAGCTTCAATCATTACATCCTACCAATACTTCCAAAATGAAACTAGGACAATAAATTTCCAGGTAATAAATTAATAATACAGTTAATACTCTTCTGATTGACACATTTGTGGGTCAAAGTAACTTAGATGTATGTGTAGAAGAAGGCAGTCCACAACAACTGTAGTTAGAGTACTACATAAAGATATCTGACAGCATATTTGAACCCAAAGTGCTACATTTAGGATTCACGTAAAATAGCTTTTATATTTTTAGATTGAAGCCTACTCACGTCATATAATCCACCATCTGCACCATTCTTATGAACCGACAGGAGAAGTCATACTTCATTTGGCTTATTTTAATAAGCTCACTTCTTACACAGTGCTCCTGCAATAACACAATCAACATTCACCTTCTTTAAATCTCAATCTCAGAAATAATGAAGATATGTACGTATAAAAAAAATCAACTGCTTTAATGTCACTTTGATCAGCCTCCAAATACGGAAGATACAAGTTTCAGGTATGAAGTACATTTTCGTAATATGCAATATAAAAAATGCAATAAATTTATCATAATGGCTTAACTAACAAAGCTGGAGAGGAACTTTTTAGAGGGACTCAGTGATAGGACAAGGGGGAATGGCTTCAAGCTAAAAGAGAATAGATTTAGATTAGATCTTAGGACTATGAGGGTGAGGCCCTGAAACAGGTTGCCCAGAGAGGTTGTGGATGCCCCTTCCTTGAAGTGTTCAAGATCAGGTTGGGCAACCTGGTCTAGAGAGGTGTCTCCGCCCATGGCAGGGGCATTGGAACTAAAAGATCTCTGAGGTCCCTTCCAACCTAAACAATTCTATGATTCTGAACAAACAAAATGAAATTAAGACTGATTGTGATAAAACTCTCCATTTCTTGTTTTAGCAGCCTGGAGCTTGTGAAAGCCACCAAATGGATTTTAGAGGAAAGAACAAAGTATGATTTAAGAATAAATTATCCTACACAGTTTGTTGCTTCTTGTCTATTACATGAGCTCTTCATTGAGCCCTGATACCTGATTTACTTTGGTTATCTGGAGACTATTTGCTCATTAGCCTGGGAAATTGTATGTGCCTCATCAAAAAATATAATCCAGGTTTACTTACTGTCATATTGTTGAACATCAGAACTGTGTGGAGTTTACCACCCATTTCCGCACTCTTTGGTGTTGCTATGACAATGGCAGGCACATAGTATTCATTTCCTGTCTGTTTCCCAGTTCGGGCAAACACATAGTCTCCAACCTGCACAGCAGAAAAGTGTTGTTTTGCAAGACTCATGTAACATGTGAGTTTTACAAAACACAGAAGGCAAATACTATGGTATTTTACATTAATCATCATTCTACCAAGCTCCTATGTAACCCTTAAAACTCTCCACTCCCTTGGACTTTGCACAAATTAATATGTTTTTAAACCAATCTCGGGAAGTTTAGAGAATTCCATGTGCAGGACTGCAAAGAAAACAAGTTCCAAGCAAATGAAAACCAGCATGTTGAAATTAGTATACTACTATTGCGAAAAGTTGTCTTTAAAATAAATAAATGCATTGTAAAGATTTTAAAACTCTGTCCTTTAATCTATGTGCGATCGAATGAAAAGAATTTAAAATGTATATTTGTTGTCATAAAAAAAACTTTTCACCTGCAGACGTGGACATGGCATAGCACCTCCCACAGGTATAGTAAACTTCACAGGTACAATCCGGGTCTCCTCACTGACGAAGCCAACGAGGACACAGGTAGAACTGATATTCTTTACCACCGTTCCTAAAAACAACATAATAAAATATTCAAATTAGTTTTCATTTACTCCTTGTGGAAATTATTTTTCTTAACCTACAGGCTGTCATACATCACTGAGGAGAAACACATCTATACTACACATCCTTAATTAGCCAGGGTAAGTTCTGCTGGGGCAATAGATAAGTTTATACCTAAAAAAAAAAAATACAGTCTTAGTAAACATTCTTAATAATGTCATTAAAGTAAAGAGAAGAATTATTTTTGAGACTCGATCTGAAATTTGTAAGCTGATCACCAGGTTGATGATAGTTGTCATAATGAAACTATTACCACAGTTAAAAATATGTCATTTAGAAAAAACAAAGAAGTAAAAGTAACAGAAAAATAAACACACACACTGTTTTTAATGAAGCAGCAGAATACAGTTTTACCAACCAATCATTCTGGCTAAAAACTCAGAAAAAGCAGCATTTAGTGAATTCTTTAAACACCTGTAAAAGCTCAGCTTTTGTCAGATGCTCAACAGAATCATTGAAAGAAAACATCAAAGGGGCACAGGTTGACACCCTCAGACACTCAGTCACTTCAGTGTATATATTTCCACAGTATTCTTACACAAATACATCAGTGTTTTCTACCTTTGCAAAATGTACTTTTATAAATGAATATTGGTTTGTGCACACGAGATATATATTCCTTTTTCATCAAACGTTGCACATGAAACGTAAAATCTGATTAAGACAGAAGTCACTAATTATGATGAAAACTTGTTTTACCTGCATTAAGAGACTCTAAAAAGGACAAAAATACGTACCCGGATAATAAAATCCTGTGATGTCTGATCTTGCAATCACCTTTTGGCTTTTGTGAGTCAGAAACACTTGGCCTTTTTTTGTAGACTTTGGCTTCCCAATTTCTTCTTCAGGTCTCTGCAATTTGATACAGTTATTTTTTCTACAACAGCTAAGCCTTTGGAATTAAATAAAAAAAAAAAAAATCAGGTAATGTAATGTGACCACTGCAGTTAATTCACAATGA
Organism: Phoeniculus purpureus; assembly: GCA_028565055.1. NCBI lineage: Eukaryota > Metazoa > Chordata > Aves > Bucerotiformes > Phoeniculidae > Phoeniculus > Phoeniculus purpureus. Next base: position 81,336,785 of record JAOXOE010000001.1, read on the forward strand.
ACCGGGATAATTTAAACATTCAGAATAGCGATAGACAGAGGATGATATGTTACAGGAAGTACTCACAGATAACTCCATTTAAGAGTATGCAGTACGGTAAAAGTCCTGTTTTACATGGTCATAACAGTATCTACTCATCTCCCAAATGAAATCAGCAACTGCAATTTCTAGTAAATGAATAATGAATGTTGAAAGCTCAGTGGATCTTGCTCAACAACTAAGACAGGGGTCTGTGGGGAAAAAGACTCGCACATAACAAGTGGATCTACACTAAAATAGACTGTTGGGCTTTCCAAGCTTCTGTGCACATTAACTTTACCATTGCTACATTCTTTTACCTTAAAGGCTTTTGTGGAGTGTCAGTGTTATTTGCCTTTAAAGTAAATCATATTCCTGAATCCCTTTTTTTGGGGGAAGAAAGAATTCCTTCCCATTCACGGCATCTGTCTTACAGGAAGTTTTGAGAGGATCAGAATACTATTTTACTTTCCAGCATATCCACATAACACTTTATATTTGGCTTTCCTGAGAAAACTGATGACATAAAAATGCTTCCTTGCTAATAAGTCCATCAGCCCAGTATTTTTGTAAGTACATTTTAATAATCCTTGAGAATAACACCGTCATTTATATTTACCACAACAATATTAAATTAAATATTTAAAAAGTCTGTTTTAGGGTTCACAATAATGTATCTAAATACACATTTTAAGCAAGTGTAATGAGATAAGTCCATCTTCTACAGTAACTTCTATACCACATAGATATTACCCTACCTTGTCAACAATTTTCAAGCATCCAGTTCCTTTTAAACATAAAAACACACAGCTTGAAATCTCACTGATCAACAAACTGTTCTGAAACACAGAACAGAAGCCTAAAAACCTCAGCTTGCTAAGTTGTGCATGACCTGCTTACTTGTCTGACAACATTTTTCTTCCTAATAAAACAGAATTTTGATACTCAACATTCCATAGCAGACAATAGTGACAGAAATGTTGGGAATAACTTTGGCTAAATTTTTTGCATAGTGAAACTGTTGCACTCTTCTTTCCAATATCCCTCACAAAAAATCACAAACAACCCTAAAAGAAAAAAAGTTTTAAGTACAAAGCAAAACACACACAAAAAAAAGACAAAGATGTATTTTAAATGGGAGATAAAGGGTGGGTTTATGGCTTATGTTTTATCCCTAAATAACATAAATTATGTCAACAGTTCTGTTTTTCAAACTCAGGCTAAAACAGAGGGTTTTCATAACGCTTATGTGACTACTTGAAGTACAACCTAACAAAAGCTGATTTGAGTGCAGACTTAGAGCTCCACAGGCACAAAAAGGTTATTTGGGTAAACTATTTACTTAATTCCTCAGGCTCCAAAGGGACAGCTGCTACTGAATATTTATTATCAACCAATTTGTAATGCTTGACTAGTGACTTGGGCAACTTCCAGCACTTCACATTAATCCAAACAGTAAAGTCATCACAAGCATCCACAATGAGGGTGGCAAGCCCTGCGGAACTCAGGTGGCTCAGAAATACTGTCTAAATTCAAATCCATGTCTCTTCTCTCTCACACAGCCTTCAGGTGTTCAGCACAACTGACCCAGACACTGTCAGAATGCCCATTAATGGGACATCAATCTCCAGTATTTCTATTACAAGAGAGCTCTGTCTGACTCTCAGGAAATGCCAGCCATTTTAGCTCCGCTTCTGCTGAAGGCAGATAAAGCACATAAGGTGAAGCAGACTTTGTTTACCTCTGCCAATACCTGCTACATTTTTAAATTCCATTTCAAAGAGAGTATTTTTGCATTTTCATACTGTAAGTGAGCATGACTATGAAGACTATTGACAAATCTCCATGTATCTTTGCTCTGTCTTTGACTTCTCACAATCCTGACACCTCCAGGTCAAGTGATCATGCCCAGACTGTCAATAGCAATTGTTGTCTACAGTGGTCTACACGCCTGCTCTGTGTAGACTCCAGACCACTTCTACAAAAGAGCCTTTTTTATAAGCTACATGCTGTCTGTCTAGCAGGTTACTTCACTCCTGACAATTGAAAAACTGACCAAACACTTCTAGATATTATAACTTTATACAGTTTGGGATGCTTGTTTTCCCTTGTCTTCCTCAGAGAGGCTAGAACAAAGGTGGGGGTACCAAGCTGTTTAGGAAACATATGAATGCAAAGAAGCTATCAACAGCCAGCAATTAGTGATCCCTAAATAGTGAGGGAGTTTTAAGAATGAGGAGTGCAAGAAATAGGACACCAGGAAATAAGAGGAGCTGCCAAGGAAGATCTATAATTGCTAATCTTGTAAAGAATCAAGTCTCAGCTATAAATATTTAATTAGGAATTAAATCAATTGCACGTGAAATATATTTTTTTTGAAAGAACAGACTCAGTGTGGCACTGGAGGACCCTTTCCATACAAATAAGCATGCCTTAGAAAGCACATAATAGCTTAAAATAGTAAGGATAAAGTTATTTAAACATGCGGTGACCATTCAGCTGTTAAAAACAAGCCTAAGCCTTGCGTGTTTCAGCTCATCCTAATGGAAACACAGAATTTTTAAAACTTTATTCTTAATGAGAGTTAATCCTTAACAATGAATTCAGATTTGTTTCTTTGCAGAATCTGAAGTCTGTTCATATGCAGAGACAGAAATATTTAGTATGAAATGTTCTCCATCACTCTCAAACACCAGATTGTAACACTAGGGAAATAAGTATGTTACATGGAAATGTTATGACCATTAATAGAATGGACCCAACTGGGCTGGAAGCTATCACACTTGGAGAATAAGTAACACCATTGCCCCTATATACCTTAGATTATCTAATGGGAAGTGGATAGAGGACTTTGAACAATTCCTCTTACTGGGGTACATGACATTGTAAGCAGCTTTATAATTCAGAGAGTAAAAAAAACATTGAAGAATGTTTTTGCCATTGAAGAAATGATGAGTCATTGTTACACCTCACAAGTTCAAAACAGATACAATCTCTTAGGTCAAAGAACTAGAAAAAAATTAATGTAATCCTAATTTTCAATATCTTCAGATGAAAGCTGAGTGCTAGCCTGAGAAAGATTTTTCTCAACTCATGCTTTAATCTGCACAGCAAAAGGATCTGAGTAAACTGAGTAAAATACAGTCTACAATTAGCCTTCCAATTAGGCAATAGCCTACCTTTCACAGATATAGGCAAACACAGAAGCCTGAACACAACTCCCAGAGAAGGCTGAAGCACAGAGGGAGGATAACCAGACCGTTACTTCAGTTGTAGACTTAAATAGAAAGCTCTCATAGCAAGGACATCCAAAAAGGATTACTAATTATTTTAGGAAATTGTATAGCTAATTAGTTTTTACTTTTCAAGGTTTCCTAAGAGGTTTTATTGTAAAATTTGTGGGGGAAAAAAAAAGTTGCAAGAAATCCAAAAGTCTGCTTTGCTAAGCAGACCTTCAGAACAACAGTGACACTTCAACTCACAATGACAATTTTCTCCTGTGCTGTACCAGCTATTTCCTTGCTGTAATGTATTTCATCTGGCAGTTTTTTTTAGACAGACTTCAGAGTTGGAAAAACCCCTAACAACATTTTTAAAAAGGTTCTCCAGTTTTCTTCTGGGTTTTTTTTCCTTACTGTTTTTTCTAGTGAACTCTAATTACATCTGCATTTCTGCCTCTCACTCTTAAAGTCTTGCAGCTGCAGATTAGCAATTACTGAAGATGGTGCTCTGATTAGGTCCTAAAGCAGGTGGACTCAGGATAAGAGATTGCAGTGTTAATCACATCATGTCTGAGAACACACCGGTTGTTCTATGGCAAGAGTAAAACTACAGTCAACAAATGAAACATGACCATATTTCTGCTGCTCCTGTATTGGGATATTATATGGAGGAGGTAAAGCAGTAATCAAACTAGCTGTATCAGCAATACAATACATTTAGACTAATATAAATATCAAGAATAATCAAGATAATCTGGTTTTCCTCCAGACAAAATTACTTCAAAAGGTACAGTGTTAATGGAAAAAATTCCACAAAACTACAGAAAACTGGATGTGTTCCTTTCCACACACATTTACTTTCACTTATGGTGTCATCATACATTCTGTCCATTTTAACAAAAATATTTTTCTAACTTGTAGCATGTAGAAGGCCACAGGTCATTGTGAAAATTTGCTGATCCCAATGAAAAAAGAAATGTCAAGGAATATCAAATGAAACAAAAGATGTTTATGTATTCTGTCAAGCAGAGAATATGAATACTTGACATAATTTTCAACTGCAAATTCCAGTCAAACACTTGATTCATTGCTGAGAATGCATAGTATAGGTTTGTACTGTGCTTATCTGAGTCTCATTTAGCCTACCTTATAAATATTTTTATATATACATCAAGGCAAAAGAAAGAGCTGTTACGATTGATTATACAGAGCACAGGACCTTGCTCAGCATTCAATGCAGCTAAGCCAACCATACTATCAAGTCCAAAGAGTAGTTTCTTTCACTCAATGATACAAAACAATGAAAAGGAGTATATTACGATATGAGCTTTATTATTAATTCTCTATTTGTTTTCACTCATCCTTTATTACAACTTAGAGGTTGAAGAAATTATTTTCTTTCTTACTTACTAATTTCCTAGAACAGTGAAGCTGTTCGGTGATGCTTTTAGATGAAAACTTGAAACTGAGTAAGAGAAATGATTTGGGTTGTTCAGAGGTAAGTACTTTGAACATCAAAGCAGCAATTGCATCGAAAGAAATCTTTCCAATGAGGAAGATGAAGTTACTTTTAAGAACTTTAAAGTCTGTTCTTAATTTCCCTGAGAATGCATACTTATATCTTGAACATAAAACCTTTAAGACAGAATCAATTCATTTTCAAGAATGTTCCAGAAGAGTGAAGATAACAATAGAACACATTGCAAGCTACAATATGTTTTCTGGCAATATACGTATAACACCACAAGAAAGAACTAAAATTAGAAGTTACATTCTCTCTTCCAATAGGGCAGTCTTATACTACTAACCTTCCTTTCTAAATAATTTACTATCCTTACTTTTATACTTACAGAAATAAAGGAAGCATTATGTACCTCATTAAACCCCTAAGTAGCATTCCAAGTAAAATCAGAGGTTCATATTAACAAAATCAGATATTCTATCATAATTCCTTTTAATATGTCTATTCTTTCTCTTCTTCCATATAAACTTCAGTTTCAGTTGCAGAGAAGATAAAGACACTTTGCTCAGGTTTGCTCCTAACAGGCTCGACTTCTGTGTCTCTTTCCGCTTCAGAAAGTCTGCTTGCCTAGTACTTAAAAAAGGTCATTGAAAGCCAGCTCTAACTGCTGCCTTTCCTTTATCTGTACAGCATCATGCTAAAGCCTACATTATCAGATAGAAACATGGAACAAAATTATTCCACAAGCACATACCAAATAGTAATAGCTGTGAGGAAAACAAACCCCCTCTCATCTATTACCTTTTTAAGGTTGCTCGTGTGTGATACTGAGCCTTTCTTATTTTCCTTTTTGACAGCTTCCTGAAGATCAGATGCTTGTTGTATATATAATAATGCTGCCAGTATCTCATCTTCTAACAGTATTACGTCTTCATAGGAAACTGGCCATCCCAAATTCTCTAAAGCCTCCAGCAAAGCTTTTTTATGCTGCATATATTGGACTGGCCCATCCTCTTTAAATCTTTTTAAAAAACAAACAAAAAAAATAGTAATCACACGTAGGAAAGATTCTGTTAGTTCTCTACAAGTAGAATCACCGCGTGCAAAGGCAGAATAAGATGTCAGATTCATCCAATCTACTGTATGGCACAAGTTCTTGTGTTTCATCCAGCCGCTGTTGCATTTAGTCAAGGAATCACATCTGGCCTAACCATACCCCAAGACATCTATCAAGTCGCTAAGCATAGATACCCGGTTCCGTTTTAGTTTTCCTGGATCAACTGTCTTGTCCTCAGTGTTCAGTTTATTTCGATCCATGGTTCAGATTATGTCAATGTCCACTGGACTTTACAGCCAATTTGAAGCTACACATTGAAGGTACTTACAAACTGAAATGCGAATTAGATTCAGTCACCTTGATGATTAAAAACCAAACAAAGCAAACATTTCCTCTAAAGTCCAGAACAGGTAGAATTCTTTAGATCTCCGATTGGAAGTAACATGCTTCTTTTTAGTATTCAAAAAGTAGTTCTTTCGTATCTCTACAGCTTTGTCAACATTAAAAAAAAATTAGGCAAACCTAGAACTGAGGAGAGTATTTAAAAGCATCTGTCTTCAACACATACAATTACCACGATGCCTATCATGTTGCCTTATTCTTTGTCATTGCCTACCTCCCTACTACTCCAGGAACTGCTTGTATTGAAATGAACCTCACTGGTATAGTTATTTACATAGATTTTGTTCTCTATTACCTGAATGCATTATTAATTTATAATCAATATCAAGCTAACTTATCTCCTGAGATGGATCTTTCAACCATTTTGAACATAAGCATATATATTATCACTTGTTCAGTAAATCTTAATTTGCCTATTATCTGACATAACATTTGATTATACATTAGCAAGTCAGAAAGCAACTCATTGAATTTTTTTGGGACTCTCTTGATCAAGCTAGTAAACTTCGTTTATCCTTCCAGATTACCAATTTTGAAAGTATGTTATCATCCTTTTGTAATACATGAACAAGATCATTCAAATCGCAAAGTTAGAAGATAAATAGATAAAATATTTTAATATCTATGCACCAATATTAACACTGTTAATATGCCCCTTTAGCAAAGGGCTGTACAATTCCTAGGACTTCTCTACAACTGATTGTCCATCAACAAATATCTGTTGCCCTTTTTTTAAATGATACGCTGTTCTTCTGTTCTGCTTTTACTTCCTGTCTGCACCAGAATGTGTTTTTAGTTCACCGTATTGACAACAGAACTGTGTATTTTTTGCTCATTAGCCTATGTCTAGCACAGTAATTTTCATTCCCGTTATTGTGCCTAGAGATATTTCACATCCATTCAGTTTTCATTAAATGATCTTCACTTTATATCTGAAGTAAACACATGCTAACTTCAGTTGTGTCAGTCCTGTTTATACAATCATTATTTTTCTAAATCAATGTAGAGAAATAAGCTAAATTACACTAGGACAAAGTTTAAGTGTGATATACCGTTCCAGCACGTGCTGTAAAGGTGCTTATTATACCTCCACAAACCAGCCACCAAAGTGCCCTTTACTGGATGAGAGAATATCTACCTTGATGTCAAAAGCAATGACATCCTGCCCTCCAAGACCCTGCCACTTGACACTGATGAAGAACAGACCAGCACCACTCAAATGGAATACAAGTCATTTCCTTTAAAAATAATCAGCACTGCAGAATGGAGATCTAGAATATTACTCCAAATCACTGATAAGGTATATGAATGAAATACTTGGAAATAAAAGCAGTTAGTCACAGAAACAGTGATAAAAAGCATCAAATATTTATGTCTAGCCTTTCAGAGTTAAGTCAGAAAGCCAAAAAGTGATAGCTTACTTGTCTTTTTCCTCTTGAGATAGTGCTCTCCAAATAAGTAGATTTAGGCGCCTATTAAAGAAAGCAAATAAGTTTTTGAAGGACTGCAGTTCCTTGTACTCTTGATAATCTCAAAACTAGCAAAATGAACACAGATTCTTAAGATATCTGCACTGATTTGTATTCGAAGAGCACTGTATCATCAAATTGTATCCTTATCATTCAGCTATGAAATTATCAGCTGCAAGAGAAGATGAGAAAACAGCATCTTCCATCAAGTACCAGCATCACTATTTCAGGGTCACGGAAGGATTAATAGCAATCTCTGCTGCTTCCTGCCAGGATTTTCTATGGATGGTTCTCTTCAGCACCAGCAAGCTATATCAAATAACAAAACTGATTAAATGCCAGTTAAGATGAGCACAGTTCCTCCAATTAGACCGTTTCAGAAGACACAAGAACACTGCTGAACACTGCTGTTTTATTTGGGTTTTATTCTGCAAACATAACCCCTCTGTTGTGCCACTCAGGTTTTCACCTGATTAAACTCTGCCTATGAGTTAAAAATAATCACTTCTGTTTTCCTGTCAGTATCCCAAAACAATGAAGTTCTGAGATCTTTCAAAAGCACCACAAAGTTTCTGCTTTTATTCTTCAGATATGAATTCTAAACCCTTCTTAGGTCATCTGCCTTACAGTTTTCTGTATTAATATATTAAACAATTAAGGAGCCACCAAGTTACTTCTTTTCATGCTATAGAAATAAGCCTCTACTGATGCAGTTCTAGAAGAACTCCCAAATTTCCTTTGGAAATACAAAAACAAGTTGGTTGTCAGGAAAATACAGATTGTAACCATTAGCTTTTTAACAGTCTTCCCACCAGATTTATGAGTGTGTGTACAAAAAAGCCCATTAACACCAGAGTTTGAATACAAATTTCTTAATTATTCATTTTATCCACTAGAAACCAAAGCCCAGCATTTTTAGAATGTAAATTACTTAATTCATTCACAATCTGCAGTCTCAGCATGCTCCACTGCCTGTTTCATGCTTCTAAATGTGTACTTTCATATCTAATGAATTCATACAAGCTTCTGGCTATACAAGACCGTGCACTTTTTTTGAGCTTTCATTATTTTTCTCCTTCAGTACTGGATAGTCTCTTGCCATTCTCTCCTTCTGAATCTGATGCTAAGGACAAATTATGTAGGGGGAGATACTGTCATGATTGCTTCTGTTCTTGAAACTTGCATGCCCTGATGCAGTACCCCGTCTATAGATGTCGGCATTAATTTGTGACCAATCACTACTCAAAGCTGAACTGCAGCCTTTGCAAATTCAATTACTGCAAAAGTACTGTGGCATTTATAGCAAAACAAATTTGACTGGGTTGCTGTTTCACATGTAGAGAAAAAGCAGTGAGAACTCTTTTGACATTGTCAGTGATAAGAATATTCAGCCAGATCTCTGTTCTGTACATCTTTTTCACAGAAGAAGGGAACTCAATCCTACTGGAGAAGCATAAGTACCCCCGTTACTAAAGTTTTAGGGAGACTATGAAAATGCTGTCAGTAGAAAAACAGAGCTCAACCAGAAAACATTTATCTTTTTCTCAACATTGAAGTCAGTAAATGTTAAACATTCAATGGTATGCCACAGCAAGGAAACACTTGATTTTTTTTTTTCCAGAAGTCACCATCAAAAATATACCACTTGGGAATTGTATTGAAATGAGTGACAAATCCAGATTTCTACGATTTCTTCATTAGCCTGATAATCATGGAATGGTTTAGGCTGGAAGGGACACTTCTAGGCAAAGGTCTCATAAGGCCACCAAATGACAACACTAGTAGTCAAATAACTGCATTGCTTCAAACAACTGCACAAATGCAGATCAAGTTAAAAAAGTAACAGAGACATAATGGTTTTGTCCTTTTTACTTCTGGTGTGCTTTTACCAACACTTTATAAGCAAAACACATGCCTCTCAAGAAAACTTGTCAGTATCTTATAGGTGCCTCAATATCACCTAACTATGAATGCAAAAGTGTAAGTTAACAGCAAAAAGCAAGCCACTAGATTAAGTGTCAGTCTATGGATTTAGGAGCTAACTTGCAAATTAAAAGTCTGGCTAGCACTATATGTTATGGGGAAATTCCCCCCCAGGGATGATTGTTTTCAGCTTCATGCTCATAAAATAAGTATTTTTTTGTCACTGAACAAATACAATACGAGCAGCATGTTATTTTTTATCTCTTTGCCTATTATGTGTTTTCTCAATCTGTTTTTGTTTGGGGTTCTTTTTAAGAAGATAAACATTTCTCCTACAGAATGATGGTAGATCCAAGTGTGTCATCATGCAGACTTAGCAGTATTGAGCAATGCATGTGTGAGCAAACACCCACTACACACAAAAAACCTGAAATTAGACTGCAAACATTATAAATTTCTAGTGAGCCAACTTGCCTTTCATAGGATTTAATTGCTTGTTCCACTTTCTTCTTATAGGCATCAAGATTCACTGCCTGGGGATTAATTCGAGTGATGCACTTCTTGTCATTGCTAACATGGGCCAAGGGTAATATCTGTTATACAGTAAAAAACAAAAGACATAATATATCATACAACTTTTCCTCCACCACAGTAACTGAATGCCCGTAAGTCCATGTTCAAGTATCAGAATACACAGAAGGAAGACTGGAAGCATTGCATAAAGATCTGAGTATCCCGAAGAAATGTTAGAATTCAGATAAATTTTCCAGTCTGTTAGTAAAGTCTTATGAAATGATTCAATCCCTTTACACAGTGTTGCAAATTAAGATTCCTAACTACTAGACAATTCTAACTAAATCAGTTCTGTCAAACAACTCAGCCTAGTAGTGGAATGGTAGGTCAGAAGGGAGATGAGCATGACCACTCCAAACTGTATTGCTTTACAACAACACTCGCTTAGACTTACTAGCATCTAATTGTAACGTGCAGGTGTGATAGTTACGTACTTCAGCGTATTTGATACGCTTATTTTGGAGGACCGTAATTTCTAAGGCATTAGAGGCAGACATTTTTCACCATCATGCTGATCACCAAAGAATGGACAAGATGGGTATTGCTCACTACAACTGATCTCAATCAGGCTTAGGAACCTACGCAGATCGGTCAGAATTGTGACGTTCAGTACCATTCAAAAGTAACAAACATGTAAACTTATATAAGGTCGACTTCATTATAAAATACAAAGTCATACACTTATGAGTAGATCTTCAAAAGGCAGAGAAAAGAGTAGAAAAGCATGACAGAGGAGAAAAGACACCTTTCTGTCTCTAAGTCTGAAATTCCACCATCCTTCAGCCTCTTAAATTACTCAGCAGTTTAGAAAAGCAAAGTTATTTTATATATATCAATTTCCTGATGATGATTATAAACAGAAAAAAAATCAAAGGAATACATGCACAAGATGGAGAATGTTACTGTTCCCAAAACTGTTTTTAACACATATGGTTGAGTGTGAATGTTCTCCATGTGCCTCTCTAAGGTTAGGCTATAAATGACAAAAAGACGGATGAGGTTCAATTTAATAAATCTGTTAACTAATAAATTTTGTTGAGGAATTAAGGTAAACCATTAGAAAATAAAATTATTAGCAGAATTCTTTAATTGTGAACATTCTTCGATGATGTTGTTTGTGTTTGAAACATCACAGCCTAGCTGGACTTGAAATTACTGCTGTGTGACCATTTTTCAGGGCAAGTGATGTGACTTAATATTCCCCTCTCTTTCTGAAGACATCTTCTCTGATTAATAAATCTGTGTCACATCAATGCCAGAGCACATCAAAACTGCAATTGCTATATTAATCTTAAGATCACTTAGAAGCTAAAGGTAATGGGAACATGTCAGTGAAATATCTTGCCAGAGACTAATGAGGTAAACCTCTGCTCAGAACTCTGGGCCTTGAAATCTGGCTACCTGCCATTGCCAAGCAGACTTTGAAAGGAACCAAGTATACCCCTCTTCCAGTTCCAGACTGCTGTGGTTGTTGTCTGTGTTATTCAAATCAAATTAATAAAACTTCATCAAGGCTTCACCATGTAGAAGCCTTCTCCTACACTCCCTTACAGACTTCCAGAGTAACTACAAGCACAAACAGCATCAGTTGCTAAATTAATATTTAATACAGTTTCTAGAACCCTTTGAATAGAATATGAGGAGCAAATGTAAGCACATTATTACAGTACTGAAGAATGAAAACAGAATGGAATGTGTTCTTAGCAAATAGTAAGCTTGAAATAATATGTGTATTTTGGGAGCAATGCAAAACTGCCCCTGAAGTCAAGTGACATTTTGACAGATTCAGCCATAAGAAATCACAAGAAAACTTTTGTAGTGCCAAAATGTTTTGTCATTTCCAAATTCAATACTTAAACTTTCATATCCAAAGAATGCACTTGTTTCAAAATGGCTTTTACTTCAAAACACAAATTTCAAATTTTTAAAGATAAAACCGAACCACAATAACCCTTGAAAAATGTTCGTCTTTTAGAGCAAACAAAAAATGGCTGTGTTGGCTGAATTGAAACTTGATTCTTTTGAGCAAGGCACTGAGTCAAAACTCTACGATTCTATTTAAGTTACTGCAGTCTGCAACAGAATGACACACACAAGTCTACAAGAAAGGTTTGCTCCAGAACTACCACAGCATAATTTAGACAAGCTCCCAAGCCATTTGTTTTTGCTGGATGTGAATCTGATAGGTAGCTTTATGAATTAACCTCTTTGAAATAATTTAGGTGAAACTAACAGGTCACAGAGAACCAAGAACAACAGGTCAGCCTCCTGTTAATGAACAGTTGTCATGGAAACCTTTTGCTTGCTGCATCTCCAAGGTGAGAAAACTGCTTATAGTGACTCCATCATCACTGGTTTTTTTAACAGCTATTTTACATCTGAAATGTTAAAACGTACATTTTGTTATGCTTTTGATGCAAAAAGCCACCTATTTAATGTATACCAAAAAACCGATTCTCACACACAAAAAAAAAAATCCTTAAAGACCTCGGTTTTGCCTTGGTGTTACTAAAACAGAGGATCTGGTTTTGCTTCCAGTCTGCATGCTAGAGCAAAAATTCCCATTCCTAAACTTAAAGAAACAAATATGAAAACTTGAAAATGTACAAAAGTGTACAAGTGTTACAAGTATTCTGCTTAACTCTGTATCAATCCTGTTACAAAACCATTGTTCACCCTTTATTTAAACTGATATGGTTTAGCTTTTTCTTTGAATGCTGTTTACAGAGATGGGTTTTGTTAGATAAAACAAGCTGCAATATATTCATAGGACTTTCATAGGCTGTATCGCACAAGAATAATTAGAGCAACTTTCCACAAAATTAATTTCTTCTAAGTGGAATTGAACCTGTACGACACACAATTCATCACAATGAATTAGCACAATGCACAAATATCTACATATGCAGTTTCAATTACTGAATTCCAATACTTCTGAAAAGGTCTTAGTGGACACACGTAAACCTGAACCTACACAAGTCCACAAACTGTACCTGCAGTTTTCCAGATGACTTTATGGATCTAAAATTCATACTCAATTGAATTAATATGTATGAGTAGGGGCTGTGGTGCTCAAAAAATTGTGGAACACCTGATGGCTGTACACTGCCATCAACTGGTAACTGTAAAAAAATTATCACTCTAAAACTTAAGGGCAAATGATGCAAGAACCACTCCTATCAGTTTTACCTTCCTACTGATGCACGAACAAACACTCAGATATGCATTATACATTTGGTGCACATCAGCCATCTACAATGAAACTAGAGAATGCAACTACGGTATTTATAGAAGTGCATTTTAAAAAACTTTTGAAAACAGTGCCAAGGTTTATGTTTGAAAACAGCGTAAGAGTTTTACCTCATCAAATACTTTAGAAAAAACATGCATGTCCAGAATGGGGATGTATTTGGTTCGATGAGGGACAGCAGTAGGAGCTAAGGCATCCATGATGGTGAGTCGCCTAGCAACCAAGCCATGGGTCTTTAGCCAAAGAGCTGAAGAGATATCTAGAGAACTAGAAAAAAAGAGACTGTAAGATGTAGTGCAAGACAGAAATATGTTTCAGATGTTTGAACTGACTGAAGAAAAATATAATTTCTGTGGTGTCTCTCATATATATATATATATATATATATGTACACACATACCTTTCAGATGTCCTTTTCACCACTTTCTGCATTTTCAGATCTAAGACAAAATATTTGCATTTCATTATCAACAGTTTTTGTGCACACAAAAGTATACATAGATAAGCATCCCTTTTTTATTTGAGCCCACTAGTAGTATCACAAAAGAGCACACAATAACTGTATTTCAGTTGCTAAATTAATCAATAAGAATTATGTTTTCTGTGCTTCTTGGTACTTGATCAATAGTGCTAGTATTACTACATGCCTCGTGAGCCCTAATTATTCAATAAGGGTATTTTACAGGTGGAAAATAGCTTAATCTAAAAAATAACGACAAAACTTTGCATGTATTTATTTCTTACAACCAAAATAAAAAGATTAACGATTTTATTGCCCAATTCAGGATGTAATACCAAGTACTATCACTAATGAGATATCCACAAGTGGTTTATTTAGGGTCTATTGTTATGAAAATCTGTATTAAAACAATAGAATCATAGAATCATCATGGTCAGAAAAGTCCTTCCAGTCCAACAATCAACCTAACACCATCATGCCCACTAAATCACGTTTCCTAGAACCACATCTACAAATTTCTTTAAAACCTCCAAGGATGCCAAATCTACCACTTCTCTGGCAGCCTGTTCCAAAACTTGACAACTTTCACTGAAGAAAATTTTCCTAATGTCTAATCTAAACCTCTCCTGGTACAACTTGAGGCCACTTCCTCTTGCCCGATTCTCTAGTGACTTGGGAGAAAAGAGAAACCCCCACCTCTCTACACTGTCCTTTCAGGTAGTTGTAAAGGCTGATGAGGTCTCCCCTCATCATCCTTCTCTCCAGACTAAACAACCTCAGTTCCCTTAGATAGTCCTCACAGGTCTTGTCCTTCAGGCTTTTCACGAGCTTGTTGCCCTTCTTTGGGCTCACACCAGCACATCAATGTCTTTCTTGTTTTGAGGTGCCCAAAACTAACAATATGCCAGGTGAGGCCTCACTAGTGCTGAGTACAGGGGGACAATCACTCCTCTACTCCTGCTGGCAACACTATTTCTGATACAGGTCAGGATGCCGTTGGCCACCTTGGCCACCTGGGCACACTGCTGGCTCATGTTCAGCCGGCTGTCAATCAGCAACCCCTGGTCCTTTTGTGCCAAGTAGTTTTTCATCCACTCTTCCCCAAGCTTGTAGCATTGCAAGGGATTGTTGTGACTGAAGCATAGGACCCAGCACTTGGTCTTGTTAAACCTCAGACAACTGACCTTGGCCCATCAATTCAGCCCTGTAAAAGGCCATCTGCAGAGCTATCCTAAACACACCTGCCCAATTTGGTGTCATCTGCAAACCTGCTGAGGGTGCAGTCAATCCCCTTTTCCAGATCATTGACAAAGATGTTAACGATATAAAGAACTAAAAATAGG
Source organism: Phoeniculus purpureus (assembly GCA_028565055.1). NCBI lineage: Eukaryota > Metazoa > Chordata > Aves > Bucerotiformes > Phoeniculidae > Phoeniculus > Phoeniculus purpureus. The sequence goes on from JAOXOE010000001.1 coordinate 81,351,963, forward strand.
ACATTGAAATGCAAAAACATTGAACAGCTTTAAATATCATAGTTCAGGTTTTAGTACAACTTAGAAGACTTACAACGTTCAGGGTTGCATGAATTACTAAGATAAATTAAAACCATCTGGATGTGTATGTAAGGCTTGTGCATTTGTCCCAGAGAGTATGGGGCTTTTTGCAACTCTAACCATATTAATAAAATGCAACCTCCTTTTAGAATGGTACCACAGAATTAGAACCACCACTCTCTAACCTCCGAATTGAACATAACTACTGTATCACAACAACAACCTGTTACTGTATAACAACTCCCAAGATTTAGGTGTTCTGCTGAAAAGATGCAACTGTGATGTGCTTTCAGCAGTCTAAGGCACAGCTGTATCACAGCTGCCACATGCTGTGGACATAACTAAGCTGATGGAAACTGAATAGTTCGGGCACTTGTAGGAATGTGGTGGCAGCTCCAAGAACCTTGCTACAATATTCTCCTCTACTGCATTACAGACCTTCCTACTGCAGGCCCACAGAGTTTTGCATCAAATGAGGCACCATTAGTTACAAATGCAGCAGGAGAAGCGTTATCATCTGCCCCAACCGGAGCTTCCTGTTCTGTCAACTTGCCTTTGAAAGTGTCTGTGCATTTCACACTCTTCTTGACAGAAAAACTCTTTCTTTCGGAAGATATTCCTTCCTCTGGGCTTTCTTCCCTGGATTTCACACTATGGCTCAGGCTTCGCAGCAGACTTGTTTTCGTTTGTTCTGTAAGTGTTGGAAAGGGGAAGAGAGGAAGAGCTAACTTACTGCTCAAATACATGCCTGGGATTTTCAAGTACACACCCCACTTTTAAGGGACTGCCTACACAACACCTCAAACACAAAATCACTTCAGCACAAATTTCGACTTTGTACTTCCCCAAGGCTGAAGACTTCTTTTACATTAGCTGGGTAAATGTGGTTTCAGACTGAATACAAATGATACTTCAAAGAGAAATGCAGTGCTTTAGGGTGTGGTAAGGAGAAATATTAGTCTAAGTAATGCTGTAACTAGTGAAATATAGACTAGATCTTAATTCCTCCCAAGGATGTTCTTATTTAGAAGAGATGGGGATTAAAATCTATGGTTAAAAGATTGTTTACAGAGCTTTCAAACCATTACATCAAAATGGTTAATTTTCATTGCAGGGACTGTGATGAAGCCTAAATGAGCAGACATTTGTCTGTATGATTCAGTCAAATAAGTATGATCTCTGCAAAGTAAAAATTATGGTATGTTAGGTAGAATTTCATTAAGTTATTTAAATCGTCAAAGGCTTCACTTGTTCTTACAATAAGGGATGCTTTTTGCTGTTTTTAATAGAATCTTTTAAAATTAGTGAATTAGTGAATAGAATTTTCTAACAACTACAGTTCACGTCAGTCTTACCTGCATACAATGCTTTCTTCCTTTGGGTTTGACTGTCAGTAGTGGTTTCCCAGATTTGTGGATGTGATGATGGTGCTGGCTCTTCTGAAGCACTGGATGGCCCACTGCTAAGAGTAGTATTCAGCTTTCCAACTTCTTTGGTTACAGAACACACAGTACGTTTCTGCTTGTAATTTCTCCTTGTGATAAGAAGAAGAAATAAGTGAGAAATACTGTGACAGAGGGGATGTTTGAAGTATTAATACAAAATAAACCATGCAAATAGTGAGAAAAACAATTCTCTACACTTTCATACTGGACACCATACCCCTTCTGCATACATGAAATCATTCCATAACATTCTCTACTTTTAATGTATTTTATTTGTAATAATTGTATTTTAACTTGTTTTTAATAGATTTGTCTTAAAAGGCAGGGTTTTTTAAATGCACTTTTTTGCTTTTGTACTATTACAGCACAGATAAATCAGGCACCAGGTCAACTATTTTTTTTATTTAGGCTCTGCTCCTGCAGAGATTGCAAGTAACTTCATGTTTGAAGCTAGCTCTGTGTTTGTTTCCCAAACAAGAAACCACGTACAAATAGACATGCAGCAAACCTTTCCAGTGACTAAGGAGTTTGCCTTCATTACACAGTGCAGATGGAAGGATTTCTTTTTGATGGTTGTTCTTGGCATCATGAGTTGTTCAACACCTTTTTCAGCTGATGCTGAACATGAAACTGTTTTTACTTATGAGATTACTTGTCTCTTGTTAAAAAGCAAGGATAAATATGGCACTAACATAAAGAAATACATTGTCAAATAAAAAATATGAAAAGAAGCTGAACTCCATTCATCGTGTTTTCCATTTTTTAAACGAATGCATTCATATGTAAATTATGTACTAATCAGCATATCTCAATGAGTGGTATTTGGTACCAAGCTTGCTCTACTCTAGGGCAATAATTTTTCCTTAAGTCTCTAGGTTAGAAGGAGCAACTTTACCATTTGCTGAAGACAGAAAACTATTTTTACCTCTTTGCTTTAATTATTCCTAAGAATTTGAGATATTTTAAAGCATTTTGTTTCAGGCATCAGATTATTAGCATATTTTCCCAGGTTTTTTCTTCATTATTATAACTGTTAAAAAAGCCCCAAAATATAACAACCTGTCTTTAAAAGCAGAGAGTGTTAAAGGTTAAAATTGCAGGACAATGAAAAAGGTGAAATGTAGCAGATAGCTCTCATCTCTTATAAGCATAATAGCAGTATGAGGACATACTTATTGTCTGGATCATTTTCTCCAGTATAATAATCCATCATCAGACATTCAGCATGAAAACTCTTCATTTTTGCTAGGTCTTTTTCTCCTTGTTCAATCTCTCTTTTCAAAAGACGTAAGTCTTCACTCTAAGAAAAATCAAATCATGTTTTATTACTATTACATCTAAGCTTATTTCTCTTCTGAGATGAAACTATGCAGGCTCTGACAATCATTTTTATATTTGATAATAATGAATCAGGGCTGCAGAAAAATTTGGTATACTTTTTCATGGAGTCTCTTGTTCTTGGCAATATAGCTTTTCAAATTATTCCTCCTTTTTAGGAAAAGAAAAAGCATTCCCTAACAAACTAGTTACCCCTTGAGATATGAATGGCCATATTTCTGAATAATGTTATGAGGTCAATAGTTGCCCTGTTCCAAGAAAGCAAGCACATAAAAACACGTAAATAAATACTAAGTATATACAACTGTTGTCCTGTCATTCTACAGATCACAACCATAGAGTGATAGAGCACTGGAACTGGATGCCCAGGGAGGTTGTGGAGTCTCCTCTAGAGACATTTAAAACCCACCTGGACATGTTCCTGTGCGACTTGATCTAGGTCATCCTGCTGTGGCAGGGAGACTGGACTAGATGATCTTTTGAGGTCCCTTCCAATACCTAATGTTCTGTGATGATATCGTTACACATCTCACAAGGCCAGAAATGACAGCCAAAATGGACTGTGGCCCTCATCTGTCTAACATGGGTAGTGTCACATATTAGTGCACAGCAGAATCACCACTATTCTCTAATGTCTTTCAAAAGCTGGAGCATTTTCCTATCTTCCTTCAAATTGTTATCTGCAAAGTTCAACATTTCCTGCTATAGTCTTGCTCCTGCTTGTTCTCATTGTTAACTACTACCATTCCTAAAATGTGTGGAACTAATTAGCTGTTAGCATTAATTAACAACAATAATATGCTTTAGATGTTTGTTTCTATTAGTCTGTCTAGGAATTTCCTATTGGTGATAGGTAGTTATTTTACTCATTATAGATCTCCTCCCAACAACTACTAAAGAGCAAACTTTTGGCAAAATTCATAGAATCATGCATTCATCATCACACAAATTTAACTCTAATTTACTAACATTCTCTAATTTACTAACAGTATAGAAGCCACAGTTTAAACAGTAACTTATTTCTGAGACAGCAGAGATCACCTGTTTATTCAATAGAGACCTGAATTGGATCTATATGTGTTTTGGATGTTGGTTTTCAGATGGACCTTTTTTAGGTACAGTAGCACTACAAACATGCTCTGTGTGATGCTTGGGTTTTATTGCTGTGGCCCAGCAAATTTCAGAAGCAAAATATTTCACACTTACTCCTTTCACATCACATCCAAACTGAGTAGGATTAACCCTCCTTTTTCTACATAATGTATTGCAATGCAAACTCACAGTAATCACACAGAATCACAGAACATTAGGGATTGGAAGAGACCTCAAAAGATCATCTAGTCCAATCCCACCATGAGGTCTCAGTGTGAGCCATGCTTCCTTCAGTAGTATAAAGAAACATACTTCTCAGATACTCACAGCAATAAACTCTGCTGCATCAGGATCAGTCAAATAAACATCATAATAATGAAACTGTCCCTCGGTTTCAGTAGATAGTTGACACAAGAATTTATTAGCTTCTGTATCATCACAGTTGAAGGATACAGTGTGGATGGGAATTTTACGATGCAGTTGGACTTGAGCCAAAATTTTTGAGGGGGGCTGAAAAAAAAATGAAATGAAGAATCTGAATAAGCTGAATTATTCTTTAATAAAATATTACTATATGCTGCCCGATAGCAAAAATGTGAAACACTGCAAATATTTTCATTGGTTAGAAACTGAGTTTTAATAAGTGATAGCAAATAGCAATCAACTTATCTTTAGAAAATATCAAATATTAAAAGTAGAAACTATATTAAAAGATATTAATTGAAGTTTCTCATCATGTTTGCATTATGATATTAAAATCATTTTGAAGCACATAAATTCACCCTTACTTGTGGGACAATTTCCTTTCATCAAGAGAAACAGGACGAAAAGAAACATAAGCTTTTAGCATTTTTCTTCCATGTCAAATTATAAATCAGTTTTGCAAGTTTATGATGCTTTCTGAATCCTACCTTTATTGAACGTGATTCAGTAACTAGTATAATGAGGCCAGCTATTTGCCAAAGGAAGTCAGGATTTTTCTGTATATCCAACATTTTCAAGGGCAAATAAACATGTTTTAAATCCCATTCTCAGCACACAGGCTAGTTGTCACCAGCTAGTTCACAGCTTGAAAGTGGGGGTTTTCCAGGTTTTTCTGGGGCGTTATAAAATGTGATAGGATATCATATAGCATCATTTAAAGTCATGCTTATAACGTATCTGAAAAACAAAAAGCAACTCCAGACTGCTGCTACTCCAGAATTACTTCAGATTTGACTCAGTAGGGTGAAAAGGAAGTCAGAGACCTAATGGAACAATATTAATAGTAAGACCTTTATATCAGAATAAGGTAAATTAATAATTAGGTCTTTGTTTCTCAGAAATGATGTCGTCTTTAAGAATGTGTTAAATATCCTATGTGTTCTTTAGGGAAATCACGCCTTCACACAAGATCACAGACTTATAGGGTTTTAATATTTAAATCCAACCGTGTCATGGGACCATCATTTTTTTTATTTTTAATGCATTAGATGTTTGCACTAAGTTAGGAAGATATTTTGTTTAACACAAATCCTAACCTTGATACTAGCATACCGCTTCAATGTTTAATCTATTACCAGATCCTTAAAACAACTGATGTAAAATGCACCAAACACTGGACTGTGGGCAGACAGCTCTAGTTAAAACCCCTTCACAAACATTGCTCAGACACAACATGCTACTGCATTTTCAGTCTTCTAATTTCATAAGTACCTGGTCAGGTCTCCCATCCGTCAACAGATAAACAGCCTGAGTGCCAGCATCAGCAAGAGCAATCTGGAGAGCTTGGAGTGTGTTTGTGGAACTTCCAACCTAAGAAACCAAAAAGAAAAATACAAAGATACAGCTATAAATGCTAACAGTTCTTCGCCTCCGTTTATAAATTTATAATGAGAGTGTACTGATTCAAGGGACGTTACAGAATCAAAATGAGTAATAAAATAGTGAAAAGATTTATGTCAAACAGCTAGAAAGACCAAAGGAAGTGACAAAGGAGCATAAATTGGTACCAGATCAGTATTCAGTGCTCATGCAAACATACTGCAGCAAAATGCTGGCAACAGAAATATGAACCATAAAAGCAAAAGCAATCACTAAAAGACTATAAAGAGTTAGGAGTATGTAAGATGCATGATATATTTGATTGTATTTTTCCACTGCTTCTCCTGATTGCCAAGTCAACAAACTCCCTTGAAACACATTTTACTTAACCAAATAATTCAAATGCTTCACAAGGGGGTTGCACAAGTTTATTTCTCAAAAATAGGTAAAGGGTTTTCTGAATAATATTTTTCCAACCTCCTATCTATGCCCTTGGCACATCAATATAAACGTCTATTATTTTTTAACATAAATGTTAGCTGTAGCATCAACTTTTTATACTCCATGGTGGAAATATACTGTGGAGGATGATGATGATATGAGAGCAATAACTATGTACCTTATGGTAAAAGCTGTTAATTTTAGATTTCTAAGTTGCCATGGTTACAACCTGATGATCTTAAAGGTCTTTTCCAACCTAAACAGTTATATAATTCTATGAAATGAGCACTTCTTAACAGTGCTTAAGTAAAGCTGACATGCTTCCATTACCTGGCTTCATCACAGCCAAGTTTTTAAATGTTATCACCACTGAAGTATATTTAGGAAATAGTTATTTACTGTTTATAGCACATTTTCCTTATTCAACAGTCTGGGACAAAACTGTATAAAATGAGATCAAGAGGATCCACACAGTATTCCCAAGCAATCTTCTGTTAATTTTGCTCCCACTGTAAGGCCAGTTTCACGAATCACAGAGTTACAGAAAAACAGAACATTAGGCATTGGAAGGGACCTCGAAAGATCACCTACATCAAGTAGCACAGGAACATGTCCAGGCAAATTTTAAAAGTCTCCAGAGAAGGAGACTCCACAACCTCCCCAGGTAACCCATTCCAGTGCTCTGGCACCATCACTGTGAAGAAGTTCCTTCCCATATTTATGTAGAACCTCCTGTGTTTCCTCAGACTTATTCCTGCTCTGCTTTAAGCTGACTAAAAGGCCATTAGCAGATGTCATCCCCAAAAAAGTAGACTGTTCTTCTACCATTCCCTGTACTATTTCAGATATCTAGCTCTGAACGTAGAAGGAAATTGGTAATCAGAAAGTCATAACTTCATGAACAATGATGAAAAAGGCCATTTCCAAATGCGTATACAATATGGCATTGAATTACAGTAGTTCAAAGTATTACAGAACTTGCATGATGTTGTACCCCCATGTATGGTTTGTCAGTATTTTCTGAGAATGATCTTTCAAGATTCCTTCCAATCCCTAATGTTCTGTGATTCTGTGATTTATCTTCCTCTGCAGTGTCAGAGATATTATGTAGCTTTCCCATTTCCCTCATCCCAGCAATTTCATTATTAAGTCTGAGGAAGAGCTGAAGAGTTTTAATAATGCTGAAGAGTTTTATAACATACACATGAAGTTTTGTGTTAGAAAACATAACATGGGATGTATCCATACTGCTGTATGACTGATTTTCAGTCCTCTGCTCAAAACAGTGCTGTCTAAATTTGACACATTAACAAGTCTTAAAGTTGCTGACAGTTATAATGTGGTGGCTGACTGCAGCCGACTCCAAGCATTTGTACTGTTTCAGGGAAAACCCCTCAGACGTTGGCCACTGTCCAAGAAAGAACACTAGGTAGACAGATAGAGGTTTGGTCTTAGTATGGGTGCTCTCATGTTCCTCTGAAGGTTAAAGTCATCTGTCTATGTACCAAAAGCGACTAGAAATACTCCTGCAGCTCGCTGCCACCAGTTTCCTCTATCACCTCTGAGCTGTAAGTCTTCCCACAAGAGCCCTCATCCATGCAGCAGTCCTACAGCAAGAGTGACAAGACTAGACAGAGGGTCTGAACACTGTCATGGTTCCTATAGAAATCAAATTTGCCATCATTTGCATGTAGCTACTAAATATAGCAAGCTTCAAGATGAATTAGTATGATCTAGTTAATCCTCTGTTAAAGCACTATTATACCTGACAGGTAATACATCTTTATTTTCAGCTAACTCAAGTCAAATACTTAGTAAACCAAAAAAATGCCCAAGCTATACAGAAAGAGAAAACACAAATATAACTTGGTACAGACAAATTTTGTCATAACTAGTTGTCATGTTACCTCAAGGCCTTTGACCCAAAGCCAAGCATCTTGCAAATTTTCCCCATTAACTTCAGCAAGTTTCTCTCTCCATGCCACTGCTTGGGCACTAAATTTCACAAAGTTGAAACTCTTTTTGTATCTCAGTTGTTCCTGCAAAAGACAGCGTATGAATTTTATTCATTGTTACAAGAATGGAGAGAAGAACTACTTAGGTCTTTTTCATTTTCTATAGATTTTTTCAAATATTTTTACAAATGAGAAAAATTACAAATTTTAACTGAAAAAAAAAAAAGGCAAACCAAGAAACTTATTTAAAGAAAAAAAAAGAAACTGTATAAACAAAAATTAGAGTAACAACCATCCAGAAAAGATCAGCCTTCTGTAAAATGCTCCTGGGTCTTCTGAATCAAGTTTTCATACCTGTATGAGCTGAAATATTTTCTCCTTAACCAGTGGCAGCTTGTCTTTCATAGACTGGGATGTATCAATAAGAATATAGAGATCATCTTCAAACACATTCCCAAAAAGCCCTCTGCTTCCTTGTTTTAGCCACTTAATCCTGGGGGAGGGGAAAAAAAATATCAAAATCTGCTCTATAAGATCCTTGGATGTCAGAGTCTTACAGGGAGGATCTTTGTCCCTGCTGTACCTTCTTATTCTCTTTCCCTAAGGACCTCTTACTAGTCCCTGTCAGAAATGGTATATTGACCCTGATGAACCAATCCTGTCACTAAATACCACCACAAGGACATTTTATTTTCTGACTTCAGCAGGAATCTAGAGACAGACAAATCAGACAGACAAACACAACACCTTTATAAAAAGTCAACTATCAGGTACTTTGAGCTGGGATATCCCATGTGGAAGGAATAACTCTTCATTCTTCACTATGGTTGTAGAGATGTGGGTGTTGATCTCTTCTCACAAGTAAGAAGTGATAGGACAGGAAGAAATGGCCTCAAGGTACAGCAGGGGAAGTTCAGGTTAGACATTGAGAAAAACTTCTCAATCTAAAGCATCATCAGGCATTGGAAGAGTATGCCCGGGGAAGTGGCTGAATTGCCATCCCTGGATGAATTTTAAACATCTGAAAGTTGTATAGGTACGGAACTTGGGGACAGGGTTTAGTGATGGGTTTCACAGAGGTAGGTTAATGATCTTAAAGGTGTTTTCCAACCTAAGCGATCCTGAGATTTGATTATTTTATGAGGGTGGTGAGACACTGGAACAGGTTGTCCAGAAAAGCTGTGTATGCCCCATCCCTGGAAGTGTTCAAAGCAACATTGGATGGGGCTTGAGAAACCTGGTCTTGTGGGAAGTGTCCCTGACACTCTGACTTGGTGGTTGGAACAAGATGATCTTTAAGGTCCCTTCCAAGCCAAATGATTAGGTGGTTCTACAAATCTGTTTTCTCTAGACTGAACTCAGGAAATCATTTAAACATGTGCTAACATGCCTTCCCTTTTTTTAGAAAACCACTTGACAACCTATTCTGCAAATAACTTGAGCAGTTTGAAAACTCTTAATACCACAGATGCTTCAATGCTTTGCTGACCTTGACCCTTAAAGATGGACTTTGTTTTACATTTTTACACAAGGCTGTAGCATGCCTGCCAGTTAAATACAAGCATACAAACTGTTGTGCACAACAACACTTCCTCACTGATGGCTCAGCAGATCAAAATCTGATTGCCCCTGAGAGTCATTAAACTACTTGCCTATTCAGAAAGCAAGATATTTATGAGATGGAATATAATGGCCCTGAGAAAAAATATTGGTCATATCCAGAAAGGCTTAAAAAGTTTATAAACTGGAATATTAAAGGATCCTTGCTACTGATAGCTATTTTGCCATTAGTTATTTCCCCCAAAGTGTTTGATAAGGTCTACAAAGACACTTTAACAATGATACAAGCTATTCAAAACAGCAAATCCATAATCCAGGTTTGGACTTCAAAAACATACATTCACCAAACCCTTTACTTCAAACTGTCATTTCATAGTATGTTAGTATCATCCTAAATACAGCAAGATGAAGATTAACTAAAAGGAATAACAAAGATCTGTTTGACCTTTCTAAGTGTAATCAGGCCCCTCTACCTGTGGTAAAGTAGCAGCAGTAAAATTAAACTGCTTTTTCAGCCAGACACCTCATTGTCCTAATAAACAGAACAGAGGGTAACATTTATTCTTTCTCTCACTTCTACTATATCTGTTTTTAAAGTTTTGATCTTATCCTAATAGAAATACAGAAGCCAATTTACTTTAGGGCATCTTTAGGATAGACACTCTAAAGCATTTGCCCATAACCTATAGCATTTGCCTATTTTTTGTAGCTGTCCTACAAAATCCAATAGTTTATCTATATAGCTGCACAAAAGTAAACTAGATAAAGCCAGATGGAGCATGCACATTACTTAATAGCTTATGACCTGTCTGACATAAGACTCTTCAAACTTGTCTTGAAAACAAAATTGGAAGAAGTGCAGATAACCATTATCAGGCATGGGCAGAAGCCAAGCTGTGCTATTTGGTGTTGGTGGCATCACAATGGATCCTGGGTACATGGGATGAATGTTTATCAAATTTTATTATTATAGAAGCTCTCTGCTTTTTAGCACTTTCAGCAGTATTCCAATAATCACACAGAATCACACAGAATCACACAGATTGGAAGAAACTTCTGAAGATCATCTAGTCCAACCCCACCATGCTCTGTGCAGACTACATAACATGCAGACTGACTTTCACATTTGTGTTACAGAAAGAGAACAAAAGATTAAACTGTTCATCAGTTCTCTTACATGGCTACTAAGAAATCCTACACACATGATTCTGATCTATAATAGAGCACTGGCTTAATGCTGCTGTTGGCACTTTACCAACCAATTCAGCTTATTATGACTATAAATGTCAAGCATTTCAATGCCACTGTCAAACAGTACAAAATGATTTTATGGGACAAAACACTAACCTTCCTTCCAGTTGTTTGAGAGCTGTCCTCATTTTCTCTTCATACTGCTTATACTTTTCTGTAGTAACATATACATGAACTACAGATCCATCTTTCCAGAGGGTATGTACAAACTTGTCACAGTATTTTGCATTAATTACCTTCCTCTTTGTCTCCTAGAGCCAAGAAAAACTTGTTTTACATTCTGTAACACATTAGTTTGTAGTGCCTTTAATATTTGGCAAACAAACCTCAAAGGTACATTCTTGCTGCAAATTAACAGGTGCAGAAATGGGCATGAGATAAGGTGAATTATCTGTGCTCCTAGCAAAAGTCAATAGAAACTATTTTTATTCATGTAGCTAGCATGAGTAGAAGCTTATTAACAGTGTAATGGTAAAGCTTGAGAAAAACAAACAGAAGACAGATTAATCCAGATTTGTTTAAGAACCTGTGAACACCAGAGCAGCTTCCTCTAAGGAAAAATAAAGATGGCAAGCAATCTTTAACCTACCCCACAAAAATAGACAGAAAACCAAGGCATTGCTTAAGCCAGTCACAATTCTTTGCAGATTATATGTTCACAAATAATGAGTCCTTGAAAGTTTTGGGAACAGATCATCTCAAGAGCCATCACAAAACAGTTAAAGGCTAACTAGGCAATCAGGCCCAGTCAGCATGGGTTCATGAAAGGCAGATCAGGCTTGACAAATCTGATCTCATTCTATGACAAGGTGACCTGCTTAGTGGATGAGTGAAGGTCTGTTGAAAAGAAAAAAAAGAACTCACAGGACATAAGGTAAAACAACAATACTTACAGCATCAGTTTGAGAAAATTCATCCTCTGGTTTAGTTTTTATATCAACAACCCCATCAGCATGGCGAAAAGTACAATCAGCAAGCGCATCATAAAACGTGAGCTTCTGAGCTTTCAAGCCATACTTCTGCAGCCACTTCTCAGAAGTCAAATAATTTTCAGATGCATGCTCTTGCAATGGATTATCAGATTTGGTTGCTAATAAAGAAAATAAAAACAAACAATATCTTCTGCATAATACTGTTCATTTTGTATAAGCTGTTCTCAAAAATGCTCAGGTCAAATTTTTCAACTTTGATCTGCTTGCGCTGACAGCATTGGAGTGAGTACATATTCCTCACTTTAATATTCTCCACTTTGGTTGTGGGTTTTTTTTCTTATCAGACAATTCTTCACAACAGATTTCTTTGCAACTGGAACAAATCCATTAGAGGACAGAGACGATAAATAGCTATAGGATAAACATATAAAAGGAATGTTCTTGACTTAACCTTCATATTGGTTGAATTATAAAATGCCAGAAAAGAGTCTTGCATAAGATGTCTAACTTCAAGGAGAATAATTTGAGAGAAAAATTTAACATAAGATATAACTGAAAAATACAGTAAAGAGTATTGGTTCACATTGCTGTCGTTTGTTTTCAGAGAAGGCCATTTCAAGTAAAAGGCAAACTACGATGTCTTTGGAAGATATCTTAACTGTTTCTTTGCAATATTGCTTTTTTATAGGCTGAATATTGCATCACATATCCCAAGCCACAAATCACTTGTACACCATCTTAACATTTTCTCAAGTCCTATGCCCTCGTTCTAGCATTTTTAATTGATACTGAAAACAATGGGCATGACTGTTCTTATGTTTACCCAGTGGGTCTTATAGCAGGGTAAACATACTTTGTCACACTTCAACTGTGGTGGACCTAGGTGGTATAAATGTCTACTCTGTTGAGATGTAGCTGTACTGGCATCAGCACTGAAATCCTGAGCCAGTAAATAAACCTACAGAGACATCTACTGCCCTAACATGCACAGAGATCTACCAGCACTAGGGCAGGCGCAGGCTCAGGGCCTGTTCACAGGGAAGCATTTGCTTTCTGATTGCTTGCGGTCCTTAGAACAGCCAGTGCGGCAAATGCCACAAGTGCACTCACATAATTTTAAAAAGAAAACTTGTATTTGTTATTCCACATGCTTTTAGTAAGAAGTCATGTCTCAATTCAGGTAATTAGTGCATTACCTGGGGAGTCAACAGAAAAATTCTCTCTCTCTGTTTCTTCTCCAGCAGAACACTGCAATCTTCAGAACAAAGTACATTTCACAGAAGAGAATTTTAAAACAGATGAGGAAGGCAATACCAGGAAGAAATGCAAGCAAACAGAAAGTCTGCAGTTATTTGGATCAATGGGCAACAGTCAAATAATGCTGAAGATCTGACAAAATAAATCACACTGTAATATCATTTCTTTGATTTATTTATTAAGTGATTATGCATGAAGACAAAACCTAAAACAATATTAAAGCTGCATAGTCAGGAACACATAAATAAACACTGAAATTAGAGTTGCCCTTGCAGCTTTATCATGGTTCTTTTGTTCATAGGCATTGTGGTACAGCTCTTTAACCTCATATCAGAAGTCCTGCTAACTCAGAAGACGTTATGACCAGTATAAAGAACTGTATTAGGCCTTCACAGGTGAAAAAACCTCAAGTCTAAGTCCTGCAGATTTATCCAGCACAGATAAATTCCCAACATCAAATCCTCACCATCCAACCCTAGTACACATCTCAATTCATCAGTGAGACTTCAAGTGACTGACCAACTGAGTGTACAAAGCATTCCTCAGCTGGTGAGCCAGAAAAGGGCATCTGGCTCCAGTTTCTATCTAGCCAAAGCAAAAGCAACTGCTCTGCAAGAATACTGGAGCTATACAAACCCACTGATAACTTGTGCTCATTCAACCTGAATCTTATACCAACGTAAGCAAAAAACATCACCAGACACCATGAATGTATTTTAAAATCAGAGACTATGCAGAACACAGGCACTGAGAACCAAGCTATGACCTTGAAAACCCTCCCTGCAGTGTCAGTCCAATACTGAAGCTGCATGGACTCTACAGATTCTTCAGTTTTCCAAATTTAAGTCATGTCGGTCTGATCACTCTGCTCCAATGCACACTCTAAGCATCCCCATCTTAGCAGGGCTGATGAGATCCTCACCATTCCCTCTTTGTTTAAGCTCTACAGAGCTTCAGAAACCAGCTATGTTGATGTCTTCAATAGGGACAGAACACAGAACAAAAAACAGATCATGTTCTAGACAAACCATAATATTGAGAGTATTAGTTTAATCAACAAATGTGGGTTTTCCTTCATGTTCCTTAACACGAAAGTTGTCAGAGCACTTATTCAGAAGTAGTTTCAGTCCTTTACCTTTGAACAAAACTCAGGCTCATGCTTGTTCTTTTTTATAAAGGAGAATGAAATAGCTACCAGGTTGGAGGCTATCCCAAGAAGAACATGATGGCAGGGAGAGAGAAGAGGTACTTCCCCAGCACTATGTAGAACAAAGGCCCAGGCAGACAGGAAGAGATCCTGAAGTCTAGACAACTTATACAACGAGTCACTGGGGAACTAAAAATGATGCGTTTCAGCCTGAGATGTTAAAGTTCATCAAGCGTAAGCAAGTAGTAAACAGATTTTAATGGAAAGTTTTAAGCAACCCTATAGATGACAAATCTAGGTGCCAACTCTTTATAGACATTTCTGGAAAAGTCATCCCCAAATTGATATGTAATCAAAGCTGTTCACAAATAAAACACTGATCATTAATGTAATGGTAACACACTTAAAAGAAACAGAAATGATACCTTCTTGAGAAGCAGGCTGGTCAAAATCTGATAAAATTTCCTCAACTTGTCTCAAGGTACTTCTGGCTTCCTCCAGCTCCTTCCAGACCAAAAACACATCTTCACGGACACCAGCTCCTGCAAAGGAAATTGTAAATAGAACTCAACATTTTGAGGCAATATCTGCTTTTTGTAATTACCACAGAGTCATTTGGTACATCTAATTGTTGCCATACGACCTTGTTCTCTCAAGGTCCAATTGCAGTTACAAGTGCTTTTCTTTGATAAGACTTCAAAAAAAGGTCTCAAAGCTGGCACCATGGCAGGAGCAGTGATTAGCCTGGGGAAAGTAATCTCCAGAGTTGGCCACAGATTGTTCCCACAATGGAAGCAAATTCTTTATAACACTCCCAGATAATTACAAGGAAACTCCACAAAGAAATTCAAGTATTATCCTCTGGACTCCATTGCAACATCTGGCTCCAAATATTAGACCCAACACCAAAACTTTAAAGAAAAGATGTTTCCAACTCCTTCAATTCCCTTAATGTAGATAAATATTGTAATTTAAAATTAAATCTTCCTAAAGAGTATGCAATGAAATTTCACTAAGATTAGTTTACTTTTATTCTAGCAATTCTCAACAATCATAAATATTTTTATGTTTTACTATCAGGTTATAGTCTCAAAAAATTGGAACACCCAAAGCTGGAGTTGATACAAGGTTTCCTTAATTTCAATAAATATGCCTTGATTAAAAAAAATTAAAATATACATTTATTTAACAGAATACAATTGCTAAAGTTCAGGCACCACATATAGCAGTATGAGCACTACTAAAAACGTGTTACACTAGGTTAGTCTCAGTTCAAATTGCAATATAACCACAGAACATTATGTATTGTCTTCCAATCCCAACAAATTGTGTGTAGTGTTATGATAATAACAGAAAGGAATCTGAATCATTCAGAGCTATCATAACCAAAAATGCAGACTACAACCTATTGCAGATTACAACCTATTAACTGAACTGCACACAAAGATGCTGAACAAGACAAACTGTATCAGGTCAACTAGTGGATCAGATAAAATACAGCAGTGGTGCACTGTATAAAAGATAAAACATGCAAACCTGTCTACTAAAGCACTCTATCAGTAAACAAACCTGATCATTTTGTTCTTTGATGAATTTCCCTGAAATAATATGAACATTTTACAAAATAACAACTCAATTTTAATTGTGAAACACTTAGATTCCAAGAAGTATTTTGAAATGTGTTATTGTACACTGCCATCTCCTGGGACCTTCCTGCATCTCAAAAACATCTGTTTCAGCCATTAGAACAAAGATCAACATTTCCTAAATCACAAAGAGCTTTAATAAAGCAGATCGTTCCACAACATAAAACACAAGAGGGAGAAAAAACCTGAGTCTATTACCTTTTAGGTTTAAGAGAAGTAATTTGTTCAAACACTTCAGAAAGAAATCAGCTTTGCTTTTATAAAAAATATCTCAGTAA
The DNA here is from genome assembly GCA_028565055.1 of Phoeniculus purpureus. Lineage (NCBI taxonomy): Eukaryota > Metazoa > Chordata > Aves > Bucerotiformes > Phoeniculidae > Phoeniculus > Phoeniculus purpureus. Next base: position 81,368,168 of record JAOXOE010000001.1, read on the forward strand.
AAAAACAAAAAAACATACAAAACTTGAGCACTGGCAAAATCCCAGCAAGCAGGGAGCTAGATATTCTCTGCTGTGTAGTCAGCTGCTGAGTGCATAAACACATGCACGTGCTGTCATAGTAAAACCCACAAAACATGCATTCACATCACACATGCAAATATTTCTAAGTGTAAGACTGTTAGGAACACAATTGCAGTTGAGCTGTCTCCATCTAAATCTGGCTATCCTCCACAAGCTATCAAATACTGGTATCCCAATTTAATTTTATGAATATTTACTTTTATGAGAATTGTCTGTGTTACATTCAAAAATACTCAAAGAAATATGCATATTTCAACTGCCTTTAAAGCAATACCAAGTATGCAGCTTTATTTTCCCTTAAATCTATGCTATGGACACAGCAAATTTGCAGGGTTATTGTTACAGCCCTCTCCAACCTTGTGTGTCGAACCGGTGTTACACAAGAAGGCAGTTTCTCCTTATTTATGCTGCAGCATAAGAAAGCAAAGCTGCATCACTTTCACAGCAAGTATGCTGGATGACAGCTATTACATAGGACAACCACAGGCATCAACAACTGCATGTTGTGACAGTCAGGTTGCTTAGAAAGCCTTTAATCTGGCAACTGTTTTATCCTGGATTCCACTGGGAGACCTGACTGCCAGAAGCGACAACCGTAGCAACTTCTGTCTCCCTACACAGGAGGCCTGCCTCCACCTCAGCGTCTTTTCCTCTCCAGCTAAGGAGAAGTGGGAAGGCAAAGCAGTGCCTTTTGAAACTGAACCCCCAAGCTCCAAATGCACACCCAGAATCTTAGAATCATTCGGGGTTGGAAGGGACCTCAAAAGACCATCGAGTCCAATCCCTCTGCCACAGCAGGATCACCTAGACCAAGTCGCACAGGAACATGTCCAGGCCGGTTTTAAACGCCTCCGGAGAAGGAGACTCCACAACCCCCCTGGACAGCCTCTTCCAGTGCTCTGTCACCCTCACTATGAAGACATTCCTTCTTATATTTATGTGGAACCAGTATCTGGCAGGGGGATTGGACTAGATGATCTTTCGAGGTCCCTGCCAATCCCTAATGTTCTGCGATTGCCCAGGGGCGATTCCAAACCTGCGGCCTGTCCCTCAAGGCGCATCAGTAAAAAAACGAGCAAGGAAGCACAAACCTCCTCTGTTTAAATCATCTGTGTGTGTCCCTCAGCTGGGCCATTTTATGGGGCCACCAACAGGAAGGGCCCATTCCCACCTGCCACCCAGGCTGGCAGTGTAACGGGCAGAGCCCAGGGAACCTGCTGGTTCCCCTACCCAGCCATGGCAAGATGGCGGCCACCAAGCGGGATCTGGCCTTGAGGCCCCACGGCCTGTCCCTGGCCTTCGCCAGGTGTAGCTTGGGCCACTGCAGCCCTGCAGAGCAGGGGAATGATCCAGAAGTGCCCTGCCCTTGACTAAATGGTGTTTCTGCTCTGGCAGAGGGAGGCCATTTGGAAAAGAGGAAGAAGATAGGGAAGGGCATGGGGAGAGCCTGCAGCGAGGGGCAGAAGCATCTTACTGACAGGGGTGAGTCAATGAGTGACGTGGCAGCTTCTCCACACCCACCTCCCAGCAGACAAACTCCTCCAGTTTGACAAGTCCCTATAGTAACCCATTTCATTAACCCAATATCCAAAACCTGCTGAGAAAAATATATTAAACAAAAAGCCTGCAAAATCTTCAGCATCTCCAAAACATCAGGCAAGTACCAATGCAAAGGCAGCTCATGGCAAACAGAAGCATTTGTTACCTCTCTGATTAGCTGACTTAAAACATGGAAGCAAGCAAATCCAAATAGAATGGAATGAGATCCATTTCAAACTTCATTTGCCTGCAAGTCAAGACGGGCCACTTCATGTTTTGCCCTGCTGGTGCCTTCCTCAGCCTGCATGTGGCAGCAGAACACAACAATGTTCCCTCAAGCATTGAGGTTTTTAAATACCTCCACACAAAGGGGGATGAATGAAGGTACAAAGGAGCCCAGGAGCGGTAACACAGCTTTACTTTCGTCTCAGGTCAAGCAGCACTGGAACTCCCCGCAGCCCCATCCTGCCCCTTTCCCACTGGGCAAATGGACAAAGCAAATGAACTTTGTGTCCCATGTGGTACCACAGGTCGGCTCTCTGCATCACTCCCTACGCATTAGCAAAGAGATTTGCCAAGCCAAGGTTAGGCAGCCAAGACTAGACAAAGCACACACGAGGAAAAAGCAGGACCAATCATCTTTGCTAACCACTCGTAGGCAAAATAGATAATCCTAAGTCATTATCCTGGCTCTACATAGGGAGGGTTTGGTCTCTCCCGTGTTTGTGTGTGAGTACACAGAGCACAGAGTTCACAGACTTCAGTGTCACACAGGCATACTCTTATGCTCCCCATTTTATATACAACAACCTGAAATTTCCCCTGTGATCATCAGGTAACTATGGAAAATCAAATACACCCACAAATACAGCCTTACACCAAGCACAAGGATCTCTTTGGATTTGCCACATCAGTCAAACCCTGATTTCAGCCCATTCGCTTTTTCTTTACATATGCCAGCTCATCCACTTCACCACACAGGAAAACACTGTGCAGAGATGTATTGTTGTTTCTTTTTTAGACAACAAGAAACCACTAACCGTTTCAGGACCTAGTTCAAACCACTATTACTTTTCAAGCCCTGTTTAGCACTTACCTCCCTGTCACTCAAAGCAGATGACAAAACTGTACTCCTTTTTGTCAAGAACCTTCTTCTCCACAGCTTCCATCATCTCTTGCCCTCTATGTCTTCAAGTTCCAACTTAAATTTCACTTTCTTTCCACTTATAATTTTAACTCTGTGACAGGATTGCTTAATTCTGCAGCTACACAAAGAATGTAGGCAGAAGTGGTAACAGGAAAATCATAGACTCATCAAATCATAGAGTGATTCCGTGTGCTCCACCAAAAGAAAAACAGTGCAGGATGAGGAAGCATCACCACATGGGTAAAATTAGGCTTTATATGAAAATTTAGCTGCCTAGGTAAATCTGAGCCTGCCAATTTAAAGACCTTTATTCTTTACAGGCTTACACCTGTTTAGATCTCAAGCACCTGCTCAAAATGAGGGTAAAACACCTCACATTTAGCAGGTTCTCACCCTTGCTTTCTAAATGACTGATCAAGATGCAGAACAGGGGATAATGGAGCTCTTATCTAAAGTTTGTAATAGTTCACTTCCAACTTACTGTGGTTAAGCAAACAAAAAAGAGTGAACATGAAGACACCCTGTATTTGAAAGATGCTGTTATTCAGTGGATACCCAGAAACTTAGCAGATGTCCTTCAAACTTCTTTTCCTGCCTATAAAACCTAAAAAAACTATAAAACTGCTTTCAGCTGTTAGGGTTGTGGTGCAAAGAGAAACATAAAATATTTCTATGTCTCCCTTTATTTTCAAGAAACACCACATTTGGAAGATTAAACCTCTGGTTCATTCTCTATTTATTTCCTTCTGTAGTTTATGTCACACATCCAAGGACCAGTTTCAGAGCCCATTAGTGAGTAATTGACACTTTTTATTATTATTGCCTTATATATCCTTGAAGGAGTGTCTGAAACAAGAGACATCACAGCAGACCAGAATAATGTCTCCAATGTGTTTTTTCTTCTGAAAGGACTTCAGATTCTGCATAAGACTGAAATACTCTGATTGGCTGCCAGTGATGTCACGACTGTGCTTATAATACCCTGTAAATGCAGAAAGCTAATTGTGTTCCTTTTTAATGTGTAAATTCTACTCCATAATAGTAATAAGACACAACAGACAATACACTTTGAGGGGATTACTGCCCTTTTGAGCAATTAAAGCTATTCAGCTTTCAGCTTTAGAAACAGTGGTGAGGAAGTAATTTCAGTTCATACAGCAGCTCTAGGCCCATCTATTGAAACAGGCTGATTGCCTGGGGGAAGAGGAAGCCAGCTCCCCCTACGTGCACCTCCAAATGGGGTCCAGCAAGGAAGCACTCTAAGCAGACTAAAGGCGATCATTATACTGCTTTAAATTAGGATGAAATGAGACAGGGTTTGAAGCATACTCTGCTGATAGTTTCTAAACCCTGTGTGGGTGAGTCTTGAGCAACCTTTCATGAAGCAAAAGAACAGGTGACAATTCACTCTCTTATTTCTGCACCGCCACCATGGTTTTCTCCTATTGTTGTAATCATGGCTCTGCTACACAAGGAACTACACAAGACTACCACCCAAGAAATGCAGGCCAGTTAGTCTAAGACTGACAAATGACCTTAAGTGAGTCACTAAAGCCACCTTAAGTCATATACTGCCACACAGTAACTCCATTCTACCTTAGGAGCAATACTAATGCACCCCCAGTGTAATGGAGATGTGAGACATTAGAATAAAGAGGTCTTATTTAAAAGAAATACTGTTTTAATTGAATGTCCTGTTGATAAAGATATCAGACTTGATACTCAGAGCCACACATCACAAGCTGGTCTTCCTCCAATCTAGCTGAAACTTCAGTCAAGTCCCACTGAACAGTAAGGCTGACTTACCCAGAGGAAGTAGCACTGTAACTGATAAGAAATGCACGAAGAGCTTTCAACCCAGCTCTACCCTGCAGTAAAACTCTTTCTTTCTGATGCTTTCTCCTTTGAGGATTTTCATCAGTTTTTTCACCCATCTTTACACCTACTTCTCTATGGATTTTTTACTGTGTTTGTTGCCTGTCTTTATGACAAATTCACATCTTGAGAGAAGAAAGTCAACCTCATGTGGGTTTAATCCCTGTATATTAATTTGGCCTGTGTTGATATGGCTTCTTTATCAGATGGTGTTCCACAATATCCATCCTTTCTGACATTTCTCTACACATTCCCACAAGGTCACTGGCATAAGCACACAAGTACAGTTCTTCAATTATCTAAATAAATGTTGTTCTCCCTTTTTTCACTTCTCTTTCATTATGACATGCACATCCTCTACTCTCTTCACTTCTCTTTTCCTTTCCCTCTCCTTCTCGCCCACATAATTTTCACTTGACCAGTCCTGTCCTCACCCCAGCCATGCCTACAGAAGGCTTCTGCTGATTTTCCACTTAGCAAGTTCCTATATTGCATTTCTATTCTGAAGCCTCACTTAGAAAATCAGTATCATCTTGGTTTTCATATTCTCTACCTCGTGGCATTCGCCCTTTTACTTTTCTGGAGCTCAAGGCAATTGGATCTTTTTCATCCCCTTCACATTTTAGTGCAGGTCCAGTAGCATCTCTGTAGACATTCTTCTCAGCAAAAGCATGGAATCTGAAATACAAAATGAGTTTTCACCAGTACACAAACATAAATACTAATTTTAACAAGGTGTATGTCACACATAGAAGATCATAGAGGTGTACAACTTCAGAACTATTTATTAATCTGTTCAAGATATCTAAACCTTCAACTATTATCAAAACTTTTATATAAATTTATGCACTTTTATATACATCTATGCTCCTCATTAAGAACATCCTTTTATTTTGGTATCTTTTACTCTGAGGCACCTTCCTTTCAATCTCCCGGAAATCTATTTTTAATCATTACTTTCAACATGCTGAGCAAGCATGTCATTTGAGATGTCTGAGATGACACTAACACCTTTTTATCAGATTATCCTCCCAGTTAAAAGCTCAACAGGAACATTTTTTTCATTATTGACATACAAATCAGGAAGCCAAGCAGACTTCATTTACCCTCTGTCAAAACAGAAAAGCTCTGAGAGCACAAAAGAGATGCGTTTCTTAATCACAGCTACACTGGAAACTGTCTTAAGCCATGAAAAACCCATGAACTTGGCCATTCCTATGAGAAAGCTGACTTAAACTTACAGTTATTGATCGAAAAAGAAGTCAGTGCGAATAGTAAACAAAACTATTCCTCTCAGCTTCCTGCCCCTTCCTTGCCTCTTTCTCTACTGTACAAGAAATATTCACTTTCCTTTTATAAAGGAACTAAAAAAACTGCCAAAAGAAAATGAAGGAAGGCAATGTACCTGGTATCAGGGTGGTACCCCAGTTTGAAATGACCACAATCATTTTAGACGCACATCAGACGAGGGCAAACGTAATGCTTTCCCACTTTTTTTTTTTTGGCAGATGCTCCATCTCTTAAAAGCTACTTCTAAACACAGATGGCCATAAAAGAGCTAAGCAGCTGCCATCTTACCAGTTGCTCTGCTGTCATGTGGGAGATTTCTACTGTTGGAGGTTTTCCCACTAAGCAGTGAAACAGAAAGAGCTAGCAGCCACTTTACAGCTCTGCAACTGTACAGTAACTTCTGTAAAGCAGACAAACACCTACTGTCTCCTACTGCCCTCCTGCTGTTCAGCATGAGTTTGGTATTGAGTTTCTTTTTGTGTTTTCCTTATTTTGATATAAGAATCAAGATTAAATTATCCCTTTCTAGGCAGATTCCAAGGAGATTCCAAGTAGCCATCAATATGTGCTGTGCAATATATGTTTCCTCCTACTATACCAAATACATGCTAGAGACCATGGTATAAAACTTCATTTCCACTTAAGTGAGCCCGATGGACAATGCCACAGCAATGTCTTGCTGTTATAGGAACTGCCCACTTAAAGGAATTAACTTTTCAGTAGGCATTTGTATGGTGCTTGATCCAAAAAAGTTCTAGCTCCTTTGGTGATGCCCATGGATATTACCAAAGTACAAAACAACACAATAAAAACTTGTTTCAGTTGATGTTGTAATCTTTTCCCCAGAATAATTTTTCAGACTTCAAAAGAGGAGCAGATGAGAGACAATTTAGGACATAATAAAGAATGGCAAGTCAGTGAGCACTTTTGTGAAGAGAACCTGGTCTTTTCAAGTAGGTCCTGTATGTTAGTCACATCTCTTAGACTGTTTCCCCAGATCACTTATGAAATGAGTAAAGCAGGGTTTATATTTAGAGATATTCCAAAGCCATTCCTAGCAGGAAGGCACTTTATAAGTGCTGAAACCATTACATAGCTGCTTCTTTGTCGTACCTGCCAGAGGCCAAGCGGCTCAACTCTTTCAGAAAAATAATCGTCTCATCTTCCCTAGCATTGAATGATACAGTGTTGACTGGACAGGGGCTATGAGAAACCTTCTCAAGGAGCAGATCCTTTGTGTCTGCTGGAACATCACCCACTGCAAAGTAATAAACAGCCTCAACCTGTCAGTAAAGAGAAAAAAAGTAGGAATTGTAAGATACTGGTGTACACAGGTGTCTGGTATCCATGCACTGTCTTGTGCCAAATACTAGTAAGAAAATCTGCTAGAACTGACATATTACTTGGGCCGTAAGATTTTCAGATCTTTGGTTCTCCCTCTCATTCTGCTAGTACTGATGATGATGGCCTAAAGTGAGAAGAGAACCTGACCCACAGCTCCTGGGTTTGATTCTGCCCACAGCAAGCTCCTTTCCACAGAAATTAACTGAAGTGTAAGGAAAGGCAACTGTATTATTAGTCAGGACAAGGTTTTATTCCACATTCCACTTTTATGAAGCGAGATGCTATGTTGGTGCCTTGATGAAAATCAGTAGGAATTATTATAGCAAACATACTTTTACTGGCAGCATGTATTTTGAGGAAAGGAGAGATGCATCATTCTTAGAATGCTACTGCTGGTATTTAGAGATGTGCTGGTTTTGGCTGGGATAGAGATATTCTCCATAGTGGCTAGTATGGTGTTCTGTTTTGGATTTGTGCTGGACACAGTGTTGATAATTTGAGGATGTTTTTGCCACTGCTGAGCAGGGCTTGCAGAGAATCAAGATCTGTTCTCCTTCAAACTCTCTCTCTCTTCTATCTTTTGCCACAAATATCTGGGCTAATCCTCAGCATTGGAAGACATCTCTTCCAAGCATCAATGCAATCTCAGGATAGACGAGACAAATTAATGAAGAAGCACCATGCTTCTTGGGCTTCCCTTGGATCTTGCAGTGGACCAAGACACTCCAGGCAGGATGCAGAGCCCACAGTTACAAACCACATTTACCTGGGAGCAAGCAGGTCTGTGCTTGGCTGGGTGTCCTGACATTATTGTTAATGCTAGACCATAGTAAGTTTAAAGAGAAGAATGCATTTCATTAAAGTGCAAGATTAACAAAGTACTCATTAGCTTTTAGTAAAAGATGCACAGAAACAAAATGAAAGAAACCTCATACCTACCTGTGCTTTACTTCAGTTTTTCCCTCTCTGTTTAATCCAGCTAAAAATCTCTCTACTCTCCCAGCTGAGACCCGGTCCTTGGACAACACCTTGTTTTTATACCTTTTGGGCAAGAGGCTTCTGACCTGGAACAGTGCACAACCCTGTGTACATTGTATAACTGCTCTTCCCTCTGTTCCTTCAGATTCACATCTCCCCTTCCCTCCTAAGAATGCAAATAATTCGTAAACTTGATATTCAATAAGGATATTAATTTTCACACTTCCTCCACAGGATTGACTGTGGATTCTGCAGCTTTTAAAATGCTGACATTTCTTGGGCTTAGCTGATGCAGAATCAACTCCTCACAAGAAAATAAACAAAATTGCTAACCACAGGCAATTCACCCTACTTAATTACAAACCCAGCCACACCGTACCACAAAAGATTAGAAGTGAAAGGTTAAAACCTTTCCATTTGGTCCTTCATCCCCACTCCACTGAGCTTTTGCCAGGTCTCACCCGTGTTCAGTTTTGGCCCTCACTGTACAAAAACAGTATGTGCAGGCTGGAGAGGGTCCAGAGAAGGACCACAAAGATGATCAAAGGACTGGGAAGCCTTCCATCTGAGGAATGCCTGAGAGAAGGAATTTCTTCACAGTGAGGGTAATGGAGCACTGGAACTGGCTGGTCAGGGGGGCTGTGGAATCTCCTTCTCTGAATACATTTAAAACTCGCCTGGATATGTTCCTGTGCGACTTGGTCTAGGTGATCCTGCTCTGGCAGGGGGACTGCACTAGATGGTCTTTCAAGGTCACTTCCAATCCCTAATATTCTATGATTCTGTGTGAAATGGCTTTGTTCAGCTTTGAGAAAAGATGGCTGAGAGGAGACCTTATCACCATGGTGCAGTATTTAAAAGGTCACTACAAAGACATATGGAAGAAATCATATGGAAAAGATATGGGGTAATGGACACAAGTTACTCCTGGAGAGACTCCAATTTGACACAAAAGGTGAATTTTTCACAATGAGAACCATCAGCCATTGGAATAATCTCCCCAGAGAAGTGGTGGATTCCCTGTCTGGTCAGGGGCGCTGGGTCATCTTGTCTAGACCATGTTTTTCTGAAGAAAAGTTGGACCATGTGATCCTTCAGGTCTGTTCCAACCTAAGATTCTATTATCCATATTTTGAAAATTATCATTTATGTAGGTACCTAAACAAGCAAATAAACTTCATGCAAGAACAGGAAAAACAACATGAACATCTCCTTACAATCTTGACCGTGGTGGGGAGTGGACAGGTAACCCACACTTTGCAGAGAGGCAAGTTAAACACTGTGGATGCATCCGAGGCAGGCAGAGCTCAAAAGATTGCAACTTTACAGCCAACTGATCTTGAGCTTTGGATTGAGAGGTTATGAGGAAAGGAAATCTAGGGAGTCACCACAAAAAAAAAATGCTAAAGGAATGACAGGAGGAGCCAACTCTAGGGGAAAAAAAGAGCCATTGTTTTGGAGCAACTTCGGTTAATGAAGCCAGTTCTGAGAAATGAGTCATTTATGACTGTTTAGTGAGTGCACAGGTCTTGCTGATGACTGAATGAAGACTCCCCAAGGCCTGCAGTACAGTGCAGCCTGCATTCAAAGAACTGTCAGTTATGACTGTCTTTAGGAGTAATTTAAGTCTGTTTTATGTTGAGCACCTGCCACAACTGACTCCCCCAGATTACCCATTAGCCCACCAATGTCCAGAAAAAAAAATTATAGATGTCTCAGTGTTGAATGGATTTTAATTTCTGTCTATTCACACAGATCCACCAGGTCCAACAAGTCTTTCTTCCGTCCAGGCAATACTGAAATCTAAATACAGTCATTTTAGTTACATTACAGGAAATCAGTAATGTACTGCAAATTGAAAATGCTAATAGAATTTATGAAGGAGGCATTTTAAAAAAGCAGCATTAAGAAATCTCACTATTGCACAATTTTTTCCTCACTCTGTTCTCTTTTAATATCGGTTTCCAAACTTCAAGGTTCACTTGGATGAGAATCCATCAGCACAGGAAACCAGAAGAAAAATCAAGCCAAATCTTACCTTCTCTTTCAAACAATCATAAAATCATAGAATTGTTTAGGTTGGAAAAGACATTTAAGATCATCAAGTCCAACCATTAAGCTAATGTACCAAGCCCATCACTAAGCCATGTCCCTGTTCAATATATTATATGACTTTTACATACATCCAGAGATGATGATTCAACCACCTCCCTGGGCTGCCTGTTCCAGGACATGACGATCCTTTCAGTAAAGAAATTTTTCTTAATTTTTAACCTAAACCTCCCCTGGCACAATTTGAGGTCATTTTATTTTGTCCTATCACTTGTTACTTGTGAGAAGAGACATCCACCTCTCTACAATCTCCTTTCCAGTAATGTCTCAGAATGAGATTTACAGCAGAGTTAGAATTGGATCTGTGCACAGTGATGGGTCTTGATGGCAGTGAAAACCAATGATTCTAATAGGCCAAATTTCCCATTAAATTCAGGCACTAGGGAACTGAAACAATGCACATTGTAAGCAAATTTGATAAATTATCTCTTTAATAATACAAGTTTTAAGTTATGAGCTCAAATATTGGCATATGTTTTAAGCCTTGTGACTCTGCTATAATGAATAAAGTGATATGATACTTTTAGGAACAGACAGAATTTAATTGCAACAATACTTGGGAATGCTTTGGTTCTTTGTCCTGGAAGAAACTCTAGCTATAACCAAAGAGAAAGCTATTTGCATACCCTTACCATGAGATAATGCTTAAATAAATCTCTGTACTTACTATTTTGGATTTTAAATACAATTTTTCACGAGCACTTTGGATCTGTAACCAAATAAAAATTATTTCCCTGTCCTCATTACTGTTGATACTAGCAATTTTTTTCATAAACTTGAAGCCCTGAAAAACATGTATGGCAAAGAAAGTGGGAGGCATGTTTTCTCTTTCCATTACTGACTGAATTTGCTATTTATTCAGTGTTCTCCAGAAAAGAAAACAAACATGTTTCTGCATTTATAATACAGTACACTTAAACAAAGAGGCCATCAATAAACATCAGATGCAGCTACACTTGGGGGGAGAAAAAAAACTTTCCAAATGCTGTCAGTCACATTTATCTTTGAGATATTCATCAGGGCAAATCACAGTAGCCAGTCTGGCACTGAATATTCTTGGATTTACTTGAGGTTTCTGAAAAGATGTATGAGCTTACCGCCTCATCACTCGTGGCTTCCAGCAGGGCTTCAGCAGAGCTGGTATGGCTGGCAGCTGTCATATGGTCCAGCTTCCAGAGCCATGTTACAGCAGACTTTACAGTATGCTCAGACACAGCAGTCGATTTCTGTTGCCACTTCACAGGATCCTGAGCAGCCCTGCAAATGACATTAATTATAAATCAGAACTAGTGAGAATAATGCTGGCAGAGCAAAAGAGTGGAGCTCTGCTATTGTTAATAATCTTAAGTAATAATTACAATAAACTAGAGATACTAAATTGTAGTATACTTGCAATAAAAGTAGCATAAGAAAACTAAAACCCGTAGAAAAATACTGCAATTTTAATAAGTTTGGGGGTTTTTCAGACAACTGTTTCCCAAGTAAGGTCAAGAAAGCTAAAGTACTCTTAAAAGAGTTCCTAATTCATATTTCCCCTTAAGACATAACTAGATTTTAAAAACACATACATGAAAAATAAATCTGGCTCCCACTGGTTTCTTTCCACAACTTGCTGCATGACCTTTGTGCCAGACAATTTCAACTGACACTATTTTTTTGTAGTAGAGCTGATCTTTATCTACCCATTAAAATGAAACCTGTGATGCTAAGCATTTTGATCTTTTAATTGATCAAAGGCCTTCGTCTTAGCAGCAGTACAGAAGTACAAAGTATATGAGCATGTATAACTGTGCGTTTCTACGTAAAGAGGCAGAAAGCAGAGTATTGAGACAGGGCAAAGCTTGGGTAAAACAACTTTAAGAATCACAGTGTAGCTGCAAGTTATCATTGTGGAACCAATTTAAACATTATATTATCTAATTTGTGCACTGGTCATAAAATTCCACTCCTCTAACTAAATTCAAGCTTATGTGTTCAAACCTCTATGCATATATGAAAATTTGCACAGATATACATAAATTCTAGCATCTCCTTCTATTCTTCTATTTGTAACCAGACCCAAATTCATGCATTCAGATTAGGGAACAAGCACTTGTCTTTTATTATGGAAATCTAGTATTGTTTCCTAGTTCTGCTACGATTTCTGTGACCATGGAAATCTATAGAAATACAAATTACTGTGCCTGTGCCTATAGCATTGAGGGAGTGTACATTTAGCTGTAAAGCTGAAACCTATAATGCCTAAAGATAGAAGAATGCCTTGACAGAGAGATGGGACCTCACTGTTTTTAATATTTAGATGACTTAAGAGCATTACTGCAATTGCAAATTCACCCGTATCTTTCTGGTTTTGTGTGCTACAGCTGTAGAAGGCCATGTATCAGTATTTGGGTTCTGTTCTTCAGGGTAACAATAGTCTAGTCTTCTGTTAAATAGAAGTAGCAAGCTCAGCGTGACTGTGGCTGAAACTTGGTGGAAAGGCTATAGATATTAACATGACATGAATCAGGACAATTTCCACTACAGAAAGCGTATTATCCAAACACATGTCTGTAAAATATGCAGCTCCTTTTTATAATCTAGCAATGGGCAGATGTGAAGCTCTTTGTTTAGCCCTGAGAAGAGAAAGCTCAGAGGAGACCTTACTGCAGTCTTTCAACACTTAAAGGGCGCCTAAGAGAAAGATGGAGACAAAGTTTTTAGTAGGGCCTGTGGTAATAGGACAGTGATTTTAAACTAAAAGAAGGTAGATTCAGGCTAGATACAAGGACATTTTTTACAACGAGGATGGTAAAACACTGGAACAGGTTGCCCTGAGAGGTTGTGGAGGCCCCATTCCTGGAAGTGTTCCTGGCCAGGCTAGATGGAGTTTTGAGCAATTAGATCTAGTTGAAGATGGAAGATGTCTCTGCTCAGTGCAGTGGGGTTGGCCTAGATGACTTTTAAAGGTCCCTTCCAGCCCAAACCATTGTATGATCCTGTGATTCTTTCTGCTTACCAAATGAGGTTGAATTTGGCAGTTTGGGTCACCTGTTCCACAAGTACCATAGAAAGCGCATCCCGACACAGATCAAATTCAGTTGGAGCTGCAGTGCCAAAATCCAAAACAATGATAATGCACCGTTCTTGAATCACTCCAAATATCTGCCGGCTCTCACTGGTTAACCATTCCATTCGCTTCTTATATAGCTCAATAGCTCCCATTAGACAATCCACAAAATGAAGAATCAGTTCTTTTTTGGCTGTCAGCTTTATTTAAATAAGGGAGAGAAAGAAATTTAACATCAAAACAAATAATGCAAATGCAACCCCAAGCTTAGCACAGCTGCAATAGCTGGTTTGCAAGTGCCAGATATGCCAGCCAAGGTAGCGGTGAAAACAACCCATTTTTCTTCCACTATTTCAAGAGCAAATACTTGACAAATGCATCTAAGCTATAAAGAAAAGACACTGCATTTTGTCCTAATTGCTTTTCATAACCTTTTTATATGAGCATGGGACAGTGCCAGTGGGCTGTCTGACTTGTCTGTCTCAAGACTGGAGCAATTAGAATGAGCTGAACACAGGCTAGGATGTAGAAAGGGCTGCAGAGCAGATGGGGGAACAAAGACACAGAAACTTCGTACCTTCTCAGACTAGAATTTTGTCTGGCTCTTAACATTTTACACTGTGACACAAGGGAGCATACAGTTTGGTTCTGGGGCACTTCAGTCTCCACCTTGCCTTTAGCATTTGAAAGGAAAATGTGAAATGTTTCCTATTTGTACTACTATTTCATAAGCAATGCCCAGCATTACAGATTAACTCTTTGTGGGTAGCTGTTTAGGGAAATGTAGTTCAGACAACTGCAATCAACAACTACAGCTTCGCATACCATACTAATAAAACAACAAAAACCTAGATTCAGTATTAAAATTAAAACCAGAAAGTCTATCACTGTGAATATACATATAAACATTCACCACACAAAAACATCTGTAGGTTTAAAATGTCAACACTGGCTCCAGTAAAGACATTCCCTCAATATTTCTGACCCATGTAAGCTAATTTAGCAGCTACCTTATAACTCCAACTACCTTTCCAGGACTAAGTACAAAGAACGTTTCTCAGGGAGAAGGTATTTTGTGTGCCAGTCTGCACACTTCTTCCTCTCATTTGTGTTTTTCTCTGCTCTTTAATGTCAGCTAGGGCCCTGTAATGTGCCTCTCAGATACAGCCTCAGGCTGTCTGCCAAAGGAATGTAGGCCTGGGAAGAAGCATTTAGAAAATCCATTTTCCTCCTATGACAGCCAGACTGGTACAAAGCAGCTTATTGCACTACATCAGTCATACTCCATCCTAAAAAAGAAAAAAGCAGTTTTCTTGCTTGACTCCTTTACTTATAGTTGGCCAGTTTGTATTCCCATTTCTCTGAGGACTGGAAAACCTCTGACTGTCCAGACTAATTTTATTCATGGCAATTCTTACCCATTTATTCTCAGACGAGCATGCCTTTTTAGCATAGAAAACTACAGCTTTTCCCTATCCCTGTAATTTGCCTTTCTGTAGGCATTCAAGGGCAATAATTCCACCCTTTAACACTCTTCCTCAGTTTTATATAAGTCAACCAAGACCTCTTATAAGATCAGCATTCCATTGCAGTTTATCCTGCTAGCTCTTCCAAGTGTCTGTTCTGGTTTGAACTTCTACAAGTAGGTAGAGCACTTGAGGCCATGGTCTAGGGGTTAAGAAGATGTTGGGATGAGGGCTGGACTTGATGATCCTGGAGGTCCTTTCCAGCCATGGTGATTCTGTGATTCTCAGCCTGTGGTAACTCTACCATAATATTGTACTCAATATCATACACAATACCCTAAACGAAATCTCACCAGACCATGTATAGTGGCACTGCTATCTTAATGCTACCAGAAATGTCTTTCCTGCAGCTTGCAACACGCCCTCAGTTTAAAAGGCATTATGTAGATATTTCATATGGAACTAATGGGGGAAAAAATGAGAAGAAAAGGCTCCCTGAATTGGATCTTTTCCCATTTTTAAGCCTTGTGCCACAGAAGTGTCTCTAGCTATCAGAAAAAATGACAAGCTATTTGTTCTTGTAAAGTCCTTTATGAATTAACTCTCTTCTCTCCTTGCTCACACGCGTATCTCTTCAATCAGAATCCACCCTCTTAACAATGGGGCTGCTAGCAGCTGTTGCTAAGACATTCCTTAGAACATGAGGCTGGGCAGAGATCCAGCTAGCTGTCTCTATAGAGTAGGCTGAGCCTTTTGTGGCCCACTGGCATCAAGCAAAGCAGCAGCGCTTTGCATCAGCAATGACAGAGCTGTATGTCTTCCTATTTCAGCATCCCTGTTATTGACTATGATTTTATTTTTTTAACTCAGCTGAGCATATTATTTATTTCCGCTTTTGAAACAGGGTAAATGTTGCTTAGAAACTGCAGTCTTGCCTGAAAAGATTCACTCCAATGCTGCAACAAGGCAAGAGCTTAAGACTTTGGAAGGAAAAAAAGATATCTAGCTTCTCCACCACTGATTGTTATCACTAACAGATTGGCAAAACATTAAAAAGAGGATCAAAAGATAAAAGCTCTCTGAATCTGTATTTCACGCCACAGGGAGACATTTTAGTCACATCATTCTGATCCAGTGATAACTTCGAACTGCATGGGTGAGTTACCACAAGCCAGTTATACTCACATTATACACGCTGCCATCTTGCGCTCTCTTGTATTGAGGAAACAGACCATCTGCATACCGAGAAGCCACGGGTTTCCCCAAGGTGGTCACATAATCTACAGTAAAGGTTACAAAAGATCCAGCTGCTAATCATAAGAGCTACTTCAAACAGATAGCTTTCAGGTTGGTGTGCACACCACCCATGTGTGAGGCACATGCGTCTATATTAAACTCTTGATGTTAAGAAACATGAGAGAATTCCTGGTTTTGTTCCTTTGTTTTTTCCTGGCTATGTCTATGATGGGGCCCTGAGGGCACCAACAGGCCTTCATTGCCCTGATCCACCTCATCTAGGGTTTGCACTCAAAGGGCTCTCAGGCCTGGGCTTTAGCTGTGTTACAAGTACACCTATCTCAAGTTCTGCTAGTAGCCTGCTCCCCTGGATAGACCTCTCAGCCCTCTATTATAGATTTGTCCCCAGTTCTGCAGCTTCGATGTGGCTCTAAGACCTAACTTATGGCCTTAGCTCCAATCTTATCTTTGGCTTCATCTCCTGCTGCTCCTGGCTGCCCTCCCTGGCTGGACCCTAGTCATAGTTCATCACCTCACCTTGTCTGGGACTACCTGTGGACACTGTTAGCAGAACCCTGCTCTTCTTGTGTTGCTTTGATGCTACAAGATTGCATCCTGTTCATTGAGGCCACTGCCTGAGCTATGGTCCACTTTGACTCCTGGCTCACTTTCCCACCATGGAGCAGCCCTGTTCTTGCTGGCCCTTGCTAGTATAGTCAGGCATTGGAAAAAAACCAATAGGCCTGAAAGCCACATGGGATTTGAATAAATGAAAGGTTTAGGCAATTAAATTTCTGTATTATCCCTTTACCTTAGGACAGGACTTGCAAATATTTGTCCATCAAACAAAATACAAAATCTGGTACAGATAATGTTGTTCTCTTACACAATTAAACGGGTGCAGAAGTGGTAGCAACTGAGGAAAAGGTTGCACTCTGCTCTTTCAGTAGCTAGAAATCTTTTACAGGATCTGCACCGATAGGAAAACATTAGGGGTGGGAATACTTAACGTCACAAAGCAGCTATTCTGTACAGCACGCTGCCCTACTAAGCTGGTACGTTCTGCTCCTAAAATTACAGTGTAACAACATTAACCCTGCTTAACAGCTTCTTCATCATCTACAGCACGCAGCATTTCAGGATCTGCACTGCTTAACTGAATACCCCATGGACTAAATGTTAAATTATGCAACCTAGAACAATTCCAATACATTATAATTGCCTTCTCTGGCAGGAAGCTGTTCAAAGAAAAGAATATCTTACCATGCTCTGCAAAGCACTATTATGGCAATGATTAGTAATTATTAGCAAACTCTTCCCCTCCAGCTGTCAGCTAATTGCAAAGGAACACTTTTCTGTAACCTGACTTTGCAGAAACGTAGCCTGAATTCTACTCAGATTTAACGGTTTCCTTAAAGCTGGATGCCTGGCAATAATATGCTGTTCACAAGCAGGTAAAAATGGACAGAGATCTTATGGTGTGTTATTTGCAAGAGAAAGACTAAGAGCCTCAGTACCACAGGTTATTTTCCAGCTATGTTGGAGAGGATTTGAGAGAGCTCAGTACCACAGGTTATTTTCCAGCTATATTGGAGAGGAACAGCACAGTTAAGTAAGGAAAGCCCTTCTCAGATCCTAAGTCCCTCTGAGATCAAAAGGATCAGTAAGTGTTGCTTACTTCTCTGAACTGCCAATCTCAGCAACTGTGGACACAACTTCTCTTCCTGCCATCATCAGAAGGGAAGAGACAACATGAAAATCTTCTGTGTACACTGAGGTGCAAAATGAGCATAAATGAGCATGACCCTATAGACTATGCAAAGCTAGAGTTGTATTATTATTCTATTACTGATTTGTCTTATACCTTCCCTGTGCTGGAATCCAATCTGCGACAAAATCTGAGACATGGACAATTTATTCCTTTTGAGACCATGAAGTTGAAGCCATTTAGAAGATGAAACAAGGGCTTGTACATCCATGTCCAACTGAGTGACTGCCAGCCTCCTTTCCTTCTCTTTTGATTTCTTCTTGTGGGTCTCGTGGGAATCTTCAGGATCTTGTCTGTGCTTTGAATCAAAGGCATCTGTTAAAAAAGAGAAATAAAGGAAACCAAACATTTATACTTTAAGCAAATGATTCACTTGAATTGTCTCCTCTCTCCTCCTCACCTGTATTTTGTGGTACTCTGAAAAAATACAGGTCACCTCTTCCAGGCTTGTTTGATATACTGAACAACGCCCTTCATCTGGAAAGCTGGTCTCAGTCCTGCACATCTACTTGTGGTTTTGCCTTTTTTATCCATCCATATTGTGGTTTGAATTTGGTGGGTTTTGTCAGGTCTTTGTTCGGCTTGGATTTCCAAGAGGAACTTTTCAACTCTGTCAAAACCAGTATGACTGTTTCCTGTTTCCTCTTCACTGCTTCTTCACTTTTTCCATCTCCAAACATGTGTTTAGAGGAAGCACATGTCACTGGAGCTGACTGTGGCAGTCATCTTGCCCTTGGAATATGGCGAATGTAGAGAGAGAGAGTGTTTTGGAACCTCAGAGATCAGTGGAATAAAGGTTTTGCCTGCAATCATTGTTTGCTGAAATGGAAAGAGTCATTCCCCTCTTCAGGGCCATAGGAATTAGTGCACTGGAAATGGAAAACTGGCTTGGAGGCACATGGAGAAGAGAAATAGCCCTTAAAAGATTCTTTGGTGCTGAGGGACATATGCATGACAGAAAGAACTTCATGTTTCCACGAGGAAAAGAACTAATGGAGTTTTCTTTCTCCTGAGGGGATGGAGATAATAACAGCTTGGCCCAGTTATATCTCTGCATGTCTTTGTGTTGAGGTTTTTATGTTGTGTGAATTAAATGGGTCTTGTTTTTTCCCCAAATCAAACCAGTCGTCAGGGGGTTTTTGCCTGCAACTTTTGTAAGTGGTTTTGAAACCTACTTGTTTTATCCCATTAGCACATTAACTAAATTAATTGGTTAATCTCATCTCAGACGCGATTGACTGATCAACGAACGGCATGAATGGTGAGCCAGACAGGAGTAGAAATAAACCCTTGACAGGTGTGCATTTATCTTCAATTTATTAAAGAAAGTGTCTCTTTTTTTTTTCCTGAAATAGAAGCCCTGAAATCCAAGTCCATTTCACCAAATGGCAATTCTTCCAGCTCCTAAGACATCTCTCCTAAGTCCTGGGAATCAGAACTCATAGCTGGCATTCAAAGACTGTCAAACCATCACTACACACACATTATAAACATCATAGAATGAAGGAGGATTTCTTAACAATTACATGTTGAATTCCTATCACGAGCAATAGCAGCACAAGCACCAGCAGCAGATCCTAACTTTATTGCGAGGCCGATGAAACTCCTCCTCTTCACATAATTTTCCTCAAGTGTAAGTGATGGTTCTGGCAGTATCAGTTCCAGTCTGAGATGAATCGTGTGCATGCACAAGACTTCATGGACATGAAGGTTCAGTTTCATTTTAAGTTCTACTGAACAACTAACATATCTCAGCATCTATGTATAGTTGGCATGGCTGGCTCTGCTTGCAATTGGCAGCAGAGGCAGCTCAGAGCCTAGAGTGGCTGAGGCAGAAATGGAAATTATGACAACAGTAATGCCTCTGTTACTCAGCACAGAGGTTCTAGGAGGACTTTGCTATTTCCTGTTCATTCTCAAAATACACTGCATGATCTAAGCTGGCTCTAGTTGGCTGAATATCCTCACTGTATCTCAGTTTACTTTCTGTGGACTTTTGAAATTTCCACCCATTTTCCCCAGCATCAACATTATGTGGAGTATCCCAATACTCCATTGCCTGTATAGTGTAGACTGGCTGTAAGTGAATCAAGCTGATCCAAAATACAAAGAAGGATACTTCTATCTCTAATGACTAAAAAATGGCCTTCAGTCTAGTATGGAATGCGATCAGACCTTTCTGTTAAATAACCAGACTCCGCTAATAATACATAAAGGAAATAAGACTGTAGCTTCAGAAATCCTTTCAGTGATAGGCTTCTACATGGTGTAGACTGGCACCAGCTCTGTCACAGTCATTAGTCCTACAAGGAGGGCACTGGGCTGGCTGCCTATAGCGTTTGGCATTTTACCAGCCCTTTACTCAATATAGAAGCAGCAGTGATAGGTGTTAACTCTAGAGACATGGGTAAAGGTATGCAGCAGTCTGAGCTTTGTATATAGGCAGGCACTGTTTATGGTCACTCAGTCATTCCCGGTTTCCTTCCCCAAAAACACAGGCCAGCAGAGCACCCCATATACTGGAAAGGTGAGAGGGTCACAGCTTCAGAATGGCTTGTACACAGCTAGCAGCATGCACACTATGATGCTGCAAACAAAACTGGAAGTTGTTAGCCAGATAAACAGGGAATCTATGCAAAAATAGTCCTGAAATACTCACAGTCACTCCAGGCAAGTCTCATACATGAATTGCCAGTCATGATAGTCTCTTGATTTCAGCTCCTCTTTGCTTTCTTCTCAAAAACCTGAGGGAGTATAATGTTTTTTAAAAATTGAAATAATGCCATGCACAGATCAGTATGAACTAGAAGCCAGCTCCACAAGGCCAGCCATTAATAAACTGCAGAAGATCAAGTACAATGCTTTCCTCAAGGA
The DNA here is from genome assembly GCA_028565055.1 of Phoeniculus purpureus. Classification (NCBI taxonomy): domain Eukaryota; kingdom Metazoa; phylum Chordata; class Aves; order Bucerotiformes; family Phoeniculidae; genus Phoeniculus; species Phoeniculus purpureus. The sequence continues at coordinate 81,388,927 of JAOXOE010000001.1, forward strand.
AAATACTACTGTAAAGGACAGTTACCTGCCAAGCCCAGCAAAACTGAAGTGAGATTTGTCAGGGAGCCCCACGCTCAAAAAAGTTTTACATGGGAAACTGGTAATACAGTTTACCTTCCCTCCTTCTAAAAGATAACAAAAACAGACAGTGTGGAAATTATCTAGATAGGCTAGAAAAATTAGTGTGATGTTTTGGACTGCCAATGGTTGTATTATGTTTTATTACTGCTTTGCATTATACCTTACCTTTGCTATGATCCCATTTATGGCTAAATCTGGGAGTATCTCAGACGCAATTTTTTTAAGAGACTCATAACTCTGTCTAGCCTGTAAGACTACCTGATGATTCACAAAGTGAAAGAATTACGTGCGTATACATGTATAAGGCCCAACTGCGAATAAGACAACATAAGAACAGAAAACAAAAAGCCAGACAAAGCAAGGTAGCACATGTTGGCTTTGGGAAACCATGTTTTGCCATTTACTTGGTCTTTCTTTCAATAAGCAAGATGAATGGATGAGGGATGTTTATGAATCACTAGCAGGCCAGCTGCTAGCTATTGTCTTCAAGCAGTGTTTCCTATGGGAAATGCAAAGATGAAACAAAGTAATAACCTAAAGGCTTAGCATCGTCCCTCCTTCCTCACTGCAGAACTGAACATGCTGTTTATTCCTCTTATATGGGTATTAATACCCATATGGAAACATGTAAACCTTTCCAGTTCTTCTCCTGGTCATGCAGAAAGATGAAGTGTGAATAGCAGGAAGAACTTTAAAAAACAAGGACTCTGTTCTGCATCAAACATCCCAGATGCTGTACAGAAGATGGTCCCCGGGAGCACAAGCCTTTACTAGCCTAGACTCGGTCTCAGCTTAGCACAGGAAGAAGAAGCGCTTGCCACAGGGAAGCCATGACAGACAATGCCCAGAGCAAGTGGCCACAGTGAGCCACTGGACTTGTGACATTTCTCTCTCAGGCTGAAGAAGCAGTGCCACAGTGCTCTCAAGGTAATGGCTGAGACATGTTTCAAGCAGCAGCCTGCATCAGAGAATGAGTCCCACATGCCATCTTATCTTCCAGATGTCCACAGGTTTCAGATTTTTGCCTTGCTTTAGCCTCCAGCACCACCCTCTGCTACTTGAACAGCACCTGGATGTGAAATGCTGGCACTGTATGAAAAGGAGCATTTGAAAGGAGATGAAGCGACTTCCAGCGGAAGCGGCGAGTTTACCTCCCATTTTATAAAGGTGAGTTTAAACTGCTGACAGCAAGGATAACCTTCAGCCCAAAGCCTGAATCAAAACAAGTTATTTTCAAAAGGTGAACAAGAGTTCATGTACGCACCTCTACCCTTCCGCTCTAGCCAGCACAAACAATCTCCTAAAACATTCCCATACCACGTGCTCTGAGTTTTTAACAGAGGCGCAATGTTTGCCAAGGCTCGATGACCACAGGGGAACGCCTCTGGGAAAGCCACACGCGTTACAGCCCCGGGAGCCACCCCAAGTGCCAAACCCCAATGGAAGGTGTGTGGAGGGCCAAGGTGGGCAGCTACCCACTGCAGAAATGGGGCTGAGGGTGCCACAACAAAACCATCGCTGGGCCTCAGGAACAGGGGGAGGATGGGGAAGGACAATTGACCACCAGAGCCAGTCATAGAATCATTTAGGTCGGAAAGACCTTTAAGATCATCAAGTCCAACCATCAACTTAACTTTACCAAGTCCATCACTAAACCATGTCCGTGAGCTCCATACCTACACAACTTTTAACCACATCTAGGGATGACAATTCAGCCACCTCCCTGGGCAGCCTGTTCCAAGGCCTGATGACCCTTTCAATAATTTGTTCCTAAGGTCCGACCTAAACTTCCCCTGGTGCAACTTGTGTTGAGTTTCAGTGCTACGCTACGAGATCACCTCAACAAATACTATTCACTCAACATATGAAAACACTGAACAGCATCACAGAATCGTTTAGGTTGGAAAGGACCTTTCAGATCTCTGAGCCCAACGCGGCCCCGTCACTGCAGACACAGGCAAGCGGTAGCCACGCTACGCCCCACAGCCGCCACCCGAGAGGACCGACTTGTCCACAGACAGCCCGCACGGACACGGGCCGGGAAGGGAAGCCAAGGCCCCTGGCGTGACGGATGCGGATCGGCCTCACCCCCCCATGGCAGCGCCGCGGTGGGACCGGGGCACCGGGCGCAGCCTACCCCGGCGGCAGCGACCCGGGACGGAGCCGCCCCCACAGCGCGGCGGCCCCCGCCCGCCCTCACCTTCCTCCGGCCGGGCCGCTGCCGGCGTCTCTGCCCTGCTGCGAGACAGCAGCGACGCAGCCCCAGTGTTGGCCTGGAGACCGACCAGTTGCTACAGCACGGCCTCACCCGCCGGGCCCCGGCCGGGAGGAGGAAAAGCGAGAGCAGAGCTGCCCGGGGGTGGACGGGAGCGCTGCCCTGTTCTGCTGCGGCCGCCGGGTCAGTGAGGGGTAATTCGGAATAGCAGGAAAGTCTCTTTGGTTCGAAGAGGGGTCATCACCATCCAGTAACCCAACACTGCCTGGTCACCACTAAACCATGTCCCTCAGCACTGGGTCTACATGTCCTTTAAATAACTCCAGGGATGCTGACTCCACCTGAGCTGCAGACAGTGTTTGTCCCAAGAGCAGCCACGTGTCCTTTGCTTAAATACATCTGCCAGGGGATTGCCGTTCTCCAGGAGAAGCCTAATTAAAAATTATTCTAGTGCAGTAAACTGTAAAAAGAAGACGTGCATCACAAACCTGAACTTGACATGAAAAAGCTCCTCTTAATGTCAGACAGACAGTCAGAACCGCAGGACTGTATTTGCATTCTTTTGGTTGTAAATGTGTGTAAATACCATTTCTAGCTAAGAAGCAGTGCTGAGCTGTGCACTTTATTTTGCTTTGGTTTATCACACAGTCGCAGAGTAATAAAAGATCAGTTGCTTTACAGGATCAACGGATCAGCCTTATCTATTATATGTTGATGTTCAGATGGAAATACACACCCGCAGGCACAGATGGGTCTGTCCTGTGGCATGCCAGAGCACTGGTTTCAGCTCTTCAACAAGGCTTGGTAACAGCAATAGGAAAGAAACTTTCCTTATAAGGCATGCAGTTACATTGGGAGCGTGGTTTTCTGGAGCTCCAGCTTTGTGTACAGATGGGAGTCAAGGGTTTAGAGACTAGCCTAGGCATGGCAAGTCATTCAGGATTGCACAACTCTTCCCCGAGATAGAGAAAAGTCATTTATTTTTCAGGCATGGACCAGTTTCTCACCATATCATTAAAAACACTAGGTCCTGAATGTTCTCTGGATCCTTTGAAACACTGTGACAGCAACAGCACAAGCTTCTATAGAGATCTGTATTTGGAGGGGGGAACTTCTCTTGAAAGTGCAAGTGAAATGAACTTATAAGTAGATGCCCAAGTAGTAGCCAATCTCTTGATTTAGATTCCTGCTTACAGCAACATCATTGTTTTATCAAACACCCCAGTTCCCTCAGGTAGTTTATTCTGCACTATAGAGAACAAGTTCATCTATTCTCACGCCTGAAAGTCTGTAAATGTAGTAATTACAAGGTTTTTTAAAGTGTGATTAAATGTGCTGTAACTTTCTATGCATACAACTTGCCAGAAACCTTCTCTCTAGGCTTGGATAGGCTACACAAAAAATGTTGCAAGAAAAGGTTCCTTACAATGCTTTGAACTTTGGGGCTTGTACAGCTGCCTGACAAGCCCAGAGGCAAAGGCTGGCAAACGCCAAGCTACTTGTAGCTCCCACAGGCTTCATGATCAACTGGCTCTCCTCTCTTCAGTAAAGCTCTTAGGAAAATGGAATGCTCTCTGCACATCAAATAAACATTGCTCCTTGTTCACACGGAAGCCCTGCCTTGGCCGCTGCTTGCCCTGTAACTCGTGCGGAAAACGAGGAATATATTCTCCAGATGCTGCTTGCCTGCTGAATTCAGCCGGGCTGAATGAGTAATAAAGGAGGCAGGGATCCAACTAACTGGGAAGTGGGAATTCAGTCCTTGTACCAAGATGATAAAAATAAATCTTGAGCCATTCTGTCATCTGACCTTTAGGCAGAATGACAAAGTGATATTGACGGGTGGAAGGCCTGTTATTATGTCATTCATTACAGAATGTATTGTGCCACGGGCCTGAGATTGCATTAGCAAGCATGACTTTGTCCTGACTCTAGAATATTTAAGCTATCAATAAATATGCTTGATCAGTTATTCTTATGGTTAAAAACCAACGCTGTCAGCATTTCCTCTGTATTGGCGCTAACAACATGAAACTGGTGGCTTGGTTTTTATGAGGATTCTTCGTCTTCAAACACAATAAAACCATCATCCACTCTTTTTGTCTTCCATGAAAAAACAATAAAAAACCCTCAAACCAACTGTTAGCATATTCTCTTCTTTTTTTAGATATTTCATATGAATTTGTAGTATTTCTTTACTCACTGTACATGACGCATCTAATCCAACTACTATTGTACTAAGAAAGAGACCGTCTCTTACAGTGATACAGAGGATCAGTTGGTAAGGATACTTATGGCACTGATGCGTACAGCTATGATAACACAAAGACTGGACCTTCACCAGGAAGTTTAATGCTGTCACACATCCTGCCCCACGGTGTCATGCTTCCTGTTGACTCTCTCTTAAAGAGAGAGACAGGAATCACTTCCAAGGGATAAGGAAGACAAGACAGAAGCAAGCTGGATCGAAGCTGAGTTAATGCTGTCCTTCCTAGAGGTACTGTTTACTGTAATTGTCTACAAAACATGCCCGCACCTAAAACCCAGTTTATCACCAGAAGACAAAAAGTGTAAAACAAAGAGCAAAATCTTTTGAATACTCCTTTCCTGTGCACGTTCTTCTTACCCTTCATGAACCTCCTAAAATAAATTCTTCACAGTACATCTGCAAAAGTCAGAGGTAAGCAAGCTAGTCGTAGTAGACCTGACGCTGGCAACGTGAGTGTGGGGTTTCTCCAGTTCTTGCCTAAGAAGGCAGACAAACGAAGCAGGACAGAGCAGAAAAGCAGACTTATTGCACTTGTGTGGCATTGCACTGTACATTTATCCAAAGGGCAGTATGCAAAGTTTCTAGATAGTACTCAAATATTTCTTTCATTTTTAAAAGATACTACTCAAGTTCTGCTCGTCAGAACCATGCCTGCAGCCCGTGACTAACTTACAGTCCATGGGCGCCTCAGTCTGCCTAATGTGAACTTTGAAAGAAGCAATCACACTTTCGGGTGAGGACATTTTAGGGACGCAGTGTGAAATGAAGAAATAGATACTGCATAGTGGGAGAGCGTAGGATGAAGGGTGCAATGGGAAAGGGCAAATGGGGATAAACTAAAACTTGAGGGAAAAAAGCTAGAGACTGGAGGGGAGTTAAGGTGTGTGACTGGCGTGCAATGGCAAGCAGAAGCAAAAGTTCAAGCTGTACAAGTGGGATCCACATTAAAGACGTAGATACACATAATAGGAAAAAGGGGAAGGGCTGGCTGGCATGATGAAAGTGATATGTATAGGTGCTCTTTACCCCTTACCCCACAATCTGCACAAAACTGAATATAAACTGAATAAACTGTAAGTCACATGGTGTAGGAGCACTGGACTGGGGGAGGAAGGCATCAGAGTAGGAGGCTATGTCACTGCACACACATCTAGCCAAACTGTAATAGCTGTAGGACTAAACTAGAATCATAGAAGCACAGAATCATAGAATCATTCAGGTTGGAAAAGACCCCTGGGATCATCAAGTCCAACCATCAACCCTACTCTACAAGTTCACC
>JAOXOE010000001.1:81394870-81454096 GCA_028565055.1 Phoeniculus purpureus
CACCCGAGCGGCTGCGTGGCGGCGCGCGGCGTTGCGCCTCGTGCTGGCGGTGCTGATCCACGCGGCCCGGGCCGAGAAGGAAGGTGAGACCCGGATTTACCTTTCGCTCCCGCCCTGCCTCCCCTTCTCCTCCTTCTCCTTTTCTTCGTCCGACGGTGACTGTTGAGGCCATGGGCGGCCGCGGAGCTGGACCCAGCCGACACGGGGGGCAGCTGGTGAGGCTCGTGGTGAGGCTCCGGCCTCGCTGCCCCTTCCTCTTCGGCCGAGCTGCAGTGTTCCAAGGGCCGCGGTGCGGACCCCCCGCCCATACTCCTGCGTGTGTGAGCGTGTGTTCCTGTCTGTGTGTGGGAGCGTGTTCCTGTGTCTGTCTGTGTGTACGCCTGTCTGTATGTGTGTGTGTGTTTGTGCTTGCCTGGCTGTATGAGAGCGCCTTGTCCCTGTGTGTGTGTGTGTGCCTGGCTGCGTGCGCGTGTGCGCTTCTCTACGCCTGTCTCCGCGGGCCTGTGCGCCTGCTGGGCTCTTGCCTCGGAGCCTGTGTGTGCCTGTGCGCCTGTCTCGCTCTCCCCCTGTGCCTCTCTGTATGTGTGCCTGTCTCGCTCTCCGCCTGATTCTGTGTCTGCCTGTCTTGCTTTCCGCCTGTGATTCTCTGTGTGAGCCTGTTTAGCTCTCCGCCTGTGATTCTCTTTGTGTGCCTGTCTCTCTGTGCCTCTGTGTGTGTGTGAATTTGATGGGTTTCTCCTCCCAGTCAGGAGCAGGGTTGGAGCGGCCCTTAAAACCAAGACGGGGTTAAAAGGGGTAAAAAATACTAAAAAAAGTGATTTTCTGGGTTTGAGCGGTTTCCCCTGCCTCAGGCTGCCAGCAGGTGACTGGGCCAAGCCAAACAGGGCAGCAAACTAAAAATCCACCTTCAAACACGATACTGAGACCCCCTCCGCCTCCTTCAGACCTTTGACAGATGTGGGACACCAGTACTGGGTCAGTGGTGTTTTCTTCTGTCTTTGATTTTGGCACATCGTCTTTTCATTGTGGTTTAACAAGGAAAAAAAGCCGCGAGCGAAACACCTCAGTGTATTCTGTAGCATTGCTGAGAACAGCTTTTAGGCTTCCAGGGTGCAGACTTGCAGACTCATGGTCTACTTAGAAGTGTGGCTGTGTTAAAAAGCACAGATAAATGCAGTGTATTACAGAAGTAAGCGAAAGAGATTTACTTTGGCTGACACAAGCATTTACTTTTCAAGCAAGTTGCTGCACTTGAGGAGTGTATACTGGATAGAGATTGAGATGTATCAGAGGCAAGATGAGGTCTGAAAGGATCAGACAGTAAAAATTGAAAAGAGTAAGAGGATATGGAACAGAAGTTTAGTGATGAGGCTGCGGTTGTGTAGACCAGACTTGAGCAAGTAAATGCGTCCTGATAGCACATATATCAGAAGAAATGTGGATAAGCATTTCATTTTCTAATGAAGTGCTCAATGTGAGTCATTTCCTAGCAAGCTGCAAATAGGATGATGTTTATATTAAGATGATAAAAAAAAATTTGCATCATAGCCACTCTTGTTGGGGTGACTTTGTCTTCAGAGAATTTAACATTTAGCCAAAGTTAGAAGAAAATTTGGTGTCCTAAGAGTGGTGAGAATTTATTAATCTGTCACTTCAGTCTGTACTGTCTTGGGGTATTAGAAATGTTCAGATGCTTCAGAAACACCTAGTTTTTAACTGATTTTAATTTAATTCCTTTACAGATAATAGCTTGAGTGTGCAACCTCAGGTGGTATAGTTTTTATCAATCATGTCATATATGGGTGTGATGGAATTGATTCATGCCCTGTAGGCTGTGTCAGTTGGGCCATAATCTGATTGTGTTCGTTTGTGAAGGTGATAGTGATTTTTTTTTTCCTCTATGGATTTCCTTGGCATTCATAGATACAAGACAGATTTAGATTCACAGTTTGAATGAATGTTAATTTTCTTGAAAGAATTTTTCCTTCAAGAAAATGTATTTGTACTGATACCATTTCTTTCTACTGATACTTTCAATTGATCTTTTGATGTCTAACTTGTTTTTCTTCCCATGTTTTCTGATGCTTGGATGTAGTCTCTTGGAAGTAGTGGTATACTTAAACTTGGTTTGGTCTTTAGGGGATTTGTTGTTCCTTTTAAGTATTCCATAGAAGAATTCCTTGTCACTCTATGTTTATGGGTCACCTGCTGAAAACTGTTGTCTGGGAGTTTTCAGAGACAACAAATGCCTGGACAAAAGAACAGTGGAGTTTTAAAGCAGGACAGTCAAAACTTGTACAATCTTAAGTGCCAGTCTGCAAGGAGCACTTGCTGAAGGTAAAAGAGGAAGGACCAGCTGGGACAGTGGGCTGTTAGACCAAGATGGAAGCTCAAGATGAAACAGTTCAGAGGAGAGGAGGGGGAGAGTGTTTTAGGCTCTATTCTTCAGCCTTTAGTTTCTACCTGGTTAAACATAGTAAGACACAGTTAAACAAATCTGGAAGTAAGGAAATAGCTAGGAATATCCTCTCCATCTCCCAAATTTGGACCTGTGTGTTTCACTGCAGCTGCAGCAGAAAAACTATGGAGAGGGGTTAGAACTGAGGTTGTACATTCTTGCTCCTGTACTATGTCTTCTGCACTGCTGAGTCGAAGGTAGACTGCACTAAGACATGGTACAGTGTGTTTCAGAGAAGCTGCTACTGAAAAAATTGAAGAAGCAGGTGCTCACATGACTCATGGGAGTGAGGAAAGAATGGAATAGAGTATCACAGAATAAACTTAAAAATGAAGATGAAGGGCAATGTTTTCTTATTACCTTGCTTGTAAGTGAGGAGAAACTGTGGGAATTTCAGATTGATGTGGCTTCTCCAATCCTAGTTAAAGAGTTTCAGGGTAAGGATGTAACAAACAGCTTTGCCATTTGATTTTTAAAATCAAAAAGCAAAACAACTCACCTTTCTGTAGACAAGCTGTAAATCCAACTCATGGGGAACCAGCAGTGTTGCTGTACAGTCTCTGCTAGAGCAGTAGAATTTGTCGAAAGCATCTGGTATCTGAACAAATAGAGCAGCGAAAACTGCATGTGGACCAGCCAGAAAAACTTAAATATCATTTTAGGACTAAACACTGATGTGGGGCTTTTCTTTTTAAAATCTAGTTTGGTCCTCAGTGCTTTTTGTATTGCTGAGGAAGAAGTAAGACTGAGAAGATTGTAAAAGTTTTTGGCTTTTGTCACTTTGGAAATTTGTGAAGCCATAGCAAAAGAATGACATGGCAGGAAAAAAGTTTTATGTTCAGTCTGAAAGAGCCTCATACCCTTTAGGATGGACAAAGAGTTTCTTTTGTGAATACATATGATTTTCAGACTTCTTGTATGCTCATCCTTTCCTAGTATAATTATGAAGTTCTGTATTGCTGCATGGATTGAGGACAACTTTCAGTTAGTTTTTGAGTATATGCAGATTTTGTTCTGTGTTTTGTTTTGGGGTTTTTATTTTTTAGGGGGTTTTTTAGTTTGGGTGGTTTTTTTGGCAGGGGCAGGGGGAGTGAGATGCACCACAGCCTGCTGGTTTCAGATTTAAGGAAGCCACAGTAATGCTTTAAACCCTATGGTCAATAAAGTCTTTTGAAGACAAATGTCTAATATCAGCATGCTTTTTAACCTGAGCACTATTTTGTGTTTGTTACTCTATTGGTATTAATTTTCATGTGTCATTATTTTTTAAAATAACTTCATTTTGCACAACAGCAATTTTTTAAAAAAAGGTAACTTTAATTGTCCCCTTGACTGAAAGCCTGTCGAGATTATTTTGATAGTTCTCTTACCTACACACCTCAAAAAAAACCTGGTGCCATTAAAGCAAGGTTGATGTTTAGGCTAAATTCAGTCCTTATGTTCACAATCCCTGTTTTTCTCGGCTTACATTCTTTAAGGTAGTTACTGAATGTAAATGATAGGTAAAATAATCACGGAATTGTTGAAGGGGGAGTGTTGTAATTGGAACAACACACTGGGATGTTGGACTGCTGATTCCATTTTTAGGATTCTGTCTAATCTGGAGCAGGTAGCCTTTCCTTTTTGTCAGTAGCTAAAATGGCAACCCAGGGTATTTCCTATGACTATCAAAAGTAGACTAGTGCTGGAAGGTGCTGTCAGAGAAAGCTTGTAAGTTTAAAACAGCAATAAGAAAAAGCTCTTCATGTGTACTGCTCTTCTGTCATGTTCTGCTTTCAGAACTAATGTTCAGCATGCTGTTTAGTTTGATGCTAATGTTTTGACGCTGGCTTCAATAAAAAAGTTTATTTGTGTAGTTCCTAACAGGTTGGAGCCCCTCCAAAGTGTGCAGAAAGTCTATAGGCATTACAGTAAATAAATCTTTCAGCTGGGATTTCTGTGGTTGCCAGTATTGCAGTATGGGTTACTTTCAGTCATTTGGATACGTTTGTGCATGTTAAAATTTCATCTATTTGCAGTAAAACTTTTATGTTTGCTGTGTGTCTCTATTTCAAACCCAACCCAATTTTGCTCTGGTTGAAGTGATGCGTGCTGTAATTCCGTGGTGTGATTTATATAAAGAATCTTTCGAACTGTAAACTTGGTAAATCACCTGAGAGTCTGACTGCGAATGGTGGAAGATGTGGTTCATGCATAACCAGCAGTAAAAGTTGTGTGGCTGACTAGAACCAGTTAGGTTTGTTCCTGCGTTTGTGGGTTCAGCAAGAATAAAAGTAAATATTCATTTCTTTTTCTAGTGACTGCTGTCAGTGTGTCGTGTCTCTGACTTTGCCAGTCTATAGCATGAACTTAGCTGGATGTAACAGGAGCTGTGTGAAATTCTTTCTTCTTCTGTAGAAGACAGCATTTGAAGTAAATCTGCACTCTTTATGGTAATAAATTGGGGTGCTCAGAACTGGACTGGGTTTAATGCCTTGAGCAGCTTGCTTTAACTGGATCTGCTCTGGCCAAACAACTGGGCTGGAGGCCTCTGGGGTCACTTTCAGCCTGTGTGATCTTGTAGTCCAAAAGAGGAGTGCACTGAGCACTTGTTACAGAAGTAACTGATTCTGTCCATTCACCTGAGGTAGTCACCTATATGAGTTTAAAATACAGTTAGAAAAAACCCCTATTTTTAAACTAAAAAATTGTTTTAGTATGTCAGCATTCTAAAATATTAGCACTAAGAGGATGGAGAACTTTTTGCGTGTGAATTGCATCAGTGTGTTGCTGGGATGGCCTTTGTTCTGCGATTTACTTGTTTGGTGTTAGTAATATAGGTTGTTAATTTGGAAATAGGAACATAGTTCAATTTAGTTTGCTTGCTGTCACCTACATTTCTTTAAAGAAATTAACAATCCAGATACGGGAGCAGTTATTCATGCCACCAACCTCCCTTTTGCCATCTTGTAAAGCTTGTACATGGTACATGCAGATGCCTCATTTAGGAGACCAAAGAACCAGTGACCATGAGAGTTAAATGGAGGTATTTACCTTTCTAGTCATAAGTACAGGCATAGAATAGTCCTGTGTCAGATACTAGTTTGTTAGAGGCAGCTGCCAAAATGTTAATGTGTGATGCAGGCATATTGGGTATTTCTGCTTTCTGAACTTCACTACAAGTCAGTAAGTCACTAACTATGTAGAAAGATTGGATTCGGTGTCTGCATGTAACACTTTTACAGTATATTTTTAATGATTTTCTGATAAGCAGGCTTAGGTAATTTGTGCTCTGGAGTATTGAAGAGACTAATCCAGAATTGCACTTGAAGTTTTACACTAGATTGAGATTTTCTTGCTACACTTGGCAGATCTGTCTTCTTGCTAATACTGTCAGAGGCATTTTCAATACTTCTCCCTCCTACTGCCTGACATACATAGCAGTAGAGAGCCATGTAAGAACAACTGGAATTTTACTGTAGTTACTGAGCTGTTTTGAAGGATAACTGAATTAAATTTAATGGAAGGATGTGTACAGGTAATGAAACAACGTACTTAGCAGCTCCTTCTGTCTATGAGTGAAGTTCCATAACGTTACTGAAAAGAACTGTTCAGCAGGCTCTAATACAACATACGTAGGATTTTAAAGGTATTTGATCTAATGTATCCATTGACTGGTCTTCATAAAACAGTCTTAGTAGTGATGTCTTAAGGCTTATGTGAGGGGTTTTTTTCCAGTTGAACATCTAGATCTATGTTAGGCTGTACTGATTTAGTGTAGCTATGTCAGGAAATACAGCTAATAGTGGGGTTACACCACTTGAATCACCATTTGAGGGAGTGGTGATAGGGTAGGAGACAAAGTTGTAGACAAACACTTGTTTCTACTAAACATCTTATATACTCATTTTTCATCAACTTGACTTTTCAGATCATAGAGCCAAAGTAGACTGGGGCTCTTGTAGAGGAAGGTGTTGGTGAAGAAAAAAAAAATGGCTGTGGAAAGCTCTCAAAGAGGAGGCTTTTAAAGTTATACTTTTAGTTGTCCCAAATAGAAAGCTTTTTTCATTACAGACAGGCATACTATGCTGGAAACATCTCAAAGGCTATAATTTCCTCAGTGTGAAGTCGTATAGCTTCAGCATAGTTGTATGTGACTCAATTTATGAGATTACTTAATTTTTGTAACAGATAAGCCACAGACTGAAAATGTCTTGCTCAGATTGAAGATACTGAGAGCTAAAGAAATAATCTATTTTTCATTATGGGTTTTTGGGATGCCCTGTTTGAGATGTTAATATGGTATATTAAGTAAATTTAAAAATCCGATTGTCTGAAGCTTGTAAATAACTATGTAATTGTCCAGCAATACAGAAGGTCTTAATGAAGCTGTGATTTACACCAATATACTGTATAAATGTTTGCAGGTGGAATTTGTAAATAATGATAAAAACAATACAGGCAGCTAGACAAACTGTAGGGTATTCAGTTTTGGATTGTTCCCAGCAGTGGTTTGTACTCTTACCTTAGAAGCTGGTTACAAGTAGTACCTCCTGGCTCTATTCTAGGACCTGTCCTGCTTAATATCTTTGTCACTAATCTGGAGTTGGAGCATACCAAATCTGGAGAGCTGTCAGTATACACAAGAGCAGGCCTGCATTGCAGAGAGATTGAAACAATGAACTGCACAATGAATTGACAGGGCTGTCATGAAATCCAAAAAGGACAAATGGAAAGCCGTTCATATGGGACAGAATAACCACTTGCAGGGAGTACAAGCTGGAAATCCTGTGTGAGTCAGCAATGTACCCTGGCAGCATACAGGAGTGTTGCCAATAGGCTGAACAAAGTGACTGTTCCTGTTTACTCAGCACTTAATAGACCACACCTAAACCACTGCATCCAGTTTGCTCTTTGCCATCCAACTGGAAAGCTGCAGAGATGGTCAGTGGGCATATGACCTGTGAAGAGAAGCTTCAAAACTTCCAAAGCAGTGTGGAGATGAGGCTTTTGGGGATGACCTCATTCCAGCTTGCTAGTATCAGAGCAGAGGTTAGGAAGAAAGGAGAGCCATGCTCTTCAAAGAGACGCATGGCAGGAGCCTGAGAGACAACTGTCATGAAGTAAAGCAGGGAAAGTTTGCTTTGCGCCAGCAGGTGCTGGTCTGCGATGATCTGAGTAAGAAAGGCACTCTGATACTGCAAAATGCTATTTATTGGCGCTAAAACCAGAGAATAGTATAGATAATCTTGCATCCATTTTGCTGGTAACCCAAGTTTCACAGCAACAGACAGACCTCTAGTTCAAGTGCATAATATTGTGCAGACATTGTTCATAAAAAGGGTTACCTCTGTTCGTCCTTGGAGTTACTGTTGCATTTCCTTCCAAGAAAACACTTGTAGTCATCATTGCTGCTGATCTTCATGTTAGAACTTTCAGAACACTGTTTAGGTAAAGGCAAGGCTTCATGGGTGGCATAATTGCTGGTACCAGGTGGGAGCTGCCTGCAGGCTGCTCTGTTGCAGTGAGCTGGCTGAGCTCATCTTGCAGCACAGCGGTCTCCTGACAGCCAGCCCGTATATGCAGCACAGCGACTTGGATTAGATTTTGTGTGGATCACTATCCCCTCAATGTATTATAGTCTTCTGGTCAGGATCACTATAGTGTTCTAAGATGCAAGATCATTTTTCACCATAAGGACTGTCAGGTATTGAAACTGATTCCGTAGAGAGATTGTGGAATCTCTGACCTCAGATTTTCAAGGCGCAACTAAACAAATACAACCCAAATTTAGCATTCACAGTGCTTCAACAGAAGGTTTGAGCTAGATGATGTCTTAAGGCTCATCTCAACCTGAGTTGCTCTGTCTCTGCATTTTGGGTCTTCCTCACGGTCTTAAAAACTTGTTTGGAAGTTCTGGTAACTACATCGCAGCTAATAGGAATATCTATAAGACAGGAGAATTCTGTGGTTCCATGTAAATCCATGGTGAAATCAGTGCTATGACAGCAGTAATATAATTTAGGTGGAGAACTGGAGTTGTAATTCAGTCCAATAAATTTCATGTGTCACTGCGTCACTGAAGAGATGTGATCACAGAATAAAACAAAGACCCCTTGGGGCATTCCTCGTTCCTATATTCATGTATCACATAGGTTTTATTTGTCCCTTAACTGTCTCTTAAACTTATTCTGTAACTAAGCCTAAGGGTTTGGAATTATTGGGTGAAATTGTGATCTGTGATGCTCAGGGTGTCATACTAGGTCATCATAGCAGTTTCTGAAGGAGTTCGACTAGAAGTAATTATTTACTTCTGAGGGGTAACTGCATCCATGGTATTTTGAGTAGCTGAATGCTATTTCTGCAAGTAAACGTACTTAAGTATTTTGTTTCCATATGCCTACTTGCACCTTTAATTTCTTAGAATCATAGAATCATTGAGGTTGGATGAGACCTCAGAGATTATAAAGTCCAGCAATCAACCATGCCCACCAAACCATGTTTCCAAGTGCTGGATCTACACATTTTTTTTGAACATCTCCAGTGACAGTGACTCCACCACCTCCCTGGACAGTCTGTTCCAATACCTGACCACTCCTGTGAAGAAATTTTTCTGATGTCCAATCTGAACATCGCCTGGCACAACTTGAGGCCATTTTCTCTTATCCTGTTGCAAGTGACTTGAGAGAAGAGACTGACCTCCACCTCTGTACAGGCTACTTTCAGGTAGTTGTAAAAGCCAGTAAGGTCTCCCCTCAGCCTTCTTTTCTCTAGGCTAAATGACCCCAGTTCCCTCAGCCTTTCCTGATAAGACTTGTCCTGCGGACCCTTCACAAGCTTTGTTGCCCTGCTTTTAGTGGTCTCAGACTTTTTTAGTGCGAAACTGGAGTTCTCCTATTTTGTTTCACTCTTCTTGTATATTTTTTATCTTCTTTCAAAACTTGCTGCAGCTGTTTCTCCACCCATTTCTTTTTGGTGTTATCAGACATTGCAGCCAGTTTTTTCCTGCTGGTTTGTGTTTCCACATGGCAAGTCAGCAGTCTGCTAAACAATCAATAAGTAGTTATTGCCACATCATTAACACTAGAGCTTTAGCTCTAGGCTTTTTCTGCTCTTACTACTCTTTCTCGACCTTTAGTCCTTGTATGGTGGTTGATTAAGCATTATCTTGCTGCTCTTTAACTTGTTCTCCAGGCTTACTAGCTATTTTCAGTGGACACTTGGGTTAGAGTTGCCGTATGAGCATAGAAAGGATGAAGATACTGTGCGCTTTCCTCCCAGTCATTTTTTCTCTGCAGTTGTAATTATTATTAGTCAATTTGCAAGTTTTATGCAGCAGAATCTAAATTAATGTGTTATCCAAGTTCCTCCGTTCTATAACTGCATGCAGTTCCACTCGGATAAGTACCTTTTTAAAAAAAACCCCAGTTGTATGGGAGATACCAGGGCAGGGAGGAGAGCAAAGCTTTGTCACTCAGTACAGCACTCGTTGTGTCATAACATTGGTGAATGTGAGTGATATAAAGTGTCTTCTGTAATACCTAGCAAGGATTGAAAACTCCCTTCACAGAGCCAAAGCTGTACTTCTTACCTGATTGGATTCACATTGCCAGCAAGACATTGTGTCAGAAATAGTGTAGCCAGAAGAAGTAGAGGAGTGATTATTCCCCAGTACTCAAGCCACACCTCGAGTATTGTGTTCAGTTTGGGACACCTCAACACAGGAAAGACATTGTGGAGATGCTGGAGTGGGGCCAGAGAAGGGCAGCAAGGTTGGTTAAAGGGTCCAGAGAACAAACCTTTTGAGGAGCATCTCACCAAGGCTGTTTAGTCTGAAAGAGACTCAGGAGAGACTTTATTGCCCTTTACAACTACATGAAAGGAGGTTGTAGAGAGGTGGGTGTTGATCTCTTCTCACAAGTGAAAAGTGATAGAACTGGACGCAATGGCCTCAAGTTGCACCAGGAGAATTTTAGGTTAGACAGGAAAAACATCTGTATTGAAAGAGTCATCAGGCATTGGAACAGGCTACCTAGGGAGGACATTGAATCAGTATCCCTTGATGTGTTTTACAAGTTCTGTAGATAGGGAGCTTAACGGCATAGTTTAGCAGTGACTTGGTAGAGTCAGGTTGATGGTTGGATTCAATGGTCTTAAAGGTCTTTTCCAGAGTGAATGATTATGATTTAAATGTTGGGAGGTGTCTGCCTGGTGCTGTCATCTTTTCGTTCTGTGGAGTTTTGGAAACAGAAAATCTTGCCCTCTTTCCTCTTTTCTACCATGTAGAGAACATTCTTGTTCACTGTGTGGGCTTATTAAGGTCATTAATCAGGCTGGATATACCTTCCAAGTAGATTTTTCCACCCTGTGCACATAATCAAGTGGGTTTCATGGGTCTGTTCTATGGCTCATTTCCCAAGAGTGAAGTTAGGAACACAGACTGATGTTAAAGATAACAATTTACAATGATTGTCAGTTAATGCAGTGTTCTCCTGAGGCTGCAGAATCTATGAATCAGTAGCGATTTCCTGTAAACTGCATAATAAATGTTTATATGCTGAAATGGTTGGAATTCAAGTAAGTCTGTTTTCTGTGTGTAAATGAATTGGCAGTGCTACATGACTAGTAAAACTTATTGCCACAATCAGAAGTTTCTGATTAAAACTTGAGAGCTGAAGTGTAGTGAATCTTTAAGAGTTTGGAGGGACTGCTGGTTTCCTCTCTCATTTTAGGACAGGTTTTGAAGCTAGTTCAAATTACTTTACTTTTGCAATAACAGAAAATTTGTAGAGGTATAATCTAATGTGAGAATTTTAAAATATTTTAAATTCCCATCATTAGGAATAAAAAAGCCTTAGTTTGTGTGGCTCGAAACCAGAACAAAGTATGTTATTTGTAAATGTTTAGTTTCTCTTTAACTTCCTTTTAAGTATTTCCCTCTCTTGAAATAATTTGTGAGACCTTTCCACAAGTCTCAGAAGTATTGTTCTCTTGGCTTAAAAATAATGGGCACCAAAGTAAGAAAATGAGTTCATCTTTTTTCTTCATAAATTTATTTTAAAAGTAAGTGTTCTTATTCATACCCCTCTATGAAATCTTCCTGGAAAAACGCCAGGACTGGATAGGATTTCTTGAGAAGCATTTTGAAGACAGCAATAAAATGTCTTTGAAGAACAAATGAAAGTATTAAAATGTTTAAAGTGCCATCTCAAAGCAAATGTTTTTAAAAGGTATTTTAGATCAGCTAGTGTCTTTTAAAGTAGTATTTGTTTTTTCTTTTTTTTAAGTGAAATTTTGTGATATCTAGTGCTGTCATGTGAAATGGAACATTCTGGACAGTTGCAGGTATCTTTGTAAACTCTTATTACAGGAAAGGAAAATGAGAATAAAAATTAGTGTAGCTCAAGTGAGTGCAAATGCAAATTTCTGTAAGGTGGTAATACAGGCTGAATACAGAATATGCATCTGAGAATCAAGGTATTTGAATAATGTATGTTTCTTTTTTCTGTCCACCTAAAATCACCGGAAGTAATTTCCTTAGAGAAGTAACTAAAGAAAAGCAAACTGTTTGGTGCAGCAGGTCACTTTCAGTGAGCCTTTTTGTTTCTGTGTTTCCATAGTTGTGTTGCGAGGTTATATCTGTTACACAACACATCCAATCAGTGCAAATTCTGTAGAACAAACCTTCAAGCGGTTGCACAATCTTTTGAAGGGTGAAACAAGTGTTATGAGCCAGGCATATGAACTGTGTCTTCAGGATGGAGACACATCTGCTTGCTGTCTTCCTCAGACTTAGCAGTAGTTTGTCTGGGGCCTGTGTTCTTAACCAGAATTGTGCTGTCACTTTCTGTTTTGTGGCTAGCTTTGAAAACTGAATTGAACACTGAATTCCTGCAAATATGCATCAGCCTTTACTAAGGGGACAGGAGATCAGTGCATGAGAGCAACAGCTTCATACTATGATTTGGCCTTGTAGTGTAAAGAAATTTGTCTGAAGTCCCCCTCGCTGTGTTACAGTGAGTCATGCACTTGGGTACTGCAGTGCAAGTGGTCTTCTGTCTTTGTTTATCTTGCAACTGATCTAAGTTGATGCATATGAACTTACTAGAGTGTGTGTTGTGTAAAGACAAAGATAATATAAACAGTACAAAATTATCTTTAAAATGAAAATTCTCTTGTGGTTATTTAACTTAATGTAATGTAATGCTTTTTCATTTCACATGATGATTAAAGTGCACTGTCTAGGAATGTTTATATTTCAACTAAAATGTAAATAGAATATAAAAAAATCAACAAGCTGGCTTTTTGACAGATGGTAGTAAGAGGTTTTAACAGAACATTTCTATGTAAAAAGACTTCAAAGTGAGTTATTTCTGCATATTATCTTTACAAGTTTGTGTGCATTTACCATCTTTGCTGTGCTGGCTATTTCTGAAGTCTCTTGGAAAAATTATCGATTTCCCTTTGTTAGGAACTAACAGAAAAGGCAAATAAACTTGCTATGCAAGTTCAGGACGATTTAGCTGGAAAGGAAGCTCGGTGATGGTTAACTGTTGGTGCCTCTTGGAGTTCACTGGCTCATATGAGTTATCTTTTTATATTTCCAGTGAACAGTCACCTGTTGGAGTGTAGGCAGACATTCAGTTTGACTCTTCTTTTGGCAAACAGATCTTTTCTTAAACAGCTTTTATTGTGGTGAGTGCTGAGCTGGGACCTGTTTCGTGAAGCTCACTCAACTTACGTATTCTTGAAGCTAGTAAAATTGGTTACTGGCATTACAGCAGAATATTGTTTTTCCTCATCTATGTGGTGTCTACTACTTTGCAGCATAACTTTCCTGTCATAATTATTTTATCAGTCTTATACACTTACCTGTATATAAGTGCCTGGACTTGATCCTGGAGGCCCTTTCCAGCCATAACGATTCTATGATTCTATTGATTTTATTCTGTTACTCACATGGTGCCCAATTGTCTCCTGTTCAGGATGACTATGTGACTGTAGTTATGCAGTTAATTCATAGTCAAAGCTTGAAAATTGACTCATCCATGATTAGTTGTGCTATTAAACTGGTAGTGACACAAATGCTCTAATTGCAGTTATATAGACAGAAGTGAATGACTTCTAGCACATTGTAACTGGCTCATGTGGTTATAGGTACCTTGATGTGACCTTAGTCATTAAGACAAAGGGTTGGAATTTGAACTTTAAAAAAAAAAAGGGGGTGTAAATCAGGAGATAAGTAATTGACCAGTCTGTCAATAGTGTCAGTTGGGATACTATTTCCAGAATTTGGGGGAGATTCATAGACTAGATGACAACGTATTGTAGACTTACAGCTTACATGAAAATTGGTTTTGGCAGGAGTTAAGGGAAAAAATAGTTCTTGCAAGCCTCTAAGAGCATACATAATGATGATTAACGTAAATGAAGCCACCGTCTTCTGGGGTAGCTGCTTCACAACTAAGTAATATTCCATATTAGTGTTTTTATAAGCGTACATTCCTTTTGAAATGAAGGACTTGACAGTGGCTAAAAGAAAGAAAAAACTTGCAGAACCACCTTAACAATCAGATCTCAGGCAGCAGCAGGCCTCATAACCTGTGAACCATGGACAATTTTTTTTATTGTTGCACGCCAGGAGTCTTGGCGCATTCAGTGCTCTCACATTACATGCAAATTTATTCTGTTATATGTAATTCAGGCACATCTAAAGACTGGCTAAAGTGACTTTGGTATTAAGTTCTAGTTTACTTTAGAGAAGTGTCAGATTTTTAAATTTTCTTTTTTCTTACTTGATGCTTTATAGGTCTATACTTTCCTTGCTTTAAGCTACAATATATCACAGAACATTAGGGATTGGAAGGGACCTCAAAAGATCGTCTAGTTCAATCCCTCTGCCAGAGTAGGATCACCTATAAAAGGCTTGGACCAGAGACAATTAAAATAGGAATGTACAAGCAAAACTTGGCTGATAGCTGTATAAAATGTTCAGAATATGCTGTTAGGGCTTGGAGGAGTTTAAGTTAATTCAGTATCTGTTTAGGTCACTGTTGACATTTTTATCACTTAAGGTTTTTCTCATCAAGCACTGTGATATTGTTGAAAAAGTTAGTGGTGTTTGTTTTTGTATTTTAGAAAATAATCTGGAAAAATGTAGAAAATTATCTCTGTAGAAAAATATGTTTTGAAGCAAGCAGAAAGATCTACACTCAGTCTTTTTTCTGATACCTCTTGCAAACTTTTCTTAGAAAAACTAGCTTAAGCAAATAAGTTGTTCTTTAAAGGCTGAAAATTGTAACTAAAGATAAAAAAAGAGTATATTTAGTGTTTGCTGTTGCTTATATCACTTCAGTTAATAGTAACCTACTGTCTGAAAAGAGGAAACTGCTAAAAATTGACTGTGAAGTAATTTCATTGCCTAAATAGTGACGGTGACTGAAATTGTCATGGATTCTTGTGAATCAGATAAATCTGCTTTTTGGGGGTGCTTGAAAGGATATAGGTTTCTTTCTGACAGGCATCCACATGTAAGTCTGAGAAGAAAACACTGGTTCAGCAAAGGAGACAGATTTTTTCCAGCCTTGTGAAATCTGTAGATGTGAATTGTTGTTGTTTTTCCTTCTTTGCACCCTGAACATGCTAATAACATGTAAAGTTTGGCTAATAACTTTTAAAGTCTAACAATTACTGTAGTCAGACTTCAAATTGTGTGTAAGGTCAGGAAGAAATTATTTTCCTAATGTGTAATTTCCCTGTTTGACTGCTGATCTGTGCAGTGGCAGATGGTGCTCTGGCAGCTGAAATGCTTCCTACCCGTCTTGTAGCTGTTGCCAAGTGTGTGGCAGGGGTGACCAAAATGGCACAGTCAGTAGTTCTTACATTGCTGCAGTTTACTATTCCAGAATATTGAGGTATTTGCTGCAGTGTTAGACTGACAGTGATGCTCACAAATGGTGAGCAACTGCTTCTAATTCTCAGTGGGCAAATACCCAGAAGGAAGTGTTGTTTTCTCTGGACACTGCCTGCGTTTTGCTTTGAAGAAGCCTTTGTCCTCTCTGTGGTCCACACTGGACAGTTTGAGAGCTGCTGCTGCAGGGATTTGGCTGATTCTTTGAGACTTGTCAGTGGAGCTTTTTTAAAATGTAATTGTCTTTGCCTCATTTAAACGAGATAACTAGTTCCTTCATTCTGGAGTCTTGAGAAGCTGGTTGCAAAAAGTCTTTCATCTCAGGAAGGTGTAGGCATTTACTTGTTGTTTTCTTGCTTTGATGAAATAACAGAAAGTGGAAGAACATCTGTCCAGACCAAAATGTCTAATCACAGAAACTTCATTGCAGCCTGAGTTGAGATGCAGTTGTGCTGAAATAGTCCACAAGCAAGCTTTGCAGTACATGTGACTTCACCTGGCACTGTCATCTGCTCTCTGAAAACATTTCTTAAACAATATAATGATGAATGGCAGTTCTGTTTAACGGTGTCACCCACTCCCATAAGGTGCAACAAAGACAAAATAACTGTAGAGTGAGAAAGTGGTTTACAGAAGGGCTGTCTGTGTTCAGGCTGCTTGGGTAGAAGGCTTTAGGCTGCTTTTGGTGCCTTACAGAAGAATTGCTGCCACTTGTCTTGCACATTATTCTGACAGTGTTATGTTTAAAATGGAAAAAAACCCTGAAACACATATGAAGAATCTGTAATTTTTTGTAAACATATATATTTGAAGAAATACTCTTCTGTGTTTGAGTGGAAATAAATGGAGGAGGAGTGCTTTCTGGGCTTAGATGTAACTCAGTTATTTGAGTACCCAAACCCAGTAAGTCTTGCTGGCTGTAGTACTGATTTAGCTTGGTACAGCTGGCCTATTTACGGAATTTGTTAACTTTGGGGTTAATAATTTTTATACCTAAAGGCTGATTTGTGAAGTGTGGTACTTACTAATACAAACATCTTGGGATTGGATATCTTAGAAGAAAATTAGTATCAGAGATCTGTGTTTGGTATTTTGTTAGACTCTGGGGTGTTATTTTGGCTTGTCATAGCTCTATCTGCAAAATGAGGTATACAGCAGATTTTAGATTCTTGAGTGGCTCTTTTAAATTTAATAACAATGCACTTTTCTATTAAGTAACTTATGCTTTTGTTTTTCTTTGCAGCTTTCATCCAGTCGGATGGCATAATAGAAATGCTACGTTTTGATGAAGGAGACCTATTGCAGGTATGTGGTCTGAGTAGGTCAACTGGACTAGTGGTGATGTTTTGTCATCTTTCTGATAAATGCTTTCTGAAACTTACAGATGAGTGAATTTTTGAAAATAAGCATCAAACTTCAGAAGATACATGTTTTTTGGACTTACTGGAGTTATTTTCTGCAGAGTGCTTTGGTGTGTACCGAGGTTCTGGTTCCCTGATCTTTTGTGTTGGGAAACTGGTGGAGTTTACCATAGGTTCTGTCTGGCCTGATTGTCCAGGCTTTTTTCCCCTCACAAAACGTGGGGGTGCTTTCTGTTTGGAAGACTTGCCTTGATATAGAGTCGAGATGCAATTGGAAAGGACAACTGAAGTGACACGGAAATGTTGTAAGATTCACAAATGTAAAGGCAGCCCTTGGAGCAAGTTACCGCTGGTTTTAAAGTAACTTCAGATTGCTATGGTGAGGTAACTGCTATTGCAAATGAAGGTTTTTCAGGGGTGATGCTGCCATTCTTGTCAGTTTTGTTTTGGTGTGCATCAAAAGAGACAAAAAGTTAACTTTTAAACAAGAGGTGTATATTTTGAGGTGGTAGTAGTTGGAGTGAAAGGCATAGCAACATGTAGAGCCCTGTAGTTGCGAAGTTTTGTTGACTAGGACTTCATCTGCATATGTTTGTGGATTTCATTTGTGTTGAGAATATCTTTGTTAAAATTCCTTGATAATGTTAGTCGTGGTGGTTGAAGGAGAAAAAGAGAAAGGAGAAAGCAATTAATTGTTTAAATTACTAGAACACATGGCGTGTCACTGTTTTAACTAAATGAGTTACCTGTGCAGTGCTTGAGTTCCTACCTCATATCTGGAAGAACCAACAAATGTAAAAGCAGTATAGTTCTGGGCTCTGATTTTTTTGTTTCAAATGTATGAAGGTGTGCTTTATTTTTTCCCTATCCTACGTGAGTTGTCAAGGGGTTTTGTTTGGGTTTTTCCCTTCTTGCACTGCTTGCTCCTTAAGTCAAGAGTAATTTAGTAGAGGCACAGATCATAATGTGCAAGGATAAAATCCGTCAAAATCGCCTAAACTAGTGACATTAAAAGTTTCCAGTTAAAAAAAAAACCCCAAACCCAACACCCAACCATTAACCATACCAACCAAGCAAATATAAAAGCCCCAGGTTTCTCACTAAGTGGGTGTTCAGATTTCTAAACAAATAAAGAGTAGAATGCTAGAATTTTTTCATGCAGTGGTTACACTGTCAGTTACTGCAGTTTTTGACTCGGGACCCTTCTTTTACTTGCATGGACATACCATATCAGTATAAATGTAAGAAAGAAGAAAGTCCCTAGCTTTATTTTCTTTTCTGTACACTGTTTGACAAGAATGGTTTCATAAAAATGATAGGAGGCATTCATCTGACTTTGAAGATAAAACTTATGTGTTTGAATTAACTTACCTACAGTTAAAGTGCTAATTTTACCAGGATTATTCTTTTTTCTTGATTTTTAAAATTTTCTTGAAAATCTGAAATTACATATGCTAGTTAATACTGTTAAAATAATTCTAATAAGCCAAAGGTACCTATTTAAGTTCATTATAGTCAGAAAGGTGCAGCATATTTTCTCTAGCTTACAATTTATTTGGGCTTTTTTCCTCTAGATCTAATATGATGAAGTCTTGTGTCTACTTATTGGAACTAAAAAATAAAACCAAAGCAGATACATTGCTGTAAAAACAGATTTACATCTTGGGAACAAGAGTTGCTAACATTTTAAGCCTATTGCAATTTCCTTGGATGTTTCTCTTTCAGGCTTTCGATAATTTAAATGTTTTTTGATTGTAGACCATCATTACAGCACAAATATGATGATGCAGTAGTAAGTCAATGTTTTCTAGTGTGTTATCAGTGTGTGAAAGTGGTTAATAATCATTGTAGTGCCAGAGCCATCTCCAGTCCTGGTTTACTCCCTACCCCTGAGAATTTGATAATTTTACAGTAGAAGCAAGCTATTTTCTTGTTTGAAGAAGTTGCTTTCCAAGTAAGGTAAATAAAATGCCGAGTCTTACATAATTTATTCATTAAGGATTCCTGCTATTTTTTGTAGTTGCTTGGACTACAGATTATTAGTGAAACACTCCTTATGTGTTTCAGTCACATTTTAGGACATCTGTTGTAAAAAAATAATTGACGTGTGTTGGAAAATTTGTTTTGGACAGGGTGACTTAAAGTAGTTATTTATTGAAAGAGCATAAAACATCTTAAATATTTAAGTAAAAGAACTGTTTTGGTAAAATAAACTGACAATGACAATTTTTGTTAGCTCATGCCAGTGGATAACTAGCAAAGTAGAGACTGTACCACTTGAGTATAGACTTAAACTATGAGGCTTAGAAAGTGTTGCACCACATAGCTTTGCCCTCTGTCTTAACAGAAAAGAAGTGAGAATATTATTATTTAGTGTGTCTGAGGGTTTATATTTGAATAAATCTATGCTACTTCCACCCGTGATTAGAGTACATTAATGAGAGAGTTTCTGTTGCTGTCTGTGCACATGAATAGGTCCAACTTTCTGAATTCTACCAATACTTTATTTAGATTCTGAACATGGAGTTGTTGTATTAATGTAAATGTTCCATTGCTAAATGCTTCAACAGTAGACAGTTTGCAGATGTCTGTGTAATTGGGTGGCGCTTCAGAATCATAGATTTGGTTGATGGGAACAGACCTTAGGAGACCACCTATTCAGGTGGTATGTGTGTAGGTGGACTACCTTTGGCAGATGCTTGCCTCTCCTGTTCTGAAACCTGTAGAAAGATCATTTTCATGAGTTTCCTTCAGGACATACTTGTTCCATGCCTAAGCTGGTTTTTCTGCTTTTTTACCTGTCTCCATTATGCTTTTATTTCGTTTTCTGTTACAGTTCCCCCCCACCCCCCATAATAACTTTGTACTAAGACACCTATAGCTGCTTCATGCAAATTTTTAAAAGCACCCTGTAACTTTATTTGTAACTGGATATTTATTTGTCTACGCACTAATTAAAGCAATGCATTTAATTGGGACATTAGTGCTCTGAGAAAGGACAGAGTAGTTGCTTCCCTGTGTAATAGCACTTGTTTTAGTAATTCCAAAAAGAGTTGTACATTTTTGTCAGGTTTTTACTTTCTCGTATAGTTTGTATTTCACTCTGCTCTCCAGATGCATTCTTCTCTTCATTGTGCTGCTGCCTGGTTATTTCCAGTTTTAGATCTGATCTTTCCTTCAGCTCAACTTGGCTTTGTCAGTGTCAGGCCATTTCCTTCCATCTGTCCTGATTATTTGAACCCTTGTTCAGACCTGACAGATGCTTCAAGTCCCATATGATTATGTCATCTACAAGATATTTTTTTTTTTTTTTAGAACAAAATTTTCAGTTGGTTAAAGTTCATAAAAGACTTCTCTTGCCAGGTCATTCTGTTTATTGTGAGAGCTCTTGCACTGGGTATTTGGTGTTTCTCTGCACAACGTCGTTGTAGCTGCTGTTTTCCCAAGTGAGCAAGCTTCTATTCAGAGTGTTTGGAAGTACTTCTGCTTATGTAGTAGTATGAAAAAGAAAAATGATAAAACTCTTCATTTGAATCACTACACTTACCCTTACTGCAGTTACTGGCTTTCTTAGTAGTTGAAATTGGGAAAAAGAGAACCTGTGTGGTTATATGTACTTGATACAGATTTGCTGTTCATAAGTTACTGTAAACTGCTAGCCACAAAGGCTGATACTGAGAATTACAGTGGTCCTAAAGGTCAGTTAGACAGAAAATTAGCATGACTTGTAGTGGCTTTGTGACAGAGCTACTTGACTGAGTTACACGTGTGGGAATCGGCAGTAGTGATCTCTTACTGGAGGAATTAACAGTATTTTCTGCACTTGATTCCATATGGCATGACAAAGAGGTGTCTTAACGGAATTGGCAACCATTCAGTTTGGTGTATTAGCGATAGCGTTTTCAGGGTCTACGGTTTAAATATATTTTTTATGTCCCCAAATTTTTACGTGATATGTTGACTTCTAAAGGGTTGTGTTACAATCTCCAAAATATAGCCAAACTGCTAAGATACAGACTGCGTAAGTGGGCAAGGACTCGTCTGACCACTGATCTCAGTGAGTATGCTCTACAATACACATTTCCGCGGGCATTTACCTGTGATGTAGCTCGCTGACGGCAGTACTGCTTGGTGTCTTCATTAGCAGCCTGAATGATGCTCTTGGTAAACTTGTGGATGCTGCCAAATCGGGCAAAGTAGTTGATACACTGGCAGGCAAGGCTGCTATTCTGGGGGACTTTGGCAGATTGACAGGAACTTTGTGACATTCAGCTAAGGCAAATGCAAGTCCTGCACCTGGAAGAGAATAACCCCGTGTAACAGGGCAAGAGGGGCAGTGACTGGCTAGAAAGCAGCACTGCAGGAAAGAGTTGTGGGGGTTTTGGTAGACAACAAGTTGAATGTTTAGTTAGCCATTGCCCTTGTAGCAAAGGCCACCAGCCTACTGAACTACATGCATGAATATGGAGCCAGTAGATAAGGGATGTGTTTCCACACACTCGCCCCCTCCACTTAAACACTTGGGAAGGCTGCAGCTGGAGTGCTGTGTCCAGTCTGGGCTACCCAGTACATGGAAAGCAATGATATATTGGAACAAGCATGGCAGATAGATACCAGGATGATCAGGGGGCTGGAATGTGTCTCCTGTTAGGATGTGTTTCTTCAGCCTTTAGAAGGGAAGACCAAGGGGAAAACTAATTGCTGTGGGCAGTGTAGAGTTGACAAGAGCCGTATCTTTTTTTATTGTGCATAGTGGCTCTGGACACAGATTTTGGAATGAGATGTTGAAAACTTGTGTTGGGGGAAAAAACATTTTAAACTTCAGGGTCATCAAGCACTGGACCAAGTTACTTAAAGTTGTAGACTTTCTATCTTTGGAGTTACGTGGAACTCAGTGATCCAAAGCTGTAAGCAACCTTCACTGACTAAACCTCCCCTGAGTAAGGGCTGACTAGATGGCTTCTGGAGCTTCCTTCCAATATGTATGACTTCATTAAAGAATAAAAGCTATCTCAGTTTATCGTCATTGCTTGTTAGCAGCTAAAGTCCTGCTGCTTCTCAGACAAAAAGCCCCAAACTGTTTCCTCTTTTTGTACAGGAAGAATTGCCATCCCCAGACTTTAGATGAAAAAATTGGATGTCCAGCAGTAAGTGACTGTTGGCAAGCCAGCATTAGTGGCATGTGTTGCATCAGCCAAAGGAAACAAAAACCATCCAGGTGACGTACCTGAGTTTGGGTCGTAAAAAGAGAATGGCAAGAATGACTTAGTTCAGTCCACTTTCAGCTGCCTTTCAGATTACAACATTCTTGTTTCTTTTTCATTACCTTAGGTAAGATATTAACCATTAAGTTTGCTTCTTTTACTTTTCATACTTACTACTGTAGAGCTATTGAATGCAGCCATGAAGATGTAAGCTACCATCTACATTTCGGGTTTGGAGCTGTCACAACATTTAGTTCCAAGCAGCACGTAGCTTTTCCACAGGAAGGAACCAGCCTTATTATAAAATAACAATATACAGAATGTTCTGAAAGTGTCTTTTACAGTAGTATAGGAATACATAAAGTTCTTGTGCAGGAATACATGCAGCTTTGATTGTTGAGAATTTTGGTAACATTAAAGAAACGTATCTAGTGTCCTCAAGTCTTAAGAGACTTCTCTGCTTTGTCCTTTCCCCAGCCCCCACTGTCCTTGCTGAAGACATTAGGGCATTAACTCATTTGCTTAAACATAGGTAACTGGTGCTATTTGAGATGCCCTGGGCTGTCCCAAACCTCTGCGTGGACCTGGCAGATATGGCGCAGGGCACTGGACATACTATGTGCCCTTCTGGATGCCGGTCTGAGACCAGGCAGGTTGCCCTAGGACATTAATCTCAAGTGGCAACAGATGCCTATGTTTAGATGACTGAATGTACTACTAGGTAATATGACCTCTTACCAAGAAATGAAGAATAGCTATTATAATGAACTGGTGAGGCATTAAAATTAACTCTTTGGGTCTTGTTAGTTTTCTGGCTAAAGTTAACAATCATGGGTGTGTCTTAGAGATGACCTTCAAACTGTAAGTTGTGTGATTTTTATCGTCCTTGTGCACAAGATTGTTGTCTGATTTCCTTACATAACTGTGCTGAGTCTGACTTAACTCATTGTGTCAAATTGTCTCAAGATCTTTATTGTGAAGTCCCTTTGGTTTGTAGTTTAAACCTTCTAGGGTTATGAAAGAGTAGTATAAGAGATGCTACTGTTAGCAACAGCCTCAATGCATATGCTACCTTTTAAACTAGGAACACCCCCTCCCCCTTAATTAAAATAAATCATCTATCTCCAATGCTTGAAAACAGCCTTTGGAGTGGAAGGATTATAAACCCCCAGTACTGTTAAAATGGGGTGATATTTTTTTTTTCCCCCTTTACTGCTTAATTTTTTTTCGACTCGCTCGTATATTTCTACTGGGGGTTTTTTTTGTTTTCACTTTAGTCATTGGCAGTCAGTTGGATCAGAAAATTAATCCAATTGAATTTTTTCCCATGTAACTTAGCTTATTGTGTCTCTTAAAATATTCACAGTTTGCTCATGCAACCTTCTTCCTCAGCTGTACCATTGTTGCAAGTTAATATTTAGCTTCAAATACTTCTCCCATGCAGATAAGATCTAATAAGATTTTCCTATAAATCATATGTTTGCAATTGCTGGTCTATAACAGATGTATCCATTACAGGATAAATCAATAAACTCTATTTGTGAAAGAGCATAGTTTTATTTCTCTTTACCTGATAAACTGGCAGCATTCAGTAGAATCCACACTTTAGATAGTGGATTGGATAGTACATGGTTTAAGTTTTACTTGAAGATCAAACATAAAAGAAGGTGTTTAGAATGTGTAATGGAACACACTAGTATGTTTTTGTTTACTGCACGACTCTAAAGATTGGCGTGTAATAAAAATGAGTGATAATTATAGAAACTGCCACATGAGATTTATTTTTGGTTTGGTTCCATGATGCTATGGTTGATGAGCTGCTGAAGTTGGTATGCTGTTCCTTTGCTCTTGATTGAGCCCAATTAAAAAGGGAACAAAAATCTAAAAAAAACCAAACAAAACCCACACAACAAAAAGCACCTCCACAACATTAAAAAAAAAACCCAGAACCAAACAAAAAGCAAACAACTCTGCTGAAAGTGTCATTGCAATTAATTTGCTATTTTGCTTGTAGTGAACAAACATCTGAAAGCAACAACTAGGCTTTTCATTGTAAGTGTGAGTCTTTGGTCAATTTTTGTCTTAAATGTGTTTCAAGTGTATGATGTCCCATCCAAAAGATTTGTGGTTTTTAAACTTCACCTACAGATGTTAGGTTTACATTTTGAGAGCAGATCTGTAATTGCAGAATATAGGAAGGAATGATCAAGTGTGTGATCAGCCAGAGAATTGTAACTCCCAACAGTTAACTCCAGCCATGGCTATGTAGTTTTGTCCGTGGTACGTATTCCCATTAGTTTCTGTGATTTTTCTGGAGCTAAATTTAATTTCTACTTGTCTTCTGTCTAGAAGTCAGCTTGGGTAGGCTCTTATATTAAGCCTAATATGAATGTTATTGACTGCACTTGTGATGATTAAGAATACAGATTTCGGGTAACTGCTGTTAATTGAAAGGTGTGCTTTAGTTGTGTTTCTTAAGAAAAATTGGTTACTGAAAGGAAGATAGTATTTAATTGTATTGAAAAAAGCACTTTCAAAAGCATTGGTGTTTTTGCATATGTAAACTTCATAGAGTAAGTTTGGCTGCTATTGTGGTTTAACCTCAGCTGACAGCTCAGCCCCACGTGGTGCCACTTGCACTCTCTCTGCCCCAGTGGGATAGGGGAGAGAATTGGAAGAGTAAAAGTGAGAAAACTTGTGGGTGAGAACAAGAACAGTTTAATGAGTAGAGCAAAAGCTGTGTGCACGCACCAGCAAAGCAAAATAATTAATCCACTCACCAGTTCCCATCAGCAGGCCAGCGTCAAGCCATGTCCAGGAAAGCTGAACTCCATCACATCTCTTAACTCCTTCACCCAACTTTTAGTGCTGATCATGTGGTGTCATCATCATGGGAGATGATCAGCTGGGGTCATCCGTCCTGGTTGTATCCAACCTCTTGAGCACCCTCAGCCTACTTGCTGGAGGGGCAGTGTGAGAAGCAGAAAAGGCCTTGAGTCTGTGCAAGTGTTGCTTTGTGATAACAAAAACATCCTCAAATTATCAACACTGTTTTCAGCACAAATCCAAAACACAACACTGTAGTAACTACCACAGAATTAACTCTTCCATCCCAAACCAGTACAGATTTATAACAATATCACATGAAAACTGTCTCAGCAGTTTTTGGTGTCTCCTGCCTTATTAGACAGGAATACACAGCATGGAAGAATGGAACTTGTGAAATCAGAAGAATGGCTTTCAATGATTGTGCTGTAATAAAAGAAGAGGATTATATGCAGTTGTTAGGTAGGGAGGAAGAGTTGATAATTTTAGTTAGAGAAGACACTCCAAATGGATTTGGGTGATTTTTGGGTACATCTGCATTACTGATTTCATTGCATAGATCTTCACATCAAAAACTTTGTCAGCACTTGGAGCATATCACTTGGTACATGCATCATAGATGTATAGAAGCTTGCAAATACTGAGACTGAATTTAATCAATGAACTTATTCAGCAGAACTTTGTAAGAGGTTTTAGATACAAAACATCCTATCTTAAGCATTCTTCAATTAGCTGGAACTGATTTTTTTTTCCTTCATCTTAATTGAATTTCTCTTATTCTAAATTCACTTCAAGTTGTATTTAGTTGTATCTTACAGGAAATAGAAAATGGAGGGTGATACAAGAAATTAGGATGCTGAACTGAAAGCAGTAGTGAATAGTATACCTTAGCTAGAAAACACTTGCAGAAACATTTGCAAACAGTGTGTTTTGATGAAAAAATAAGACATCTCATTTCTCTAATTACAGTACAAATCTATTATGTAAGTGTAAGTCTGCTGAGCTTAAATGAAAACTTGCTGACTTTTGAATTTGTAGTTAATTGACAACATGAAACAACTTGCCTTGTATGTTAGCATTTTGTTCAATGAGAAAAAAAGACTGATCATGCCATACTGCAAAGTGTAATTTCACATGGCACCCCTTCCTCTTGCAGCATCACTGTAGGCCCTCTATTTCAGTGGTTTTGAAACTAAAATGCAAATCGATGCTCTCTACAGACATTTAAAAACACAAGTAAGTCCACAAGGTATAGATTAGCTTTGTTTTACGATGGTGTATAATACAGTTCCAGCTTTCTGCAGTTTGTTGCAAATTGGAAGATCAGTAGACCAAGTAATTGCAGTCCACAATTGATTCTTGACATGAATCAAACATTAATATTTGTGAACTAAGTGATTTAATAATAGTAACCACAATCTCAAAGGAGTGTCTGCAGGAAGCAAAATAAAATTTAAACTTTTATTAGAGGAATTTTGAAGTAAGGATAATTTTCAAAAACTCACTTCAGGAAAAGTACTTTCATCTTAGGAAAAACAAGGAACGTGTACTTTTGTAGTTGAAAAAAAAAAATCAGTGAGGTACTAGGTCAAGTGACTTGATTTAGTTCTGAAATGAGATCTGAAAAATTTGCGTGCCTTTTGTGAACAAACTGTGTCCTTGCAGTAGAGAGTGGCCCATGTCAGCTGATCCAAGCTGCACCATAACCTTTTATCAGATCTGTAAGCTTTCTTCCTACTCTCTTAAGACACGTATGTATTTGGATTGTAAAAGGAATTTCATAGAAGGACTGAGAATTCTCAGTGTGATCCCCAATTCCTGTGGTAAGAAAGATGTTTTCAAAGGCAGGTGTATTTAAACATTACCAGCATCAGGAGGATGCGCCATATGCACCGTTCAAGACCAGTTGGGATTTCTTAGACATGGGTAGGCTAGTTGGAGTTTCCTAGAGAACCTAATATCTCTGTCTCCCAGTAATTAGCTGTAATGTCAGCATAGTGGTAGTGAAGGTATGAATTATAGAGGCTAGAAGACCATTAGGAGGTAAGGAGGTGAAGTTTTCTGATTGAACGAAGATTATAGTGTTCTTTGTTCTCTAGTTTGTTAAATTACCCTGGTGAGACAATTACTTCACTATTACTTGTTTAACATGCTTTTCTTTGTAATTTGTTTCTTACATCTATGCTGTGTTTTTCTTTTGCTTCTTATAGTGTCATAGTTTCTTGGACTTTTTTCCTCCCCTCAATTTTTAAGCTATTAAATTGTTGCTTGTCTTACAGCTTGTAAGAGTTCCTGCCACTGGTTACAGATGGGCCAAACAGTCTTTTGGAAGAGGCTTGATTTCTTCAAGTAATGGCAAAAAAGCCAGTCTGAATTTTCTGCTTTCTGCTCCATCTCAGAACTTCTGTCTTTCAAGATCTGATCTACTAACTTGTTGCAGTTGCTGTGTTGGTTTTTTTCTCCACAGGAAATATAATGTGGTCAGTGTCTTAATTCTTTTCTTTTCTTTTACAGACTGAGACAACTATAGGCCTCAGTTCATATCAACAGAAAAGGTAAGCGTGATCTTCTGAAAGTTTAAAACACCATCCTATTGTGAGATTGTGATACTTTCATAAGAAAAGTGGAGTTTTAGTGTAAAAAAAAAAAAAAAATCAAATGCAAATAGAGTAATTTTTCAGTTATTTGTCTCATACAGAGGAAATGTGAAATGTAAGAGAATCTTTAATATTGCACATATGGAATAAAAAGCAGAGGAGTTATGTAATACTGTTACACATGTTCTGTCTAAAAATCCAATATAAATAGAGAGTACACTGAGATCCTGCTTCTAGATTATTTTATCATTTTAATCCTTACTGAGAAAGGACTGAGTTTGTTTACCTGCTCAAAGTTCTCAGGGTTCTTTGAAAGAAAAACATCATCCTGTTTCATCTCCATCTCACTGCCTGTCTATTGCAGTCTGTTGGCAGTACATTCTGAAAAGTCTCTGGGTGAAAAAATCATTTTTAATTTTACACCTTGAAAGCCTTGATCCTACTTGTATCACTTGCCACCAGTTTCTGCTGCCTTCTGCTTAGCTATAGACCTGACTGTCCTGAATAGCATTAAAATACTGTAGACTTGGGCTTAACTCGTACTAGGAATTCAGGATTTCAGAGAGACAGTGTGAACATGAAGGGCGCTAACAACCTTATGAGAATGTGACATGCTTTTCACTACAGGTGAAATGAAAACACAGATTTGTATTAGCTTTGTTGTGATACTGTGCAAGAGTTAATATGACGTATTGAAATAAGTCAGTTGCTTCGTATTTTGATCTGAAGCTTAAGGAAGTTTATGCATTAGGGTTGGTAGTTTGAATTTTGTCAGACTTGTGTTATATGACTGTCTCATTTGGGTTTTGATTTTAGAAGTTTGTCGTAGTCATTCTGCATAAAACTGGAAATCTTGTGGTACCCTATCTCCCCTGAGTCTGTTCCACTTCCTCAGCAATGGAGGCTCCTCTCTGCCGTTAAGAAATAAATGACCAGAAATCCTCATCTATGAAGTCCTTCAAATTACACTTCCCACCTGCTCCTTTCACTAAACTGTTTTTTGTTCTACTTACCTGTTAATATTGGATTAAGCAAGTAGAATATCCATTTATCTAAACTGCTCCCACAAATAATCATTTACATGTATTCAGTAATGGTTTCTCTGTGTGTAAATGTACTGTGCTAGGAGAATGAATTGGCACATGTAAAGTTACTTTAAGTTCATTTTGCTGGTTTTTCTAATCATACCAGTCATAATGTTTTGGTCAGGATGGGGAAAAATAGTTGAAAGAGGTGAAATTTAGAATTACACATTTTAAATAGTTTGTAAGGGTTTTCCTATTTAGCTCATAACCCAATTATGGTTTACCTGTCCTTTGTGCCAAGAATCATCTTCCAGGGAAAGTGACTATGTGTGCCTGTTTCTCAGGTGCTGCAGTTCATGCTCCAGTGAGTTATTTTACCTGATGGGTATATGAATTGTGAACTGGAGCAGTTGTGCTGTCGGTATTTGTATGTTTCTTCCATGACCTATGGGCAGGAACTTAAAACAGCTGAAGCTGTGCACTGGAGTATGTAGATGAGATTGCAAGTGTGAAAGCGTGAATTTTAGGAATGACAACTGAGAACCATGATTAGTGTATTTGGTGTCCTTGGTATAGCCAGCCTTCATGGAAATAGTTTAAATGGAATACTGTCGTCTTTAAGTCATTGAGTGTCAGTGGCAGAAGGAAGGTGCTTTGAGACCTTGGAATTATGTGCAATTTTTTAATCTCCCAGGAAGCAACTGAAGTTGGTGGTCCCAGAGTACACAACTGAGGCTGTGGATTAAATACATCATTATTGGTTTTACAGAGATCATTCTTTCAAGTGTTTTTCCAATAATGCTAAATTCTATGTTTGTGGATTGCACTCTAGGTGACTTGTCTCTTATTATCATTATTAGAGATTATAATCTTCTTGGCATAGTTTGCAGATATTTCTTTCCTAGGTGAACAGAATATTCAGTTCTTTGATCTTTGATAGCTTTTTAAGGCTATTTTGTAGGAGGGGAATGAACTAGCCATATAATTTCTTTTGTTCTTACCCATGGTCTGGTTACAGTGTCCCTACTTCATTGTGTTCTTTTGCCACGCTTTTCCCAGACAATCCCCTCAGGAAGTCTTTGCTGTGAAGTTTAATGTCTGGTACCATGCTTTCCTAATATAGGGTCAATAACGGGATCACCAAGCCAACTAGTTGCTGGGTGTAGTTTTGGAAGTTCTGTTGCTGGTCATCTTATTAATCTGTAATGACAGCAGTGTTTACTGTCAGATACCAAAGTTGTCAACTGAGTTGAGGGCTGGAGGATGATCAAAGGGCTGGAGCACTTCTGCTCTGAAGACAAGCTGAGGTAATTGAGGAGGTGTAGCCTGGAGAAGAAAAGGCTCGAGGGGACTTCACAGTGGCCTTCTAGTAGCTGAAGAGGACCTACAGGAAAACTGGAGAGGGACTTTTTTTGAGGGACTCTAGTGACAGAACAAGGCGGAATGGTTTCAAATTAAAAGAGGGTAGATTTAGATCATATCTTAGGAAGAAATTCCTTGCTCTGAGGGTGATGAGGCACTGGAACAGGTTGCCCAGTGAGGTTGTGGATGCTCTATCCCTGAAAACATTCAAGTCCAGGTTGAATGGGGCTTTGAGCAGTCTTGTCTAGTGAGAAGTATCTCTGCTCATGGCAGACGATTGGAGCTAGATGATCTGAGGTTCCTTCCAGCCTAAAACATTTTGTGATTTTTGTAAGTCCATGTTTAATAGCAATATTTCTAAAGTAATTTTAACTGGAATTGAACTACAGTCTAAAAACTAGGTTTTAACTTGGTTTCAGATAATCACAAGCTGTGGATGCTGTCAGAAAAATACAATTGGTTAACTTACTTTTCTAGCCAAAAACGTTCTGATTTTGAGATGGCTCTTTCAAGGATGTTCTGGCACAAAAGTTGCCACTGTGGGGTATTTGCCTGTTTTGTAATTTAAAAAATTCAGGTGGTTATCTTTGTTTCTTGACAATTTATGGGCACAGGGGAGGAAATAAAACCGGTAAAGTAATGTAGGAAAAATAGATGTAATGATTAGATTGATTTTCCTCAGTAGCATTTAAAGATGGTACAGACGAGATTCCATAGAGCATAGACCTCCTCTAGAAATCCCAGAACAGCTAAAAAGGTAATGTAAGGATACAGAGAAGCAGATACTGCCCAACTTAGCAGAAATCTTTAAATACAGCATTTGGCAGGCATTTTCTTCACGTCCAAATGCAGACATGTGTGTGGATTACTTAAAATTGTGTCTAGTACTCTGATAACCTGCTAAACATTATGGAAATGCTGAAGAATGCCTTTAGAAGAAAATTGTCTCAACACAGGTGATCAGCTGTATCACCTATGGTCTTTCTAATCAGTGTTATTTGGACCATCTTTATAACAGCATCTGGGGCTAACCTTATTGAGACAACGTTGTGTTTCAGTGAATTGCCTCTGGTAGGAGATGCTTCTGGGTAGTAGCACTTCAGTAGCTAGTATTTGAGGTAAATACCCTCTCACCTGGACAAAAGAGTTGATGGTATGATCGGGGCTGTGCGTAGTTCACTCTCAAGTCTTATTTTAAAAGTAAAAATTCTTGCAAAAGCGAAAAATTTGAGACTATCTTAAATCACTGACAGGAACCAGTCATTTCTGAAACTTCATAAGATTCAGATGACTCCTGGCCAGTTTGTGGCGTGCTGGAGCTAGTTGACAGATGTCAGTAGTCCTTTCTTATTCAGATGCATCCTTTCATTTCCATGTTCTTTCTGACTTTGCAAAATAAACTTGGAGAGGTAGATAAGGAAAAATGTCTAAAATCTCAGAGGAGACCAGGAGCCTTAGCTCTACGTGCATACAATAATAATTAACTTAAATATCATTATACTGTATGGTTGCCCTACCCATGGGTGTATCCAGCCTTTGGTGAGCAAGTGCCTAGAAGAGCAGACATTATTATAATTTTGCAAATTTGATGCAAGTTGACTCATGTTGGGACTTTCAGTAGGCAAAGTTTGGGAATTCTAATATTGCTTGTTACCATTTCATTCTTACTACAATTGTTGCTTTTATGAAAATAGTTGAGTCATTAAGCTGAGGCTACCTTTACCAGACCGTAGCTATTTAGGAAGTCTATATTTTCTAAGCGGCTATCCAGGATAAGGTAGATGTACAGTCTGAGAAAATGTTGCGTAAACTTTTTGTGTATGTGAAGAATTGTGAAGAGCTTACTTTGTGTACATAAATTAGTTATGCACTAAGGAAGGTGTTTGGATATTGCTGTGAAAGATGGTATAAACCTATTTAGTTTGTTTCACTGAGCCACTGCTATGTAGACGAAAGAATAACACCGGTTACGTCCATTTCCAAGATGCATACTCTTGCATAATCTTCCTTGGAGACACCACATAATCGTAAATACTTGTCCAGTACTCCGACTGGACAGGTTTTTCAGACCTTCTTCTTTTGAATTAGTTGATCTGCTATTAGTATGAGTGAATGTTTTGTGAAGGAAAGGCAACTTGAGATGGGAAGAGGCCAAAAATGTGTAATTTAACAGTATCTTTCACAGCATTTTAATTTTTACATATTAATTTTTCCTGCAGTGTATCCCTGTATCGGGGAAATTGCCGACCGCTCCGGTTTGAGCCGCCGATGCTGGATTTCCATGAACAGTAAGTTGAAAAATCTTTTATTCTGTCTAATTAGACAAATAGGAATAAAAAGCAAAATCGTATTGAGAGTGTTGAAAACTGATGGAGAAGATTTACATAACCTGGATTGATTAAAATTGTTCATAAGTGTAGTTAATGTGCTTGTTCCATAGACCTGGTGTTAGGCTGCTACATGTTCAAGATCACTATCAGCTGCTGTTGTTTTGGCAGTGTAGGTCTTTGGACTTGCTTGTACATTGCTCTGTAGAACGGAAACAATTAAAGTCTAAAATTTAGTGCACTGAGGTCAGATCACCTTTCTGCTTGTACTTAAGTCCTATGTCAGAGAGACTCTACTCTAGCATGTCTATTTTACTGTTGCTTTGGTGGCAAAAAGCTTTGTCAGTGGACCAGCAGTTACTAGAACAGTAATGTAGAGCTGTGAAAACTCCAGCCTCAAGGAGCATAAACAGCTTCCAGTACTGTGGCCCTGTGCTCCTCCACCTTGCAGCTGGTTGTTGTTTTGATTCTCAGTAACTGAGTGCAGTAGTTTACAGCAAACTTAACTTGTGACTTCTCTGAAAGATAAAAGAAAGGGAGAAGGAATTAAATTCAGCAATCTTGACAGTGTACCAATTTGTAATCAGTTCCTCTGAGAAATTCAGTGTTAGCTTTTCTTACTGGTAACTGGTTACTGTGAATCAGTAGCTGCAATAATTATTGTTAAGGGGTCAAAATAATTCCTGGTGTTGATGTATGTGAGTGCAGCAGCCTCTGTGCGTGATTGATGCTGTGACACAATGTAAACTGCAGTGAGGACATTTCAAACATTTTGTTAACACAACCCTGGAAGGAGGACAACAGGCCAGGTGTGCTTAGGTCAGTATGGCTTCCCCCCATCCTCAGCCAGCACTGCTACTGAAAGGCTGCTTTATTTACAGATAAAATAAAACCTGCCTGGACGTGTTCCTGTGTGACTTGATCTAGGTGATCCTGCTGTGGCAGGGGGACTAAATGATCTTTCAACATGCCTTCCAATCCCTAATGTTCTGTGATTCTGTGTGCTGGGTTTAAGGTTGACCTTTAGTTGGAAAAAGACTTCTAAAATCATAAAGAGATTTGGTGATTCTGTGATTCTCTTTCTGAAAGAAGTGAGGCTAGAACTGCACATTTGCACAAAGCAGTTTTCCAGAAATTATCTTTATACAAAAAAACTGAACATAATGTCACTACATAGCAAAGTTTCTGTAAAATGAGGCATTTTCACATATTTCTGCTCAAGCTACGTGAAAATGCCTCATTTTACAGAATTTCTGTACAGTCTGACAAAACTGTAACTTTTCTTGCTGTGTAAAGGCATAATAAATCACTTTGCCCCCTCTTCTGTATTCCTTCAAAATTTCAGTATCTCTAGCTTTTGATGTTGTCTCTGTTTTGTGTTTCATGTTAGTAACTGTTCCTGGTTAAAAGGTAAGCACCTTGCTCTGCTACATCTCTGCTATAACAAAAAATGAGTTATAGCCAACAAAGTTTACTGATGAGGGCAACGCAAACTCCTAATTGTACCGCAATTTGTGCTTTGTTAGTTACCCTAAACTTACCTGCTGACTTGGTTTTAAGTGATTTCCTCTTCAAATTGTAAGAGTGTTAGGTACATAATTTGACACTTGAGATGTAGATACCTTTTTCTAACAGGAATAAAGCATTTCTTTGATGTGCTCTGAATTTTCTTGCTTTTAAAAGTCATCTGTAGTGTTGCGTGCTTATCTGAGAAAGCTTCATGTGCCTCTTTGCTTTCTGGATTTCTAAAGATGACTTTTTTTCCTTGCTAAAAATAGATTCCAGGCAGTATCATAAATACTTCAAACTGTTCTTAATTATATTTTGGCTTCTTATGTACAGTGTTCTTGTCAGAGCTGTAAGCATTGGAGAAACACTGTAGATCTAGTGCACTGTTGAAGTAGAGCCAATCTCTTTCTTGGGAAGGGCTCCATACAATAAATGCAGAACTGCACTGGGGGATTTGCTGCCTTCTGTCAGTTACAATGGGAAAGTGGTGCGTTAAGATCTTGCTTTGTTACGTGTTCTATTCATTCTTTTTCTAACAGTATGTAATAATTTATCTATTGTAGTTTAGTTCACAGTCTTGGGTTCTGTTGCAGTTTAATTTGTAGGTGGTTGAGTTCACAATCAGTAACA
This sequence comes from Phoeniculus purpureus, assembly GCA_028565055.1. Lineage (NCBI taxonomy): Eukaryota > Metazoa > Chordata > Aves > Bucerotiformes > Phoeniculidae > Phoeniculus > Phoeniculus purpureus. The sequence goes on from JAOXOE010000001.1 coordinate 81,429,059, forward strand.
TGTCAAAAGAAAAGGTTTATGTGGGGGGCCTTAAAGTAATGTAAATTCAGTGTAAATGCTGAAGTATAGATTTTAAAGTGGACCAACTCTGAGAAGTGCTCAACCTTGTGGAGGAAATAAACTGCAGAGGCCACGTGCTGTGCTTTGGAAGTCAGATAATACAGATTTAAGGTTTTGCTTTTTTTTCTGTTTAAAATATACTCTATTTCCACCTTGAGATTCTGACTTTCTTTGTTAATAATGCATTTTAGGAAAGGTATAGACAGCACATTTAGAGTCTGAGTACTTTACCTAAGCAGCATTTCATTAATAGGGTAGCTGGCGGCATTTGGTAGAGAAAGCTTGTTTAAAGTTCATGTTTGTGAGCTATCAACATGTAGTATTTCCTATGGTAAAGTAAGTTGCAGTATTTAAATTCAGTTGTAAGTCAACCCATTGTTCCTGTGACAATTTCGATCTTCTGAGAGTACATGGATTTAATGTAATGTTTCAAAAACATGCCAACTAGAGCAGGAATAATATTTATTAAGTTGCTTAACCTAGGAGTCTCTTGAAATCAAAATCAGTTTAAGCTGATAAACAGGTGATGTGGATATGCTTTCTGAGTTCCACTTGGATATGAGATGACAATAGCCTTATACTTCTGTTTTATAACAGTTGGGAGGGGGAGTTTAATTTTATTATAAAATAAATACCATATTCTACCACCTTGAAGGCAGTCCAGGTAATCACACTTATCAAAAGAAATATATGCTGTGTGTTAGAATATGCAAATCCTTAGCTCACTTAAAGAGATCCCAAATGTTCTCTATATGTATTAAGCCTCTGGGAATGGGGTGGAACTGAGACATTCTTCATATAACTGCTCCAGGGGATTGCTGGGACTGAGTGGAATTTTCATTTGGTTGTTTAATGTGAAAGCCCTCTGCTTGTGTTTCTAAAGCAACACCAGTCTTCTTCTGGAACAAATTCTGCAACATGTTGGATATTGGAGATTTGAGGCTTTAAAGAAGACAAATGAGCATCAAAACCTCCACCCCAAACCAGCTCCACAACTAGCTGCCTTCTGTTCCTTGTAATATCTTTTAATCTGTTACTCTGCTTTGTTAAACAGGAATGGAATAATTGAGGTGTTCTAACATAAAAACAGTAGCCATTATGTTGTCTTCCATAGCTTTGGGAGTTGGTTGCTCATAGGCTATATTGACAGAACAGTCATTACGTTTATGGTTTTCTGTGCTTGAGACATTTCTTCATACTAGAGCGCTCGCAGGTGGCCTGTCTGGGTGAAGACTGAAGAATACTGTTGTGGAGCAGTTTTTATTCAGTTGCTGTTTGGTTCTTGCACCTGCTTTGTGGTAGAATTTGAATCTTCATAGATCTTGATATGTTGCCTTAATCACTGTTAATTCAACTCTGACTATATCAAAAGTAAAGTTTCAGTTTGTTGTAGTTAAATGTTCAGTAGCAGTTACTTTGGGTAACAGAGCACTTGGGTATTGAGTGTTTTTTGCATACTCTCAACACTATATAAGCTAGAACTGATTACTGTCAGCATTTCAAACAGTGGAATTTTAAAGTTGACCTAACACTGCTTCATAAAAGTGATAAGAATTGACACTTGTAGCAAATGTCGTATTTTAATACTCGATTAACATAAGCTTGTGTGATGAATGGAGGTTCTTGCTTCACTCAGTTTGAGCAAGGTCCCATTCTCTAGACAGAGCTTTCTGATTGGTAGGACGGTATTCTGAAAATCTCTTTCCATTTTGTTAACAAACAGCCTCACTTTACATTTCCTTTGAAATCTTCATTAGGGGGGTTTTAGTATCATTTTCATGTTTCTAATTGTGAGCTCTAGTATTTGGTAGGATATTCTATGAAAGCTTGAGCTGGCTTTGGAAGCATTTCCTTGGTAATACTCAAATATTTGAGACTTTCTTGCAGGTCTTGAGACCTTATGTTATGTTATGTAAGGTTAGCATAAGTTCTGCTAAGCAGTCTGTTTTCCTCCAAGAACTCTAATCTCTTAACAGTCAACAGTGGGGAGGTTTAGCAGCTACTAGAGAGTTTATCGAAATCACTAATTATCTTACACTTCACAGGAGCATTATTGCAAACGGTGAAAGAGCTTATAATGTGCAGCCAGGTGTTTACACAGTACATTTGATAAACTTCTAATGTGTGAATGTTTGAGATTCTTGGAGTTTTTTGTTAAAATGCTGCAAAATGAAGTGCTACTTTCCCTTGGAGTTTGTTAAATGTAAGAAACTACCCTTTGTTAAAGGGATCTATCTCTCAGTCCCCAAGGAGGAATGTGAAAGAAGGCATCTTTACTCATTCAAACAGGCACCTCACCCTTGTTAATTAGCATGTTCTCATCTAGGTGGGATCTGGTTTTTATCAGTATAGGTGTACCTGGCACATTATGGAGGGACAAAGAGATCAGGAGCAAAATCTTACATGCTTTGACATTTTATGTTTGCCTGAAGGTGTGTGTCTTCACCAGCTTCTTGCAATGAAATGTGCTCCAGGAAATTGTGCTGTAAAATTTGGCACCAGCTAACAGTATATTTGTGCAGATCATTGCAGCTTGATAATCCGCAGCCTGAATATCTCATCCTTTATGTGGTTATTGCTTGGGATGTAGGTTTATTAAAGGTGCCTGGTACACACTACATTTTACCTGGGTAGGACAAAAATAGTAGAAAAAGCCTGGTGATGTTTGTGCTATTTCTGCAGGTTTGGCTAACATCAAGCTTAAAGAATGTAAGGAAAGCTGTATCTGAGCAAAACGTAGTGCTGCAGTCATTATGTTAAACTGAGTGGTCCACAAAATAGTAAAATAAAACGTAGTCCTAGCAACAGATTTCCTTTTTAGTGACTTTTGTGTTTGTCACCTGTAATTATACTTGGTGGTTTAGCCTGGAAGCTGAAGTTCACTCTGATGTCTGTCATGGCTGCTTCCCTGCTAGAACTCAGCTGGGTTCTACAACCACATTGATATGCTGATCAAGTAATCTACCTCATCATCTGTTGCTTCTGCTTGATTCTTGGTTTTGGATTTTAAGCTCCCCTTATGATTGGTTGGAGTGCACTGTGATAGAGGAGGAGGATAGGCTTCCTTTCTCGGGGAGCTGCTGAACATGCTGTAAGGAAGACAAGTATCCAGAATCTGCAGTGTGGGAGGCAAAAGAGTTAAAACAAGATGCTGGGAGCATGTTTTTCATTGAGGAGAATGAGAAATAGCAGTGAGAAATAGGCAACAGACAGCTGATCCTCAGGAGAGATTGAAAGAAGTTTCTGCAGTGGTGTCAGAGTTGCACTGTTTTACTACTTTTTTTACTTTTCTGTGTGTGTGTGTCAGAGCATTTAAAGGTGTGACTACTTTCTCTAAACCAGTGCTTTGAAATTGCTGTTAGAAAAGTTTGCTTATGCCTTTCAGTTACCAAACAGATAAAGTACTCAAGCCCATTTATACTGGTGCCAGCAAAGAGGCATTAGAAGCAGTAGATTCAGAATTCGGAGGTATTTGGATATCTGTATCAGCAGACACTTTTCTCAGTTGTGCTTTTGTGGGTGGTTCTTGGTTTGGTTTTTGTTGGGGGTGGGGTAGAGATGGTGAACTTCAGAGTGCTGGCTCTCATTCACATTCCTCTGATCTGATATGCTTTTCCCTAGTAAGCGGAAAGCAGGTGTATAGGTTTACTGTTTGATTCTATTGATGAGCGGAGTAGCAGTTGGAACAGTTAATGCAAAACATCACAGCCGTTAACCATTTCCTTTTTTCATATTCCCCTGTGTAGTGGCAACAGATATTCATATTCCTGCTAGAGCAGGAAGATCACACATGTAGGCAGCTTTTGGCTTTAGAGAAGGAGATTCCACAAACTCTCTGGACAGCCTGTTCCAGTGCTCTGCCACCTTCAAAGCAAAGGAGTTTATGTTTAGATGGAACTTACTGTGTTCCAGTTCGTGCCTGCCCCATGTCCTGCTCACTGAGAAGAGTCTGGCTCCATCCTCCTGACACCTGCTTTTTAGATGCTTAAAAGCATTGAAAATATCCACTCTCAGGCATGTCTAGGCTACAAAGACCCAAAGACCATCAGCCTTTCCTCATAAGAGAGATGTTCTAGTCCCTTAATCAGTGTTGTATCCCTTCTCTGTATCCACTACACAGGAGTTCAGTGTCCTTGAACTTGGGAGCCCAGAATTGGATAAAGTACTCAGCAAGTACTTTGTATGAATATTTACATGAATACTTAGCAAGGCATAGGGGGAAAAGAACTTCTCTTGACCTGATGGTCATAACCCTCTTAGTGCCTCATAGAGTCCATTGGTGGTCATGGCTGCAAGACCACTTTGCTGAGTCACAGTCAAGCTGTTGTCCACTGGGACTCCCAGGTCCTTCTCTGCAGAGCTGCTTTCCACCAGGTCAGCCCCTAACCTATACTGTCACATGGGATTATTCCTCCCCAGATGCAAGACCCTACATTTGACCTTGTGGAACTTCAGTGGGTTCCCTTTCAGCCTGTCCAGGACTTGCAGAATGGCAGCACAGCCTTCTGGTGTGTAAGCAGCTCCTTCTCAGTTTTGTATCATCAGTCAAACTGTCAAATTTGCTGCAAGTAAACTCTGCCCGTTCATCCAGGTCATCTGTTTAGCTCAGGTTTCCTAAGTAGGAGGTTCAGTCTGTTACCGCAATCACGGTAAATTGTGGTGTAGTATGATTAGTACTACTACATTCTCCATTCAAGGCAACCTTTAATTCACAGCAAACTTTAGCTGCTCTTCTGAGACACACATAACACCCCCCTAGTAAAAACACTGCAACTACAATAGCACTTACTAATTTGGCATGTTAAAGGTAACTGAGGGTGAGAGAACAACTAATCATCACTTCAGGTACTACAGATAGTAATTCTCCTAAGTTGTTTTGCATTGCTTGCAGCCTGTGGAGCAGGTTAACATGGGAGGGTGTGCTGCATGGCATACACATAGCCTTAAAGCTAAGAGTTAGCTATTTTGAATTCCAGACTTTAATTTGGAGCAAACTGTAATCTGCGCACTGTATTACTGCTCTGGTCTTGATGCTCAATACACATGTGTTAGAAGGCATGAAAAAAAGATAAGGTCTGAAAAATAACTGGTGAAACAAGAATGTATTGTTACATCAGCTTTTGTAAGCAAAACCAAGAAGCCCAAAGCTTGTGTGGAATGAATTGTTAGCACGTCTTGTTACTGAAATTGTGTACAGTTGTTTAGAAATGTTTTCTTTAAGGTATGACTTCAAATGACATAAACAAATGAAATGGTTGTTGCTGCTCATGTCTGTTCACTTCGTTGAGTAGAGTGTATTGTAAAAATAATTCCAGAAAAACGCAGGGTTCTGGGTAAGACTACGTACAATTTATTTGGGGAAAAAAAAATACTGCTTACAGTTTTGTCTAGGGTGCATTTTCCTTATTTTAAGGAAAGTTCCACACAGCAGCTTAAGTAATAGTTTTGAGATTCTATAGCACGTGAGTGGAAAAGCTTGTGTCCTCTGATTCTGAAGTGAAAAACCTGAGGAAAATACCATGTTAGCTAAGCCATCAGGAAAGTAATGGTAATGATGATACTGAAGTGATTCTTCAAGGTAAAGTTTATGTGTGTGACTTGAAAAGCTGTTTAATGCAAAGTTCAGTTGTCAGTGGTCAACCCCATTATCTTCCTGTCAGTTTTAATGGGAGAGAGTGCAGCGCTCTATTTTCTAGAATTCTAACACTTCAAAAACACTCCTTCTCTGTTTCGGCAGGCCGGTCGGAATGCCAAAAATGGAAAAAGTTTACCTACATAACCCTAGCTCAGAAGAAACAATTACATTAGTATCAATATCTGCTACAACGTCACACTTTCATGCATCATTTTTTCAAAATAGGGTAAGTTACTTCGCTTTCTCAAATTGAGCTCTTCCTTTCCCGCCCCCACCCCAGGAGGGAGCTTGATTTCCTTCACTTCTTTAAATGAACTGCTTACTGCAATAATGACAGGCCTTAAAGTATCAAGATCCTGTAGTTCCTGATCTCACATCAGTTATCAAGCAAATTTGAACTGAACATAGAAACACACACAAACCCTACTAGAAGGAATGAAATCCTACTTCCAGTAGGAGTTCCAGTATAGTCAGGAGTTCTGACGATGCTGGAAGCCTGTACTGTAACTGACAGCTGAACAGCAAGTCTCCTTTGATGCTGAAGCGACTAAGCATACATTGCCTTAGAGCACACTCAGGAACAAGTTGTTCTTACAATTTTTTCTGAAAAATCTTAGTCCAGAGGAACAGTGTTAGTGTGAAGCAGTCACTCCAGTGTACTACTGCAACCATACTACAGGAACTTGCAAGTTAAAAAGCATGTCAGCAGGGTTAACTCCTAACCACACTGCTGTCAGATGGTGCTTCAGTTTCAGTTTTGTCTGCAGGGCCTGTGGCTTGTCAGGGACCATGAAAATACTAAAACATTCAGAAAACCCTTCTATAATCAACCTTTCTCACTTTCAGAAGTCTTGAACTAATTGCCTTTCTACAATGTTCTGTAAAGTTTCAGTGCAAAATACTTCTGTTAAGCTGAACTCTGAAGTTCAGAATTTAATGTAAAAATACAGTTAAATATGGTCCTGCACTAGATAATACTTGTAAAATATTGGGGTTTTTTTTCTCTTTGATCTAAAACTTCTACTTTTCCCTATAAATCCATAGCAGACTTTCTAACTTCAGTTTTCTATAATATATGAAGATCTTCTGTAGCACATTGCCCATATGCAGGTTGGAATGAGTTTTTACTAAACAGTTTTGCTTATTTCTCTGCTTGCTTGCTTTTGTGTTTCCAGAAAATTCTTCCAGGAGGGAATACGTCCTTTGATGTTGTTTTTCTTGCAAGAGTAGTGGGGAATGTAGAGAACACTTTATTTATTAACACTTCTAATCATGGGGTATTTACTTATCAGGTAAGAGAATTACACTCTTTCTGAAAAAGTTGAAGTGTGAATCAACCAGAGCAGTATCTGTTAGGTAATGCTTAACTATCTAAGGATATTTGCACAGTAGGGTTATATTTAATATCAGTCCAGCTAAAGTTGTTTTCATCCCCTCCTGCCTGTCTTGCAAGTTATCTGTAGGGCAAGCACAGTCAGCCAGATTGATGGAATTATGTAGGGTTTAAAATTCTCCCAACAGCTTGACTGTGTTTGTGTTGTTTTAGTAGCCCAGTGGAGTGATGTAGCTCATTCTTTAGTAGTCATTTGATACAGTGACAATGTTGTTCATTAAACTGGCAAAAAGTTACTCGAGATTCATAAAGCTAAAACAGACAGATGAGAGAATCTGAAAAATCTGAGAAGCGAGAGCACAGTTATTGAAAGAGTATGACTCTTACCATGGTAATGTTTTGGAAACAACAATAAAAAACACTTCCCATATGGGTTGTCTGTTCCATAGTGATGTGATTAAAGAATATTTCACATCTTTTTAACCTGGAGCTGTTACTAGTGTTTCCAAGTATCGGAAACAAAAGGATGGTATTTTGACTTCCTGTGTTCTAAATATTTCAATGTCAGTAAGTAGTAGCTATAGGAAATGAGCTTTAACTGCCGACTAAACCAGTGTCTTTATTTCCATACTGTAGAAATGAAGCAGAGTGCTTGTAGATTACTAACAGTGGTGCGCGTGTGCTAGGCTCTGCAAGTTACATCCAGCTGCTTAAGCTTGTTTTTCCTTTTTTTTTCTGAACCAGGTGTTTGGCATTGGGGTACCAAATCCCTATCGATTGCGCCCATTTATTGGGGCACGAGTTCCTGTAAATAGCAGTTTTTCTCCTATAATAAATATACATAACCCTCACAGTGAACCTTTGCAGGTGAGCCTTAGAGAAAACTATTAAATGTTCATGTATGTTTATGATACTAAAGTGAAATGTTGCTCATTTTGACACTTCATAAAATTCTGTTTGAACTTTAAAGCTATTGGAGGCCAAGTCTTTTACACTATATAAATGTTTTTTCTGTTTCAAATGCAAATAATTTGTTCCAGAAATCATAGATTATGCTCAAATACCTTAATTTGCTAAATTGGGGGTTTACTGTGACATTTCAATTTTTAAAATGCTTCTAATTACTGCAAAACAAAGAATTAAACTTCACTGGTGATTAAAAAAAACACCAAGTAAAATAGTACTTGTGCTTTTAAGCCAAGTGTGCCTAGTAGTTTCCTTCTGCTTGTTTTGCCTGGCAAAAGATGCCTTTAAGGTGCAAACTTCTATATATCATTGGCAATCATTTGTATATTGAGGCGCAGGACTGATGTATGTACCTAACCAAACAACTAAATCAATAATTTGCGGATAAACATGATCCTATTCTGTTACATAAGTGATCCACAAACTGTGAAATGCTACAGAAAAGACATAATTGGACGTAATTATGGTACTACCAAATGAGTGTATCGTACTTAAAGTGGATTTATAAGATATTCCAGTGATCAAATAGTTGTCTGTTATTATAATACTTCAGAACCAAACCAAGATCCCTTTCAAGTGAAGTGCTAACATTTCCTGTTACCTGCCTCAGGTGGTAGAAATGTATTCCAGTGGAGGTGATCTCCATTTAGAGCTTCCAACAGGTCAGCAAGGAGGTACAAGGAAGCTATGGGTGAGTAGTCATGTCTTGCAATGTTAATTGCACTTGTTTAGGGAAGGTTTTATTTTTATACAATTTTAGATTTGAGGAGTTTTTTTTAACCAACTTTGTTCTTTGTCACTTAATCATTAAAAGTACTCCATACAAATTGAAACAACAACAGAGTATTGTTAATTGTATGGTAATAGGGATTGAATGGTTTTAATTTTAAACAGTAATCTGCATTGAACTACGTTTTTTTCAAAGGAGAGGAGTGTTTTGCAATAGAATGAACTGCACCTACTGAAGCATTCTGGACATAATTGATTTTAAAAAAATAAAGGTCCTCATGTTTTGACAGTTTTAGTCAAATGACTTTGCTTCTAAAGATAGCCCCTTCTGTGTTGTCCAAATAAAACATGGGGAGTGTTGAATTCTGTAGCTGTTAGTAGGTGTGTAGCAAACATGTTAGAGCCACAAACGAAAGAATAGAATAAATGCCTAGTTTATTCAGAGTTCTTTTTCTGGAGCATGTGGTTTTTCAGGTTCTCTAGGCCAGGTTGGCAGTTAAAGCAATGTGAAAGCTTCCAGTGTATTGTATGGAAATGTTGTTGGGTTAATACTACTTAGCACTAATTCTCGTAATTGTTTTTCATATCAGCCATTGGTATTTCAAAACAGTAAGACAACTAGAAGAAATTAATTAAATCGGGGGGGGAAACACTAAAATATATCAATGTATTTGCTACGTCAAGAGCTGCACCGCAGTTAGAAAAAGCTGGAAAGTAGAACTTATTTGCAGTGTGGTGATGATACATTGACATATAGAAGGACATCATTGTCTAAAATTTTATTGATGCAAATGTTTGGATGATTGCATGAAGCAGTCTACATATGCGGTAGTGTATTTGTAATCACTGTCTGAAGTTTCTTCACGGATCTGACAAACCTTGCATCTCTAGTTGTACATTTGGAAGAGTCAAATCACAACCTTTGAAACATTAATGAAAGTCTGTGTAATGTACAGTCTGTGAGGAGTGCACAAACAGAACCTGAAAGCTTCTTAGTTCAAGAACTCACCAGCTAGTAGCAGTTGAAACGAGTTAGTTTGATATTCAGCAATTCAAAGAATACACCTACAGTCATTGTGCCACGAAAAAAATGTGGCTTGACCTCCAGAATGGATTGGTATGTGCATATACACAGAGGAGATGTAAAAGACAGTCAGCACCTGTATGGATTATTTCCTTCCAGTTCCTGCATTACTTCTGTTTTTGTATAGCCCTGAAACTACTGTGCACCTTGTTTCTGCTTGGAAGAATAAGCAGTTAGAATATGCAAAAAATATCTGATGTTACTGCAGTCAATAACATTTACATGAGTAGATTTTGTTTGTTAACAGGTTTTGGCAATTTAGTTTGACTTTTTGCCACAATTTTAATATATAAAACTTAAACGGGATGTGAAAGTCCTAGTCTAAATTGGTATCATATTAGATGATTACAACTATCCTTTCTGAATTTAATGGTAATTTTAATAACATTGCAGACAGTCTCATACTACTACCACATCTTTTTTCTCTTAATACAATTTTACGCAATGCTTCTACTTAAATATTGTGGTATAGCAGCTTTTTTTGTCTGTGCTGCAATCTCATATATGTGCTTTGATTATTCACCAGGAAATACCCCCCTATGAAACAAAAGGAGTAATGAGAGCCAGCTTTTCTTCCAGAGAAGCAGATAATCACACAGCCTTCATTAGAATAAAAACAAATGCCTCAGACAACACAGAATTTATCATTCTTCCCGTTGAAGTAGAAGTTACAACAGGTCTGTAGAAAAGCTGTTGATTTGTTTTTGGGGGGTTGGTTTTGGGGTTTGTTTTTTCTGAAGTTGTTCAGATTAGTTAACTTTTATTGTTAGCAAATGTTAACTTCTTTGTTTTCTTCCTTAAAGCACCAGGAATTTATTCATCAACAGAAATGCTAGATTTTGGTACACTACGAACACAAGGTAAACTATACTTCAGGTCTCAAAGTACTTATAAGGAGTAGGATGGGAAGGGGAAAGCCCAGTTATCTTTGTGCAATGATGCCTTTAAAAAATCTGAAGTTTCAAAAGCAGGGTAACAGCATGTAATGACTGCACGTATGTACTCACCTGTACAAGATGTGTACAAGCAAACAGTAGTTGGCGCACTGAGTTATAAGTCTAGTAGTACTCATTATGGGAGACGCTGGTCTTACACGATTGCATGTGGCTTAGTCTGCTTAATTTGTGAGCTTGTTTTGGAAGATTGCTTTACATCTGTAAGTTTTAAGAACTTTCAGACACAGAGAATAGTGAAAGTATGCAATCTTAATCGGGTTTTTTGCTTATAAGATCTCTTTAATTTTCACTTAAATATTTGTGCCTGACATTTTACACTTTACATAAATATTTAGTGACATAAAAATGTGTTTATGGCAGAAAGTAGTAAAACTGAAGATATCTTTTGAAACTTAAAAGGGTCTAAGTACTGAAGAAAAACAGTAAATGTCATCTTTTGACTGAAAATAAGTAGTTTCCGAAGTACTTTTCCTTGCAACTTACTTAACATGTGTAGATTTTTAAAATAAAATTAGTGTCTGCTGAATACCAGTGCATCTGGTTATTGCTTTTACTCTGTTCATGTCTTAATGTATTAGAGATAATGAGTCCTTAGCTGAAACATGTAATAACTAATCCACAAAGATGCAGTTTTAAAGTGTGTCAGATTTTTGGGAGTCACTGTTTGACTAACATGACAGTACAGCCAGTCAAAACTTATACAAATTGACTTGTTCAGTTTTTAAGAGAAACCAGCTAGCACAGATGACTAATAGTGCCTGTTGAATTATGTTAAAATAGCCTAATAGCCAGGTGTGTTTTTTGTTCTTTAACAGATCTGCCAAAAATTTTAAATCTGCATTTGTTAAATTCAGGAACAAAAGATGTGCCAATTACAGTAAGTTTTATTTCCTTTCAATTTGAAACTTTCTACTGGGATTTACTTTCTGTCATAAAAATGGATCATTCACAGGTTCACCGTGGAGTTAGTGTTCAGAATTAGAAGTTAGGTGATACGTAACTGAAAACGTAACTTAAAAATTAAGACTTCTAATCTAGACGTGTTTTAAAGTCATTTGCTTCACAGCCTTCTCTGAACGGCTGCTTCAGCATTTATAGACTGTGCCTTTATTACCTGAGCTTCTGTGCTTGAGAACAGTAACTACTGTTCAGTCAATGACAGATTAATGCAGTCTGTGTCATTTTTCTGCCCTCATCACACAGTCCACGAGAGTGCGTAAAGTGGTTGTCCAACATAATCTTTTAAGATGAGGAATGAGTACCTTTCAAGAGCGGACTGTAGAATGACCCTTGTTTCCCTGAGGTTATCTACTTTTCAGCTTGCAGTAAGAAAAAATCCTGCAGACACTCCGGAGCCCTTTCCAGTGAGATCGCTGCAGCTGCACATAAACTGCAGCCAGCTTCAGAATTCTAGGTTTCAGATTTGCTGCTTTCTATTTTTACTACAGAACTTTGGCTCTAGTCTAGGAGGACACTGTTGTTCATTCATACCTTTTTCCTGTGTGATTTTTCTCATTGCCCACTATATTTCTCACTTCTTCCTTCTTCTCTTCTGTCTTCCAAGTTTTCAAGATTTAGCTGTATAGCTAAGATATACCTTATCCCAGTGCTCTTGGGAAAGTGTTGAAGTGTTTAAAAGGAAATCAGAGGAGCCAGAAGAATGACTGAAGGATTGGCAGAAGTTTCTTGATGAGCTCTTGGAGACCATGTCTGTGTTTTTTAAAGCTTATAGCTGTAACCATAGGGAACTTTAAAAGTAGAGGTCTAACAAAAACATCAGATACTGGCAACTGAGGTTAGATTAGCTTAAACCAGAAAGGACACATTTTTAGTAATGATGACAACTTTCTGCTGCCATAGCAAGCATTGTAAGGGACTGTTAACTTGTTCACTAGTCATTTTCAAGTGTCGAAACTATTGGTATAGTGCAAACAATTTAATTTATCACAGTTCTGATGATGGTTGCTTTAATGAAGTCAGATGATCCAATAAAGTTTCTCATGTCCTGGTAAGGAATCAGCTTCCCTAAGGTATTTTTATTTTAAAGAGACCTATATATGGCTTTTACAATAAAAGGGGTGGTAGATTTGTAATTTTCCCAGCTCTCTCTGCTGCCTCATGTCTATCATCTTAGATTTGCCAGGATTTTGGCATAGTCAGTTTTTTGTGGATTGTTTATCTTTTTTTAAACCACTTGTAATCATTTATAATATCTGCTAATGTCGTATATAATTGGTCTCGGTGATCCTGCTGTGGCAGGGAGATTGGACTAGATGATCTTTCAAGGTCCTTTCCAATCCCTAAAGATTCTGTGATTCTATGATCATTCATACTCTTCCATTTTAAAAAAAAAAACCTCCAAAAAAGACCTAGCCTCTTTTTTAAGCTGTGAATTTTAGATTGTAAAATGTGGATCATAGACTGGGGTCTAATGGCAGGCTATTATTTGATAAGCCTTCTAACATGTCATGATAGAATGTTTCCAGAGAAATTGCATTTTTTTACAGTGTATCAGTAAATTTGGTGGACTTAAAGCTTTTAAGACTCAGTTGTGCGATGATGAAGTTGCCATGTAGGTTCAGATGTCATAGATTTTTTTTTTTTAACGTGTGTTGCACGTGGCACGTGAAGTCAATTAGTATTCTCATTAAGGCACAGCTTTCTGAAGTTTCTAACTTCTCTAGCGCTTGAAGCACTATGTGAATTTGTGCTGCTCTGCCAGTCAAGGAATTTCAAAGTATAAGGAAGGGCTAAAGGATTTTTGGAAAGAACCTGGAGAATAGCTTATTCCTAGGAAAGCTTGAGAAATGGATTCTTGACCCTTTAGAGCTAGGATTTAAAAGCAGTGAGACAGAGCTCTATGATAAATTTCATCTTAATGTCAGAAGAAAAGGCCAGGGCTATATTTAGCATATATTTCAGCGGGCACTGGAGGAACTGAATATCTTCAGGTCATCTGTGTGTGTGAGACTAATACTGTTGCCAGAGTTGTAGTTGCTCTTTAAGTACTTACTCATGCTGTGGTCCAACAAACTGGTTGAGGAAAGTATGAGTGAGTCACTTGACTTTCTTTTTTGAGTTCTAAAATACTTATGTCTTAATTACATTGTTTAGGGTTTTTGGTTGTTAGTGAGAATTGTTTTTCATGACTCAGTGAACTGTTACTGTGCTGGAACAATTGTTGAATACTCTTTTATCGTTTCTCTAGATGAGAATGGTGTATTTCCTTAAGGCAGTTTAAGCCCATGTGATTGCTTAAAGCTAATCACATTTTAAAATTTGAGCTCTTGGCCATATTTCATGCATAAAGAATCAGGAGCTTCAGGACAGCTCTATATTCAAGCTGCTTCCTATCAGTTTGGAAATAAAATTATTTGTATAAGAACAAAAGTAGGTACCAACTTAGGCGTTATGTTTTCATTCTGCATATTTGAGTGCACATCTCAAAGTTATAATGGGAGAGTTACCTTAAAAGATTAAAATGTATAAGTAGTTCATTCCAGATGGTGCTTTATGGTGAGAGTGTACTTTAGTTAGGTGTATCTCTGTTTAAACTGAAGGCCAAGTTACTTCTGACAACATGATTATCTGTAAAAGCAAATAAAACAGTACAGAGATGGTTCTGACACTGATGGAACCAGCCCTCGTCTGCTGCTTGTAGCCAAGAAGAGCGGTTTTTCCTCTTGCATCAGGATAGCTGTGTCTTTATTGTCTGTAAGCAAGAAGTCTACAGGTTGCTCAGTGTAGGTGTGCAAGACAAAACTGTGCTTGGGAGCCTGCTGACAGGCAAACAGTATGGATGAACATGTGCCAGTGTTTCCACTCATACTCCTCTTCAGTTTATTAGGGTAGTCTTGAGAGTCTGAGTGTCCTTAATTAAGCCTTTGAAGTCTTTCCTATTTAATGGCTGCCGTAGCACGGAGCTTTCTCCCTTCTGTGCTCTATAGAACATTTAAGATGATATTCTGCTGTTACACTAACTACTGAATTTTATCTTCATACACCAGAATCGGGAATCTTGACTGAGGCACTTCATGGGACAGCCATGTGTTAGAGAAGCATGTCTATTTAAAATTCACCTTTCCCACTGAAGTTGTTAGGAGATTTTTTTCTGAGAAGATTGATGGTATTAGATTCTAGATGGAACTTGGTTTGCATGTATTCTCATGGCCTGTCCACATTTGATCGTAAGGCACATGTCACAAGAAGTTTTGGTGATGAAGTGTGAGGCAAGTGAAGCTGAAAGGGTTCTTAAGGATGTTCGGTTTTCCTTTAGTTTTCTTATTCTGGATTTCCTTCTAGCATGTAGAAATGCACTTAAACAGCTTCTTGCATTAAAAAAAAAGGAGACTAGTAGTGACTATCCTTTTTGCTTTGCAAAGCGGTAAATGTGATTACAGCTTTGGTTTTGTCTGCTTTAAGAGGGGTTTTTGTAATATTTCATTAGAAGAAAGTGGTGATAATTGTGAAGTGACTGGTGAAGAGAATAGCAAGGAACTGCACCAAGTGTATGGATGTGGTTGGCAGAGGTCAATACTACAAATCCAAAATACAAAACTGCTGGTTCAGCTTACAAAGATTATTCATTAGCTGCACAAGTAGTGCTGCTTTTTTCCTCCAGGGATCATACAGTCTGAACTTAGTTATGTGTGCACAGTTTTATAGCTTTGATTTACAATCAAGGACAGCTTACAGGGAAGAACTGTAACTGGTGTGTACCACTAGCTGTATTCTTTCCTCCTCTCTGACACAAAGTCTGTTGGCTTATGAAGCAGGTGCCTAAACCTTTGCGGCCCAGCATAAGGTAAAGCAGCACTCATTTCAGTGCTATTTGCAGTAGCTTAACAGCTGCGGCAATGAGCAGCTGAGCTGTTCTTAACAGCAGGAGAAGACAGCTGGGGAGAAGGAATCATGGCAGCCACGCTCACTTTAGGCCAAACAAGAATAAGATCATTTAACTGCTCCGCGCCCAGTTTCTGAGTGGAACCTAGTCAAAGAGATTTACACTAATCTTTATAATATCTTCAGGTGTTGACAAGGAATCTGTAATGCCACTGCACAGCAATAAGTATCTGTGTGCAAATTCACTCTGGCTGATAACTGACACAACTGCAATGCCAGTAATGCCAAATTTAACTTTTCCTTGTATCTTGAAGGAGTAATCATCAAGATGTGAAAGGTGATCTTGTAAAATGTTGGTATGGAATGTAGTAACGGGTTTACAAAACAGTGTTGATACAGTTTTGGGTGTTCTGAGGTTTTTCTGTTGTTTTTGCCTTTTTCGTGTGGCAGCTCTGCAGGCTTAGTGTAGGGTCAGAGACAAGGTACATACTTGTATCATCTGCACTAGTTAACAGCCATATTACTGAGCGCTCCAGAAACAATTAGCCTGGCTAATGTAACCCTGCAGCATTAAGAATACAGAATAAATTCTTAGTTTAAATGACGCTTGTGTTCTATTACTTGAACATGTTTGGGGCCCTTCTGTCGCTTCATCCAGCATTCCCAAGGAGAACTCTTGTATTGCCCATTTTCCTGCATACTGACTGAGTAACTTGCAGGAGCTGAAAAAACGTTCCAAAGCCTCTTAAAACACTGCTTTGTTATAGGACAGACCGATCAGTAAGAACTTGAGCAAACTAGTTGCAGTTGTATCACTTTGAAAGGCACACGAAGGCTGCACGGTGTGTTTACAACAGTAAATTGACAGGTCTTTCATATTTTGATTGTTTGCAGAGTGTTAGACCTACACCACAGAACGAAGCTATTACAGTACATTTCAAGCCAGTTACATTAAAAGCCTCTGAAAGTAAATATACCAAAGTTGCAAGTATTAGCTTTGATGGTAAGTACTGTTCCTCTCTTCTCAGTACTCGTCAAGTGTTTCCTGAAACTTGCTGAAACATCATGGTTTTTTTCCCACTCTCTTAATTGTGGGAAGAAAATGGAATTTTCCCACCTGGAAAAGGCTTACCATTCTTCTAACCAGTGATTTTTTTCATGGGGTTGTCTCAGATCATAATCAGCAAGTCACTTAGGCTGGTAAATACTGGTGAGACAAGATGGATTTCTTCATTCTTCTATTAAAACAAAAGCAGTATTCTTATGTTAAGACAGTTATGATTTAAAATATATTGTTAGTCTAAATAGGCATTTGTTTTGGAGAAACTCTAACAACAGAGGGCATGTTCTTCACAGTAATGTATGTTAGAGGAGAATATATATCTTGGATTGCCCATAGATCCTCCTAAAGGTTCAAAAAGAAACCTAATTCATGTTTCTTTAAAAAAAAAATAAAAATTGATGTTCAATTGCTGATGGAAATAGGGTTCTTGAGAAACTTACTGTGACATCTGGCTAATTTTGGTGTTTTGAACTCATATTAAAGAAAACAGGAGGCGAAAGTGAAAAAGCCCTTTACTGGTACCTTTCTTACAAATGTATGTTATGTAAACCCAGCTTCTGACTTTTGTTTATATCTTTATGAAAGAAATGTTGGGTCATTTTCCTCCTACTTAGTGTGACTGTAAATACGATACTGACATTTTAGAGAAGGTGCCTCAGTTTTTGTAGAGAATTTAATCAACTTTCAGAAGGCTTTTTGACCTATTCAGGTGTTACTGCTTTGAGATACTACTTGGTGCTGTAATTCTTTCTACCTGGATTGACTAAAAATTGAAGTCTGTAGATGCAGTGTTTTTCATGTAGACATAGTTTTATAAGTGTTATGAATAGACAGACAGGAGAGGATTAATTTTTATTCTTGTCTGTGGATTAGTACTTAAGCATTTAATGGCTAACTGTAAGATGAGTAAAGTATGTTTTAACCTATGAATAAATTCTGACATACCACCTCAAGCTGACAGCGTTGAGCTAATATGGTCAGATTTTGAAGCTGGAGGGAGCTGTTACATAAGAACCTGTTGACTAACATGGCTCTTGAAATGAAAGGTGGATGGGGGAAAATACTCAGTCAAGCAGCTTAATGTGTTTAAGAGATTTCCCTGTTGAATTCTAATCGCTGAAGCAGTTAGCTCTAAATATTTGCTGTTTCAGCTATCCTAACACATGTCGGTTGCTTATTGAAAATTTTTTAAGATCTATATTTCTTTTCCATGATACTTAATTTCTGGGCTAGCTATGTGCTTTCATTCATTCATGATAGTTTAACCCAGTAGTTAGTTTTTTTGGTCTGTTTTAATAAATTTCTTATATTCTTGCATGTACAGCATCAAAAGCAAAAAAAGCATCACAGTCTTCTGGGAAAATAACTGTTAAAGCAAAAGAGAAGAGCTACTCCAAACTAGAAATACCGTATCAAGCAGAAGTGTTGGATGGGTAAGTTTACAGTAATTGAACATGATTTAAAACTTACATGCTGTAAATTAGCTGATGTAGCAGGGAATTTAGCCTTTCTAGGGGAAGAGGGGATAAAGAGGTGATACCCAAGTTTTCAGAATCTGGGCCTATTTAGCACTACAATTACTTGTTTCACTTGTTCTGGTTTTACACTACTGAATGAGGTGGCCTTTAATAATGCATAAGCTGGTTTCAAGGCTTGCGTTCAAAGTGACCTGAGTTGTTTTTCAGAGTACTTGAAAGCATGGGTGATAAGACATTCAAAAAATGCAGTGCAGAAAAAGTTCCCAGCTTTGCATTTGCTGTTCTATCTCTGTATGAAGTAAGGGTAGAGAAACTATTTTTGGGTTTTAGCAAAATTTTGGTGGAAGCCAGTCAGAGCTTCCTTATTTTTTTAATTTATTTACAAAGTTGACTACTTTATCAATAGACTAAACCTTAGCTTTTGTGCTGGAGACAGCTGGTCTGGTTAATAAGGAATATGCATGATTTGCAAACTCTTAATACTTCAGCACTTGCTTTTAGTCCTCCTGCTTATTCACATTTTCTTATCTAGCTGAATTACGCCGTTGACAATGCTCCTCTAGTGCTAACAATACTATCGTTGCAGCGTGCAGTGGGCCATGTACCTTTTTTACTGTGCAAGTGAATGAATGTTACTCTTTCATGTAAGAAAAATGCTGTATGTTGGAGGAAAATATTTTTCTCATGCTGTTTTATTTTAATAGGTACTTAGGGTTTGATCATGCTGCCACACTCTTTCACATCCGTGACAGTGCTGCTGATGCTTTGGAAAGACTGATCCATTTGACAAACACATTCAATTTTGCAGTCCTTATACACGACATTGTACTACCAGAAGAAGCAAAACCGATGTTTAAAGTAAGCCACATTTCCGCCGATGTTCTTACCTAATAGCAAATGTTTAAATGTTCTGTGCTTGTTAAATTGTAACTGTGATCTTCATTGTTTACTGATCTAGGTCCAGAACTTCAGTAAACCAGTCTTAATTCCGCCTAACGAATCCAGATATATATTTACCCTTCATTTTATGCCTTCCACATCATCTGTTCATATAGATAATAATATTCTACTTATCACCAATGCTTCTAAATTTCACCTACCTGTCCGAGCGTACACAGGATTTTTAGATGTAAGTAAATTCCTTTTTTTAAGCATCTCTGTTCTAATTAGAAGCAGACTTCATACAACAACTGTTTAGTAGAATAATTCTTTATTCTACTTCTGTGGGGGAAAAAGTTCTTACCTTAAACAGCTTCAGTTACTGCTGAAAAATTCCTCTTTGTTCCCTTAGAGAGAAATGTGTAGATTTTTGAGATTGTCGTGATATTGTTGTATTAGACTTAGCCTTTGTTAATGGGCTTGGAGTTTGACCACATTTTATGTTTAACTTACGCTAAAACACCTTCATCAATCTTTCTAGTACTTCGTGCTGCCTCCAAATACTGAGGAACGATTTATAGATTTTGGCGTATTGAGTGCAACAGAACCAAGCAGCATTTTATTTGCAGTCATCAACAGCAACCCAATAGAGGTAAGGATGGGTATATTCTTTAGTTTGCCTGGGAAAAAAAATTCACATCAGTTTTGTTACTGAAAATGGTATATTATCTTCTTTTTAAGCTGGCTGTAAAAAGTTGGCATATTATAGGGGATGGTTTGGCCATAGAACTTGTAACAACTGAAAAGGGAAACAGAACAACGATAATTGCAAACCACCATGAACTACAAAACGCTAGTGCATCCGATCAGTCTTCAGTAAGTAATCTTAATTCATTGCTTAAAGCTAAATTTCGGAGAGGGGGACAGGGAGACAAACCTGTATCCCTTACAGCTTCTTACAGTTTCATTTTAAGGGGGTGGGGAAGATGAGAATTCTTAATTTTTGTCTGAATTTTAAGCAGTGTTACGTTCACATTGGTTAAATTTTGCAAGTGGACGCTTGAGAAACAGTAATCTATACCCTCAGGTGATGCTCAGCATTTCTGTGGGAAGAGTGGGATTTATCACCTCAAGAAATAGTTAATTTTTGTGTTAGGAACTTAAGTGTTTGAATTTTTCTTTTTATCATTGACAGTGGTTTCAAATGGATTTTGTTTCAGTTTAAAGATGTAAAGGATGTTTGGTGATGTGTTTTTAGTATTTCTTTCCATTGAATGAAATACAGTGGATGATTCTTTTTCTACCATTTACAGGTGATACTAGCTTCAGGTTATTATGCTGTGTTTAGAGTAAAATTAATAGCAAAAGAACTGGAAGGAATTCATGATGGAGCGGTACAAATCACAACAGACTATGAGGTATATTTATTGTCTATTTACGGGTGTTGTCCAAGTGATACGTTCGGTTCTTAAGCATAAAGTTTGTATTGTATTAGTGAACAGATTCCAAAACCAGGAAGAAAATGAGGTAGAAAGGGACCGGTGGAGATCATTATCTGTGCAAATTAACTGCGCATCACATGCGCAGTTAACTAGCGCAGATGATTGCGCTACTAGTACTCTCTTCTCTAAAAGAATACAGAATTACTTGCATTACGATTTTCATGTGCCTTTTGGGAATACCCATTTAAATCTGACCTAGTTCTTTGACGTGTGGGTTCCTTGATGGCTTGACACATCCTCATAGCATCAATGCATGGATCTTTTGGCATAACACATCCTGACAATGAGCTTTCTGGTACATAATCAGTTATTGAAATTGAGCTGGAATTTCAGAGGTGTTTTTAGCAAAGCCAAATGCAAAAGTTGTTCCAGAGAAATCAGTGAGTTAAAGAAACAGAGTTCTTATTCTTTTCTCCTTACTAATCTTAGACTAACAATTCTTATGTATTGAGGTCTTTCTGTGACTTCTGATGTGTTGTGAGTTCAGTATATCCTTCTTCCTCATATTTATTTACTTAAAGATGTTATTCTCCTGTTTTTCAACAAATAAGTCCCATTCAAATGAGACTATGTCATGCCCTGTTGGAAAGCTTCTGATTTAACTGTGTTCCATGTAGAATGATGCTAACTGTGACTGAGCAGTGATGTGCTTCCTGACAATATAGAGTGACTGTTCTGAGTGTAGTGATGTATTGAAATTGTAATTCGTGTATCTGTGTTTTAAATGTCTGCATAAACCCAGACTACATTAACTGTCAAATTTCAAGGGTTTCTTTTTTTGCGATTTAAAAATTAAGATATTTAAATGCTGCAGTTGAAGGTTTTTTTCCTAAACTTCTCTTGTTCTCTTTCCAGATTTTAACTATTCCAGTAAAGGCAGTGATTGCTGTAGGCTCGCTGACCTGCTCCCCAAAACATGTTTTTCTTCCACCTTCTTTTCCGGTAAGAGTTGTCATAGCACTGAACATTTTCTTGCTGTGTTTTTTATTTATTTGTCCTTTTCATGAGAAACTACTTCTTGACTTGTTGCACTTCAAATAGCTGGAGAGATTGTGCTACTATACAGTTTATCACTATGTCTTCAGGGTTTTTTCCCATGCTCCAAGCACGAGTTATCCCTACGTCTCCTCTAGTGTCTGCTTGTATACAATCTTGATGATACAATCACAGCTGGTTCTTTGCAGCTTCATTCTAATGTAGTTGTGGTCACTTGATTATTACCCATTCACGTGCATTAACAGTATGTACGAGAGTTGAAATTGCACAAATGCATTTTTCAAATTCCTGAAGTGTAGTGCCAAAGACAGTGAAGTGTAAGCTAAGAAAGTGATGATTTAGTATAAGTCCTTGATGTCTATGGCAGCACTTAAAGTAGGTCTTTTTTAGGGTGCTTGGTGTAGTGCAAGAACAGGAAAGAACAAGAAAGCTGTGTGGGTGTACAGCTCTCTGTAAAGTACCTAACAGCTGTTTTGAACCCTGCTCCTACACTAGTGTTTGTTCAGTGAGTGTTGCAAGCGACAACTTTGCTCAGGGCTACAGACTCAAGCAGCACGCTTGATATAATACCTTTTCACTTGGCATTCAGCATAACCATAGAAGCATGGACAGTCAAGGCATGTTGACTGTGCAGTTGGAAGTCTGAACTTTATGTGGCTCTCTGAGTGGGGAATATGAGATGATGGAAAATTACAGGGAGTGAGATTGACGGCTGGGGAAAAATGCAGTTAAAGGAGATTGAGATGGCAGTTTTCTGAAATGGTAACACTAACTCCATGCATACTGGTGGAAATGGTTTTTTTATTTCCTTGCCTGTCCTACATAGTGCTCTACAACAGACTGAGTCTGCCTGTTCTCACCTCCTCCTCTCATAACTCCTGCTTATCCTACAATTTGTATACTCAAATAGTAATTTTTCACTGGCACTCTATCAATGTTTTGCCTCTTGTCTATTAGATAAATGATCATTTTTTTAAAAAAGTAATGCAGTGGGTTTCATCACAGGAAGATTCATCAGTCAGCAGGACTTGAGTAGATCATTGCTTTACTATGCCGTAAAGAACTTTATCTCCCTTAATTTTGTTCTAACTGAAATGGCTAAAGAGCTTCTTCACATATCTTAGTATATGCCCAAGATTGTGTCTAATGTTTTCATGTATTTATTTTTTATGGGGACCTTTGGTCTCCTGTACTTTGTCTGGGAGTACAGAATCAGATGTAATACCACCTTTTACAAGATTCCAGTTTGGTTTCTGTGTCCAAGCCTCAAGCTTTTCAGAGCAGTCAGCCTCACTTTCTACTTCTGCTAGTTGATCGCTTGATATTTGAGAGCACTGACGGCAGACTTCCATTTCATAGAATCATAGAATGGTAGGTGCTGGAAGGGGCTTCTGGCAGTCATCTAGTCCAGTGCCCCTGCCAGAGCAGGTGCTCCTAGAGCAAGCAGATCACACAGGAATGTGTCCAGATGGATTCTGAATGTCTTCAGAGTCAGAGACTCCACAACGTCTCTGAGCAGCCTGTAGTGCTGTGTTACCCTCATCACAAAAAAGGAGTATTTTTATGTTCAAATCAAATCTCCAGTGTTCTAGTTTAGGCCCACTGCTCCTTGTCCTATTGCTGGGTTCCACCAAGAAGAGCGTGGTCCTAATATAGTGACACTTGGCCTTTAGATACTTACATGGATTTATGAGATTTCAAACTACACTTGTGAGCAGTAAAATTATGATTTTTCTTGAATTAACTAGATGCAAGAGTTAGCGTCAGTTCTTATTGTTCCAGTGTTTGGTAGAGAAATCAGATGGCTATGACACCGAGAATAGCTAGACACTACGGTTTCAGTAACACTTGCTTTTCAGTGTATACCTAAGATTATCCTGCAGTTGATGGACCCCAGAGCTGTCTGTCTGTGTTAATGACTGTAGTGTATTTGCACATAGGTCTGATTGCTGGCTTTCTGTCAAAGTTTGTCAGCAATGCACTAACAGTGTATATGGGCCTCATAACAACTTTTGATTTAAGCAGATCTTAGCTGCGTTGACTTGTGCACCATAATGGCATTTTTAGCTCATATCTAAATGCTGTATAAAGGTGTTGGGTCAGTACTGCTTATTTGTTCCACAGAGCGTGTATTTAAGAGAGATGAACTGTGTTTAGAAGCAGATGGAGGAGGAATGCAACTTCCCGGAAACTTGCCTTAAAGTGTTACAAGTGGCAGGTTTTTTGAAATAGCATAGTTAAAAAACCCAGTTTAACATTTCAGCTTTGCCGTGCTCGTTCTTTGCCAGCCTGTATAAACAAACACATATGCTAGGGAAAATGTGTATCCTGAAGACTTTGATCATCCTTTCCTTTATTTAGGGGAAGGTAGTTCACCAGAGCCTGAACATCATGAACTCCTTTTCTCAGAAAGTGAAAATACAGCACATACGCTCCCTGTCAGAAGATGTTCGATTTTATTATAAGAGGCTAAGGAGTAATAAAGAAGATTTAGAGCCAGGAAAGAAGTCAAAGGTTTGTTTATACCTTATTTCTATATGATTACAGGTTCTCTCATGTACAGCATATGTTTTCTTTAGCTATTGGAAATCTTTGGGTTATTAGATTTGCTGTGCTCTTTCTTAATTGATCAGCTCTTACCTGTTTTGCAGATTGCAAATATTTATTTTGATCCTGGTTTACAGTGTGGAGATCACTGTTACGTAGGATTGCCTTTTTTATCTAAATGTAAGTAACGTTCAATTTTTTTAATGAAATCCTTTGAAAAGAAGTGATCCTTACGTGAAGAGTTTAAAAACCATCCTATTTTTTTAAAGCGGAATCTAAAGTTCAGCACAGCGCCGCAATGCAAGAGGATGCATGGGATTTTGACTGGGATTTGCATGAGAACTTATTCAAAGAATGGGCAGAAATAAAAGAGAATTCAAGCCATAGGTAAGTATTTTACCATTTGTATTTTCTCAGTCCTCAAATCACTAGGTAAATCTGTGTTACACGTGCTCTTGCAAGGTCTCTGCAAACTGCAGCACGCTTTGAGACGGAACTGTGAAGGCGTTCCTTGGCCTTCTCTGCAAGAATCTTGAACAGAAAACATCTAAAATGTTTAAAAACTCCTGAAGTCAAACGGAACACTGAAAGTTAGCATTCACCAGCTTTTCCTGCAGTTCTTACAATTATAGCACTGGCGCAAGGCATTCTGCAGAAATCTCTGAAAACAGATTGTACTATGTGTACAGTGTCCCTGCTTAATTTGTTTAAGGCAGTAACCTCAGTATCCTGCTATGATTTTGTAAGGTTTTTTCTTGCTGCTATTCTGAGATTACTGCATTTGAATAAATGATCAAACTGCTATTTTTCTTGAGTTTTGCCGAAAAGAATTATTAGTGGTTGCTGTTCAGCATCAGAAAACAGTCAAACTCTCAAGGCTTCTCACAAAATGGTGGTGGAGTCGCCATCCCTGGAGCTGTTCAAGGCAGGATTGGACATGGCACTTGGTGCCATGGTCTAGCCTTGAG
>JAOXOE010000001.1:81455475-81490580 GCA_028565055.1 Phoeniculus purpureus
AGCTGTGTGGTAGGGGTTGGACTTGATGATCTATTAGGTCCCTTCCAACCCTGGTAATACTATGATACTATGAAAATCATTTAATCTCCAAGACGCCTAAGTTATCATTAACAGCAAGTACACGTCTCCTGTGACAGCAGCATTCAAACTACCATTCCTCAAACTAATGTTGTTCTCAGGCTGTTTTTCTCAGGCTTTCCCTGTTTCCATCTTTTGAAGTAAGCTGTATAATTATTTCTCCAGACTGAATGCTGTATTTGAAGTAGACACAGATCTGCAGAAGGATGTCCGGTTGAAAATTACGGCAGAAATGGCCTGGCCTTCCATACTTAGTTCCCCACGCCATCTGAGCTTCCCTCTTACCAATACAAACAGCTCATCAGTAAGTTATTTTGTGGATAGTATAATTTTGTGGTGATTGTGTTTTTAATGACTCTTTCTAATTACATTAAGCCCCATGTAAACATCTCCAAATTTGTGTTTCTGCATAGGAAGAAGAAATTTTTTTAGAAAACCCAGCTGATGTCCCTGTGTATGTTCAGTTCCTTCCCATAGCACTGTACTCTAAGCCATCCACCTTCGTTGATAAAATGCTAGACCGGTAAGTATTGTTTCGGAGTAGTGACGATGTTCTCATTCGTCAGCAAAATGCACTTTACAAAAGGCACACAAAAGCGTTTGACAGTTGTGTTGCTAGTTACAGCCACGGCTGCTTTTGGTAGAATCGCATCTAGGCTGACTGCCATTGAATGCACATCCGTATTTTTTTCTAAGCCAGAATGATGTTTACTTGGCTTCCACAGCTTGAAATGTAAGGGGGAAATAAGAAAACCCAGTCATCCTTTCAGTTATGTTTTGTTTGAGTCTTATGAACTGCTCAAGTGCAAGTATGTCATTGTCTTCCTTGATGAAAAAAATTGCATGTGTGTTTCAGGTTTAATTTGAGTAAACCAACTAATTTCAATATGAGGACATTAGAGTTTCAGGTCTTCAGAAACTGCGTAAGTATTTCAGTACATTCTTTAGTTGTTTTTTTAAAGTTAGCTGTTCTAATCTTTTCAGTTACACTTTTGTTCAAGTTTAGGTATTAGCACATGTGAAAAATGTAATGCT
Source organism: Phoeniculus purpureus (assembly GCA_028565055.1). Taxonomy (NCBI): domain Eukaryota; kingdom Metazoa; phylum Chordata; class Aves; order Bucerotiformes; family Phoeniculidae; genus Phoeniculus; species Phoeniculus purpureus. The sequence goes on from JAOXOE010000001.1 coordinate 81,456,589, forward strand.
TCTGTGGGATATTTTCAGGGGATTAGGACAAGTAGTGTTTCTTCAAATGTAGCAGTTAAACATCATTTTTTTTCTGTTGCTTACATTATGGTTGGGGGGTTTTCAGGAAAAACAGCATTTAATAATTCGGTTACTGATACAGGATCATTTTCTTCAGTGTAGTAATCAGCAGAGTATTGAGCTTGCTGTTGGCTTGTTCTTTGTTTTAAATTCACAGAATCATTTGAGTTTTGAGGACGTACTGAAGCGTGTGCGTTTAGAAAATGTTACGTAATGGCCTCGTGCTAATTTGATGTTTAAAAATACATATTTAAAAAATATCTGAACCCTTTTACCAGACCTTATTGGCTCCGTGTGTGTATAGCTTAGATCAGTTCTGTCTTGCTGTGTTCTGCCTCTTAATAAACACAGATGGTTTAGTAATAAGTAGGGAAATTCTTGTGCTCTCAGACTTCCTGGTTAAAAAACTTGGTACATGTATGTCATTGGTAATACACTACTTTAGGACAAGACCAGTTTTCTAGCTAAAACAATATTTCTATTAAATATATAGAAACACTTGCTCTTTTATAAAGTACTAATTTGTTTTTCCTATTCTCTTAAGGTCCAACCGCTACCCAGCACTGTAGGAATTACAAAGAGTCCAGCTCGTCATTCAGTTTTAAGCTTAATGTTAAAACCTGGTGAGAGAAAGTCTGTCAAAGTAAAGTTCACTCCAGTTCTTAATAAAACTGTTTCGTCATTAATTGTTATCAGGTATGATGGATAGTTTCAAAATGAGTATGTGCTTTTCTGATGGTTTTTTTATTTATATGTAAGTTCATAATTGCAATTAGCTGCCAAGAGGAGACTCGCTTTTGCAAGAATAATTGTTGAATCGTGTGTGTCTGGAGAAAATTTCCTTTTATGTGTAGTTGTGATATGATTTACAGTTGCTAAATTGTATTCAGTACATACTTTCTAGTACTGGAATATATAATCCTCTGTTGTATTTGGAGACCTGGGTTCTTAAATACATACTACACTGTCTTCAAAGTAGGGACTGCAGTTACAGATGCAAGACCAAACTGCGATTGCAAGTTCAGTCTTTGTAGTAAAGAGCCGTGTTTGAGTAACAACTACTGTGTCAGGTGGGTTACGTTAATATGATGATGGAATATAAAAAACCCCACTGAGGTACTAGTTAGTTTCTTCGGTATATTGTTATTTCTGATATTTTTGTATTTTTGTCTTACAAACTCTGCCTTTGAGACCCCCGCTGTATATATGTGTGGGGAATTACGGGGATTATCTACGGGACTGCTTGTATTTCTGTTTTCCAGATTTCAGAGATAACTTGCTAATCTCTAGAGAAGCTTTCAGGAGCAACAGATGGCATAATCCTTTTATTAATGTTTCCCCTTTTTCTTCAAATGCAGAAATAATTTGACTGTGGTAGATGCCATAATGGTACATGGACAAGGAACGACTGAGAGCTTGAAGGTTGCAGGCAAACCTCCTGGTCCAGGAAGTTCTTTACGCTTTAAAATCACAGAAGCATTATTAAAAGACTGTTCAGAAAGTGAGTACTTTGTGAGCTACTGTGCTGAACTGGAAAGAAATCACATACACAACTCCAACTGTGTGGAAATATTTTTCACCTGTTCTAGTGCCCCAGAAATTTAATTTCTTCAAATACATTAAAATAGGTTCTAATGTAAGGGGTTAGGAACTGGTTGAAGGACAGAGCTTGGAGTTGTGGTCATTGGAGTGGAGTCAAGTTGGAGGCCTGTGTCTAATTTGGGCCAGCTTTAATCAAAATATTCTTCAACAGCCTGGACAAGGAGACAGAGTATATCATCAGCATGTTTGCTTGATGATGCAAAGCTGAGAGAAGTGGCTGTGACACTCTGGAAGGCTGTGTTGCCGTGCAGCATGATCTGGACAGGCTGGAGAGTTGGGCAGAAACAAACATGATGAATATTAACAAAGGCAGTTGTAGACGCTGATTTGCTTGAGAGCATCTCTTGGAAACAAGACCTGGGGGGTGCTGGTGGACCACAGGCTGACCATAAGCCAGCAATGTGTGTGCCCTTGCGGCCAAGAAGGCAGATGGTCTCTTGGGGTGCATTAAGAAAAGTGTGACAAGTAGATCAAGGGATGTTAACCTTCTTGTCTACTGTGCCCTGGTTAGGCTGCATCTAGAATACTTCATCCAGTTCTGTTCTCTCCAGTTCAAAAGGGATAGGAAGCTACAGGAGACAGTTCACACTAAGATTATCAGGGGGCTGGAGCATCTTATGAGGAGAGGCTGAGAGAGAGCTGGGGCTGTTTAGCCTAAAGTGAGGGGAGTTCTCATAAATGCTTACAAGTGTTAAAGGGTAAGTGTCAAGATAGGGGACCAGGTTCTTCTCAGTGGTGCCCAGCAATAAGACAAGAGGCAATGGGCATAAATTGGGACATTAGAGATTCAGCTTGAACATAAGGAAACTCTTACTGTGGGGGTAACAGATGACAAGAAACAGGCTGCCCAGATAGGCTGTGGAGTTTCCATCTCTGAAACATTTAAAATCTGTCTGGACATGTTCCTGTGTGACCTTTTTTAGGATACCCTGCTCTAGTGAGCAGTGTTTGACTAGATGACTTCCTGAGGTCCCTTCCAACCTCTACCATTCTATTATTCTGTACTCCATGATGAAAATTAAATCCCAGACAGATTTTATTCAGGGGGCAGAAATTTTCTGGTCTGTGGCCACAGGCTTGCTTTCTGAAAGGAGAGCTAAGACTACCTGTCTTACCAAAAGAACTGATAAAAAAGAGGTTTAGTTGTGTCTGATATTAAAATCTGCTTTGTTACCTTGCAGATTTCTAGACTGACTTGTAAGGTACCAGGTTAATTACTGTTTGAGGTTATTCTGCTTTTTTTTATGAGAGATGAGAAAGAAATTTCCAAGTAAAGCTTAGTCATTACCTCTTCCGTGTTGTGCTTTAGGGATTTTTATTTTTTATTTTTTGCTAACAAGATGTGCACAGCTCAGCCACTTAATTATTTTTGTGACAGGGGAAAAAAGCTTCAATTCTCCTCATGCTGGGATTTTTCACAGACTACTATAGCCCTAAGCAGTACATCAAAGAACTTTACAGCTTAGATGTGTTTTTGTGAGGAAGTGGTGCTGTCAGAGATTTGGGGGTTTGGGAGTTTTCCCTGATGTTCTCTGAAATTGTGCACTTTCCTTACCTTGTCAGTGATGAGAAGGTAGCTAGAGATCTGTTTCTTTGGGTTATGTAAAGGTTTCTGTGAGCCTCGCTAGTCCCCTTTCCTGCTGTCATACTGCCAGAACTCCATTGTACTGTAGGACGCAGGATATGTTTCATGCAATACTAACTGCTTTCTGCTGTTTGTTTCTAGAAATGAAATACAAAGAACCAAATTTCACACTGAGAAGAACATTTAAAGTGGAAAATACAGGGCAGCTGCAGATTAATGTAAAAACTATGGAAATCAGTGGCTACACGTGTGAAGGATATGGATTTAAAGTGGTTAACTGTCATGAGTTTGCACTAAGTGCCAATGCCTCTAAAGACATTGTCATATTGTAAGTGGTTTTTCTTACATCTAAATGGAGCTGTACGTTGGGAATTCTGCATACCGCATTCTGTTGTGGAGGAAAACTGAGGCTTTTTATCCCTAAGCTTTGAGTGTTTGGGGGTTGTTGTCTTTTATAGTACAACTTAATACTTGAAATTTGTCTCTTCTGGCAAATGCTGTTTTAAAACAGTTCAAGCTGTCATGACTGACTATAGGTATGCTTATAGCAGTATAACTTACAGAGTTGAAATAGTGTTACTATATGGGGTTTTTATATATTTGCTTTATTTGGGCTGTGACTGCACAAGAGATCTAGATTTGCATATCGTTTTGGTGCATTGCAGTATGTAGAGAAGAGCCTTTATAACTGAGGCTTATTATCATAATAAACAACATTTTAGTCTTGAATGTTTGTTGCCTGAATCATGATGATTCTTTAGTTCTCTCAGTTTTATTGTGAAATATCTCTGCACCAAAACCTGATATTTTAGCACTGCTTGGAGGTAAAGGTTACTATTCAGAGGGACAGCATCTAAAAAGTTCAGAAGATGCTTCTCTTCTATAAGAGGATGTACGAGAGACTGCAGGCGGTGAAACTCCGTTAAGAGTATTTGCAGTCATCTTAGTTTATGCTGAGATGGCAACACGATGGTGATGTTTTTGGAAAGAAGGCATGGAATTGCAGCTTGACGCGTTAAAAGACTTTGTAGCTCAGATAATGGTTGGTTCCATTGCGTCTTTACAGCTGCTGTTAATATTTTACTTCATTCATAGCTTTCTTAAAACAGATTTGGTCAGAACTTAGCGTCAGTTACTATATCTTCATATGGTGTATTGGGGTGATTATTATCAGATGCTTTAAGAGAAGCTGTTTATGAACTCAGTCAAGAACATCTTAAGGTATTTGAAAGGTAGTCACAGCTATTTTTAGGCTAATTGGATGGTCATTAATTGTACTGCTAAGGCTATTTGTTATAAGTGTTTCTTTGTTATGACAGTAATTGGATTTTTTGTAATTTATTAACAATGCCTCGAAGTATCTAAAATTTTTATGCTGTTCATGCCAAAAGTTCTCGTGTGCTTTGTTTTGTTTTCAGGTTTACACCTGATTTCACTGCTTCCAGAGTCATACGTGAATTAAAACTCATCACCACAGGAGGCTCTGAATTCATATTTATCTTGAATGCATCTCTTCCATATCACATGTTAGCAACGTGTGCAGAAGCTCTCCCCAGGCCCAACTGGGAATTGGCTCTGTACATAATCATCTCAGGAATAATGAGGTACTGTGTGGATTTTTGTTCTTACCGGTGTATGTGCATGAACCACCCCTGCTTTAATAAAGCTTACAGAGAAGTATGCAGTGTACAGGGTGTGTATTCAGTATGTGCTCTAAGCGGTGTAAAAGAAACCATAGGGTGAGGTGAAAAAGAGCAAATTAATGAATGCTTCTGTGGATTGAGTGTGAACAGTTAAAGGCTGAGAATTACTTACCTTCTGCTCAAACCAAGGCCAAAATAATATGTCTTGCTTGGGCCTGTTTCCTTAAGTGAGATACATATTCCTGTGAACCCTGGTAATGCATGATAAATAATTAAACCAGACTTGATTCAAAGTAGGTATTAAAGCAGTGCTAACCATGAATTCCTGTAGACATTTAAGCATCTTTCTGGAGTATTGTGCTTTAGAGAGATATGAGGCAGTGACTGTAATGAGTTTAGCAGATGCCCTGGATGAATTTAACTTTGCTATCATTTGCGAAAAACAGACAGCTGATAATGGGATTTCTAAGAACCTGAAGGGCTTTATTTGGACTGTGGTGCACTTGGAGGTTATGTAGTGATGTATTACTGCAGGTTTTATCTCAGTGAACAGACAAGTGTTAAATATGAGTTGAAAATGCCACTATGTTTTCCTAGTCTAGCCTCTACCTGTCTATATCTGTATGAAATCTGACGTTATAAGCAATGTGACCCTGCTCATCTCTTGGATGTGAGGCACTTTCCGCCACTGCCTTTATCCAGAGACAAATGCAGCATAGAAACTTAGCAGTGTGGGTTGTTACTTATCAATAACAATAAACTCTGGTTTATGCATTCTCAGTAGCTTTAAGCTTGCACTTTAGTGTGAGGTGAATTGCTGCTGTAGATGCCTGTGATGAAAGTGTCTGTCTGTGCTGCCAGTCCAAGGCGTTATTACTGTGTCCCTGATATGCAGTATTTCTGCTACTGGCTTTTCCATTTTGCTCTATTACATGTCCCATTAATCTGCCTTTTCTTCTAGGGATTGATAGAAGTAGAGATAGTAAAGTAACAGCCTGCTTAGTTGTCATTTTGACTCTTCAGCAGTTTTCTAAGTGATGCAGTGTTGCTTAGAAACTACATTTCTTAAGTAACAGGAAGTTTCCTGTTACTTAGGAAATCTTGTTTCCTCACTAGTATTGCATTACTTAGGAAAGTGCTGGGTAAGTACTTAAGTGGCTTTTTTCTGTATGTTTGGTAGAAATTTATAAGCTTAGTTTTTTCTTCAGGTTATTGACAAAGTGAATAACTCGGCTTGTAAGTGTAGTTTGTGTGGATAAATGTGTATGACTGCATCTGCTAATGAGACTCTACAAAGAATACACAACACAGGTCTTTTCCTTCCCTATGTCTTTTTCCTACAAGTGCAAAATGTCTTGGCAGCAAAACAGAGAAACCCTAGTAACCATTTCATAATATTTTGTGGATCCTGTGCACAGACAACCTCTGCCTTTTAGGATGCTATCACATAGGGCTTTTTTAAGTTGCCACAAAAATAATTCCTGCATGTTGTTGCAAAGCTGGCCTTAATTTCTAGACATGAACAGCTCTAGGGGCTTGTCTAATTCATGTTTTCAATTTGATAAGGTGGTGGTTACTGTTCCCATCCCTCAATTGCTGCTAGTTCAGATTGTTGCCGTAACTGTGGCTCCAAGTTCTGAAGTCCTACTTGATAGGGTATAACCAAACGTAAGGAAGGAGCCAGTTCTTCTTTAGGGTGAAACTAGGGTGTGTATGTGCGCTCCAGGATAAAATACTAAGAGGCAGTAGAAGAGAGCAGAGGAAGAGAGGCCCAAGGTGAACTTTTTGGTGCAGCTTCCACTATATGGCATCTGTGGATACTGTGATAAGAGTTGATACCATGAGAGAAGTTCTGTGTGGTTGAGAAAGAAGTGTCACCTGGCCCACCAAAACCCTGGGCACTCCATCCCAAACTTGTGTAGCAACATGATGATAGAGATGTGACGCTCTTGCTATGTCAGTCCTGGAAAAAGTTCAAGAGCAACATGGATTACAATTAACAAGTGGAAGAGGTTATATCTTTTTCCTTACATCCCAAAGATAATTCCATTTTTGATGGCATGGCAGCCAAGGCAAGCATTAGTCTTCTGAGTATACTTTGTGTAGGTTTGTCTGAAGCGTGTACCTATTTCTGTAACTTTCCTATTGTTTGTTAACATCTTCAGTGACAATCATCTTTCCTGCCTTCTGCCATCTTGAATCCCCAGGCAGGGAAAAAAGCACTGAAAAACAGCTGTCACGGTCCCCAAAGTTGCTTGTATTTTTTTATTATCGGTAAAACTTAAAAGATTGTGTCTAGACTAGACTCTTTTAGTTAAAATGAAGCAAGCAGCATCTCATCCTTTTGTGTGAATTGATGCTGGTTTTCATACATTTGGCTTATAAAAGCTGCCAGTCAGAACAGAGGAGAGAACAGAAACCAGAGTTGCTAATATGATGATCTTTTCTCATGAACTCTAGGTTAATAGGCAAAGCAAGCTTTAGTCATCATCCCAGCATCTCCTACCTCTTTGAGGATGAATCAATAGCAGGGCGATTAAGGTCTCTGCAGTGGTTTTATTGCTTCATTCAAAAATATAGTTCACTGCAGTGCATTATGTAAGTGGAAACTTCTGAACTGCAGCAGAGGGTCTCTGCTTTTAAAATGGAATTGCCCCAGTGAGCTCTGATTGCTGCAGACAACTTTCATGCCGTTGTAGTAATTTATTTGCATCTATTTACAGAAAAAAGATATTCTAGGCAATTGCACGTCAGGCTGGCATCTAGCCTTCAGGCTCAGTGTCGGCGATGTGTAATGCCGTCATGCTAGACATATCTGTTAAGTTTCTACCAGATTGGTGATTTGGATGCATTTTCAGCTTCCCAGTACAACTCTTTTGTGTGAGTAGATATGTTTTAGTCGTGCAGTTTTTAAAACTAAGACATGCTCAGGTGATTGCCTCTCTTCTCTGCAGTATACTCTTTCTCTTGGTAATCGGAACAGCCTATCTAGAAGCTCAAGGAATTTGGGAGCCATTTAGGAGACGCTTGTCCTTTGAGGCCTCAAACCCTCCCTTTGATATGGGAAGGCCACTTGATCTCAGGAGAATAGTTGGAATTTCATCTGAAGGAAAGTAAGTATCAGTTTGGATTTTTGTCGCATGTTTTCCCTCAGAGTTTTTCCTTTTAGTTATGAGGGCAGTAAGAAAGAAAAAATGATGTCTAGAACAGGTGACTCAGAGTGACATGGACTGGAAGGGACCTCTGAAGATCATCTCAGCCAACCTCCCTAATGGAGCAGGATCACCTGCAGATCACACATGCAGACAAGTTTTGAACGGGTGCGGGAAAGTGATTCCGCAGCTTCTCTGGGCACCCTCCCAGTTACCTGTAAAAATATGGCTTTGATGAAAAGATGGATTTTGTGATTGTGAGGAGTAGTCATGTTTTTGAAAGAAAAGAAAGGCAGAAAAAACCCCAACCAAAACCAAACCTTGTCAATTTTCTTGTTAATGTTCTCCAAAATGAAAATCACAGACTGCTGAAAATTTGCAGGCCAGAAGTTCCTGCCTTTGGTGTCAAGTGAAAAAAAAATCTCCTTTCAGCATTCCCTCCAATATATTGACTGGCATTTTACTGTGGTTTTGCTTCGGCATACCGTGAGTAAGTGAACAGGGAATGGTACTGACTTGTCAGACAAGCGTTAGGCATTTTTGTTGGTTGTATACCAGGAACAGGGCAGTTGAAGGATTCTTTTGGATGTTCTTTTTTCACGTGTAAGATTCAAAATTACGTATTTTTATAAACACTTGTTGTTCTTCCAGCTTGAATGCACTTGGATCAGATTCTAATCACAGCTCATCCAGAGGGATCTACGGAGCCAGCAGTTCGTCTTCGCGATCCAGTGCAGGGAATCATAAACAATGCAATGCAACAGCACACCTTCACAGCAATAGAAGTGCACCTGATATTGAAAACATCAAATCCAAAACCAGTTCAAGCACACCTAACAGGACTTCAGCACAAGCAGCTTCCATACAGTCGGTGGGCAGAGCTGGCCCCTTTACCTTGGAGTCAGGTGCCACAGCTCAGACTCATGCCATGGGCAAAAAAGCCAAGGGGACAAGGCAGAACCAGCAGCTGACACAGCAGCAGGCACCAGCTGTGGCAGAGCAGCCTCTCCAGCACCCCCCAGTACCTGGGCCCCAGCAGCAAGAGCAGCAGACTGACAGTGCTTTGCCACAGCTCCCACTACTCAGCCCACCTCATGGTGAAAGTGCCAGTAGCAGAAGACACAGCTCGGAGGATTCAGATCTCACTGGGCTCATAGAAACTATGGAAAAAGACTTTGACCACACAGAATCCCCTTCCCCAGATGTGTTTACAGAGCAGCCCCTATCTCCACTAGCAAAAAACAAAGGTAACACAATTTTGCTTTTTTTAACAGGATGATGAATTATGTAAGCAATAGAACAAGCTTCTGTCAGCAGTGAAGGTCATCATTTCACAGTGTGGAAGGCAGTTGCTTCTCAGCTGTTCCCTGCCCTGCTGTGTGTGCTGATGTCTTGACCAGTTCTTTCATTCATTTGATGGCAGTGAGGTTCTCTGTGTGTTGCCAGGTTTTGATTCTTCCTTCAGAGATTTCAGAACATTTTGATGAAAGCAAGTGTGAATGTTGAGGTATTTAACCCTCTGAAGGATAAAGACGCTCTTGGTGGCTACTCCATTGCCTTTGGGTTAGCATCCGTCTCTTCCACCTCCATCATTGCTGCTTGAAGGGAAGCTTGAAGTGCTGAGGAAGGGAAAAGGAATAATGCAAATGAAGTCAGGGACAGATAAAGAGATGGGAAAACCCCTGTTGGTTCCATTTGTGAATGAAATTCTTAATGTCCAGACTTGCAGCTGTAGAAAATCCTTGATGTCAGGTGGTCACCAAATGATTCTGTGGCACCTGTGTTTATAAATTGCATTAATCTTTGCATGAGTTTACAGTTGTTTTGAATTGTTTATGCATCCATTCAGTTGTTTAATGGTTAAAATAACTAATTGTATTTAATACGTGGCAGATATTGGGACTTCTCAAACTGTGTGTTGGGTGTTTTCCTTCTTGCAGGCACTTTGTTAGAGCAGAATTTCTAACTGTGCTTTCTGTATTGGCCATTTCAGTTGTGTCCTGGAATCATAGCGCAGTTAACAGTTTAATCTTTTGTGTTTATTTCTAAATTACTTTTTCTAACATAATTGTAAAGAAATAGTGCTGCCACTTTGTTGCTTAATAAAATGAAGAAAGTGCACGGTGGGAAGGCACATAAACCCTGCAATATCCACATGATTGCTCACCACTAAAAAGCCTGCACTCTGTGAAGTGGTAATGAGCAGAAAGTTCTCAATTAGTTCTCCGTAAGTTCAGTTAGTTCAGAGTGGATGTGATCATGCATCTAGACTTTCAAAGTGGAGACTCTGAAGTGACAAGAGATTTTGGGATCCTGTTGAAATACTTTATTTCTGAGCTGTTTCATTTGTCAGTTAGACAAGGACGTGGCTACAGGGTTTAATTTTAAGAGTTTTGACCAGTTTGTCAGGAATTGGTTTCATAAAGGCTAAATGGTGCTCCAGCGAGTGACAGGACTGCACGTAGGTTTCACTGGCAGCGTCGACATTAGTCAATAGCGCGGTACTGGAGCTCTGGAAGGCAAAGTGACTGGTAGTGAGGATGCAGCAGCATCACGAGGGTTTACAGTGGACTGGATCAGTACATGTACTGAATGCATGGAAGGAATTGGAGCACTTCTGGAGCACTTGTAGTTCAACCTGAAAACGCTGAAAGTGCACTTGAGCACTGCTGTATGGTAATGCTGCCACACAGTATGTGGGGACCTCTGAGTCTGTTTTCCCAAAAGCACGTTCCTGATCCAAATAATGGGATGTATTCTTCTGGTACCATTATTATACTTAAAGCAATTTCTAGCATTCTTGTCTCAGCAAATGGCTGCTCCTAAGTGTTGAGAGACCTTTACTGAAGTTGTTTTAATTATATTTAAAAGCATTGTATTGAGATGGGTGTTTCTGTTGATTGTCTATCAATTTCAAAAGCTGTTTAATTGATAAAACATTTAGCTTTTAATGACTTGCATGGGTTCCATATTTTGGTAATATATCCTGTTTTTTAACTTTCTCCTGATGACAAATGAGTTCAGATCAGTTCATGTGTTCCCTCCTGCTGCAGAAGCTTTTCATCATTTGTGCTTTGACACAAGAGTATACTGAATGTGTAAACACACTCTGTATTGCAAAGTATGTCATTGTCAGTGTTACATTCTGGATTCCAGATAATTTTATTGACCTCTGCATCACCTTTAATCACTAACTCAGATTTTTGCACGTAGACTTATTTCTGCTTTATAAAAAAAGCTTTGTAAAAAAAACCCTCACTCTCTTTAAACTGCATCTTGACTCAGCATATCAAATAAAATTAGTCAGTCTCTATTTCCCCTCTTTAAAAAAACATGACACTGTAGAGGAAGTTCAATTATCTATCTGGATATACTTACACACCCTGCTATTTGTCTTCAGATAAATACCTAGAGGTAGTCACAAACACTTGCAGAAGCAGCAGCTTCTGGACTAAAACTGCCTGGATTAAAAGCCTATGCAGGATTCCTGTCTTTACAGTCTTCTGTTTCAGGTTCTGGATACCTGAGTCCTGGGAGACTGTAGCAGAAACTGCATCCAATTCTTGTCAAACGTGATGATAATTTTATATAGATTTTCTAATGATGAACATTAAACTGTTCAGCAATTCTGAATGTAACTTAAATTTGAAGCACATCTTAGCATGACACTGTCTGAGGCCAAACTAGAATACACCCAGAAAGCTGAAAGATGACCTCTGGAGAATTTCCATAGTAAAGATTTACTTGTGTTTAAGTGAACTGTTGCATCCATGCTGGAAGCTGCGTGCAGGCTCTGTGCAGGTTGTAAATGCGAAATGATTAGTCTGAAGAGCAGCATCTAACAAAGATCTTACTGGTAAAGGTGTATAATCACATCGAGTAGGAGACGTGAGGATATTGTGAATACTCTCATCCTGTAAGAGAGTAACAGGTGACAATGGTAAGATGATGATGACCGCGCACGCAGTTTCTCTGGTGCTGTTTTGGTTAACTCTTTTCCTCCCCAGGAGCATAATCCTGCCTATTTTGCAAGACTTGGTTTTGAAGCTGTTTTGAACTTCTAACTATGTTACGTACTAGTCGTTCTGAACTTCTACTGTATTACATGTCATTCCGCCTGTAGAAGTCGCAGGGAACACATAACCAATTGTTTCAGCAGCATTACTTATTTATAAGTGGATTGCTTCCAGAAAATTGATTAAGTATTTCCTGTCATGTTAGTGCATTGTTTTCCCTACTTCAGGGGGCACTTGAAGTATTAACCCTTTAATATGTCAAACTGTTCTGCAGTCCACTTGTCATAAGTCTCAGAGTATACTCTGAAAGAAGAAAATACGTCACGGGGAGGAAGTATGTAATTGTGTGAGAGACTTGAGGTTTTGGCTTTTTAGCGGTTCTGCTGGAGAAATTCTATTAGTGATTTTTCTCATCCACTCTTACCTTTACCACGAGTTGGTTGGTGGGGCTTTTTTAGCTGACAAATATGCTAATAATGCCTGTTGTTCATTTGTTCAGACAATAAAGCTTGTAACCACTTCTGAAGTGCGTATTTAAATCTAGTTTTACATCATGAAATGGTCAAAGTGTTTAAGGTATTTAATGCCAGGAACGGAGCAGAGAAGAATTACAGGTAGCCCGGTGCCCATCACCTACAAAGGTCATGGAGGGTAGGGCTCAGGAGCATAAATGCAGCAGTGGACAACAGAGTTAGTTATTTGATGCTGTTGCTCACATTTGGTGAGAAGTGTCTTCAGGGGCTAAGCCGTGTGTGTTAGTGTCTGAAATGAACTAGCCCGTCTCAGAGCACAGCTGCTTAAGATTCTGAAAGATCCTTGTCTCTTTAGGAAAAGGGAAAACGCTTCAGCGCAAGACTAAGCCACAGAAGAAGCGGGAAGAAAAGGATAGAAGAGGGAAAGGAAAGCAACAGGAGGATGAACTGAAGGATTCCTTAGCAGATGATGACAGTTCTTCAACCACAACTGAAACCTCCAACCCAGATACAGAACCACTTCTCAAAGAGGTACGGCACTGCTCGGTTCTGTGATTTTTGTGAGACGTCTCTGTAGCTGGTGGGTCATCAGTTAGAGCAGAAATACCATCTCTTTCCTGCTGCCCAATCACACCTTTCATACACTGTTAATACCTAACAAGGGAAGAATGTTAATGGAAAAAAAATCTTTCCCAGTCCTTGCCTTCACTTCTCTACAAAATGTGCTTTTCTGACTTTAAACATAAAAATATATAAAGGGCAAGTGTCAGGAGGATGGAGCCAGGCTCTTCTCAGTGGCATCTAATGATAGGACAAGGGGCAGTGGGCATGAGCCGGAACATAGGAGATTCCACATCAATGTGAGAAGGAACTTCTTCCCAGTGAGGGTGACAGAGCACTGGAACAGGCTGCCCAGAGAGGTTGTGGAGTCTCCATCTCTGGAGATGTTTAACGCCTAACTGGACGTGTTCCTGTGCAACTTGATCAAGGTGATCCTGCTGTGGCAGGGGGATTGGACTAGGTGATCTTTCGAAGTCCCTTCCAATCCCTAATGGTCTGTGATTCTCAAATAATACCAGGACTGAAAGTACAGAGCTAACAATTTTTGAAGTAAAAATGGAGGTCATAGCTTGAGGAGTGGTGTTATTTGTGCAAACATCTGATCTGCTTGAAGCATGTAAGAGATTTCAATTTCTACTTCTCCAAAAGGGGTATAACCAGAGAACCTTATTTTGTAGGCACACTCGGTAGGAAAAGAAATACCTTTCTATGCTACAACAGTGTGGGGTTTTCAAGTAGCATTCCTTCTTCAGCCCTATGGGTACAATGTGCATGGTGGTGTAAGGAGTTTAGTTTTGTAAATATTAACATGTTGTTGTTGTGATGCCCCTCTATAGGAGTCTGAAAAACAAAAGGGAAAAATTATACCAGAAAAACCTGAAAATGAAATTGTCCAAGTGAAACAGAAAACAAAAAAACTGCTAACAAATATCAAGAAAGAAATCCCTGTAGATGTGAAAACCAGGTAAGTGTAACAAAGGCTTTTAGCAGGGAAGGTGTTGTGCTTGAAGGGAAGACAGATTGATAAAAATCTGTGCAATCAACTGTTGTGGCTGCCGTTCTGGCTAATGCCAACAACAGATAACTTGAAGCAGCCACCTCTTCCTTTCTGGTATCAGGAGATATCTGAAGCTTGTAAATAATAATTTATTTAATAGGTGGAAATCAAAAGAGAGATAAATCCAGAGAAGAAAATGGGGTTAAGCAGCTTTTGCGATTGGTAGCACATACACAAAATAGGGTTAATGCATCTACAGGAGCTTCTAGTGGCTGGTGCTAATAGTTTCCCTTGGTGAAACAGCCAAGCAATTTCCTTCTTCGTATGATAGAGTCAGATAGCAGTCTTGGATATGCTATTAAAGGAGGCTGCTGTTACTGCCAGTCCCTCTCCCTTACTGGCAGGTGGCTGGCCAAAGATTACAGAAAGGGGGAAAATGAAGAAGTGAGCCTTGCTGTATTAGTTCTGAAGCAGTGTTCAGATTGGTATCCAAGTGTCGCAGAAGTAAGGCATGTATATTGGCCTCTGTTTCTGCTGCGGCTGTAATTAATGCTAGACTGACTGTGAATTAGCAGTTAGTATAAACTAATTGTTTTCAAACTATTTCTGAAAACTGCCTTTCAAGGTGTCTTCCTTACCTTACTTACTCTCACTTATGAGAAGAGCGTATTCTTACTTATACTCTCTTATCTCCTTTATCATGTAAATCACAAGTTCCTTATACGTGACAGTATTCAAAAGCTACGATGAAAGCTGGTTGGGAATTTTTCAGCAAGGAAGTTCCTCTCTAGAAGGTTTGAGAGACATAATCAAATAGCTGGAGAAAAAGAACAGAAAATAGCCAAACTAATTTGATGATGGGTTTGAATAGTGCTTTGTCATCAACCAAAAGATGATCTTGTACATTCAGGGCAGTAGCATATCAGAGCATGTGATGTAACGAAAGAACAAGTAGAGGCAGAGTAAAGAAACAGTAGTTGTCATCTCTTGTTGCCTCTGTCTAATCAAGCAGGTTCTGTAATCCTAGAGCTCCTACTGGAAAGTGAGTGAGCCCTAGTAAATGTGGGGAGCAGTGTGGGTAGAAAATGAGCTGGGCTAGAAAGGGTGGAGCTGCATACAGGAAAAATAACAAAACTCTGCTTATGAATAGCTTTGAAGAGGAGCACACACTTGGCATAAGAAAGCCACAGGACACCAGTCTTTCTAAGACTGTATGGCACATGTATGTGTTGATAAATATCTCCTCTTCAGCACTTCAGAGAGCTTCAGTATAAATTAACTCTGTTTTCCTTTAGTTCTTTGGAATTGTCTTATACTCCTCCTCTGGAAAACAAGCAGCGTAAAACCTTTCCGTCCAAGATATCTACACAGCACCTTTTGATGAATGGATCTAAATCAAGAAACCTCCCCAAAATGAGAGGTAGTGTGAGGCAATTTTTTATCAACACCTCGGGACTGTTACCCCTCATGAGTGTTTAATTCAAAGTCTGTTGTGTCAGAGAAGCTGTTCCGTTTACTATCCATAGACTTGCTTTTATTTAATTTTTTTTTGTTTTGTTAGGTCCAACCAGTAAGTTAATGGAGAGCAGACCATCAGTATTAGCCAAATTTCTCCCCGGTGGTTCTGGACAGGAGCTAGGAAACACCAGTAGCTCAGAAGGGGAAAAGGATTCTCCGCCGCCAGAGTGGGACTCTGTGCCTCTTCACAAAGCTGGAAGCTGTAAGTAATCACTAGAGGATGTCAGAATTAGTCTTCTGAGATGAATGTCCATCACTAAGCTTGATCTGGGTACAGATCTTCCTGTCTTTTTCGCTGCATAGTTGTGCTCCTGTTTTGTGCTATCCTGATGCCTCACTGATAGCATCTAGTGTGATCTGAGAGGTTTTAAAACCATGAAGGCAGAATATAGGCCATTCCATCGTTCTTCAGTGGTGGATAGGGTTCATCACTGGAGCAACTGAGGAAATTCACATTGCTGTGCAAAACCAAAATGCATTTTCAACAGCAGATGGCACTTGGTCAGGTCTGCTGCAGCCACAGTTGAAACTGATTAAATGATTTACCCTTGAGGGGCAACACCGAGAAAGGCTCAATGCAGTGGTTAGTGTGGAACACTTAAGGTTTTTGGTTGCATTGTAAGTCTCTTGCACGGGAGCTGAATCGCCTTCCTCTTAGTTGCGTGCAGGCATAAAGCCATCCCTCTCCACAGTGCTCGCTTTGAAAGGTTCATTGTACAGATCAATTTATCTTGGGTGTTTTTATTGCAATACGGTCTCTCTGAAAATAGGTAGTAAACAAATAATGGCAAGTGGGCACAGCCAGTTAGCTACTTCTTCCATCACTGGGAACAGTCTTAGTCATATTTCCTCAAGTTGAACAGAAAGGAGAGCAGAAGTAAGAGGAGCCTTTGTTGTAATGTAAATACTATAGGGAGTTGTTCTGTGTTTCTCTCCACAGCTACAGACAACCTTTATAAACTCTCTCTGCAAACATTGAATGCAGATGCCTTCCTGAAACAGCGACAGCCCTCACCAACACCCGCCTCTCCATCTCCTCCTCCTCCTGCCTCATTCACTTTTGGGCCACGAGGAGGCACTTACAGCAGTATCGTGAACAGCAGCTGCAGCAAGTGAGTCCCAGTCTGCACCTCCTACTGATTTCCCGAGCAGGGGACACTCATGGAAGCCATGTGCTTCACATGATGTTTCTCCCTTTACTCAGACCCATTTCCTCTTCCCATGGAAACTGCTTTCCTGCAGGCACCACAGTGTGTATCTTGCCATGCTATTTATGTTTCCCTGGCATTTCTTTTGACTTGGTAGATAGGGAAAACGTGCAATTACTTGAACTGTCGAGCTGTAGTTAACATTGGGATGAATGCTAGCTGAACTTGCTGCTTTTTAAATGTAACTGCTGAAGTCCAAACCTTTACTCTGTCTTTTTGTTCCTTTCCTTTAAGTGAAACGAAAAGCAAGCAGCCTAACAGTACCAAGCACAAGCTGGCAAAGGCAGCGTCTCTTCCAGGCAGGAATGGTAACCCCACTTTTGCTGCAGTAGCTGCTGGTTATGACAAGAGCCCAGGTACTAGAACCAGTTTGGACTTTTAAGTATTTCTGAATGGGTCCTGAATATTCTGTTACTAAGTTGTTCTGGGGTTTTCTATTTTATTTTACTCATTCTGTATATCTGTGTGTATGTTCTTGCAGGTGGCAGCGGTTTACCAAAGGTTTCTCCAAGCAAGATGGATGTTACCAGCAATATCGGCATTTCCCATCCAGTTGTTGACAGCGATGGCTCTGACAGGTAATACTGAGATTCCCTAGACAAATACCTGATCCCTCAGAAAAGAAGGTTATAAGCTGTTTAATGGTATTTTGAACGTAGTGACAGAATTCATTCCAGTTATTTCCTTTCAAAACTGTTTTTCAAAGTCTGGACATAGCACCTCTCACCTTGCAAAAAATAACTTAGAAACTCTGACTTGGAAGTAGAGAAAAGGATGAGGATGTTGTGGGTGCTGTGAGGCCTTTCCCTTCATCGTTCCAAGTAACTGAACAATCTTGTGTTCCCTAGGCATCCAAACAATGAGAAATCAGCTTGGCTCTTCCAGTAGTAAGGAATGCATGCCATAGTCTTTTGAAATAGTTTACAGGCAGAGCATCCTGCTGTGCAGCAACATCTTTCACCCCCAGTTCTAACACCAAGACCAGAACTGTCACTAGGCTTTGCATTACAAGTAGGAGCAGAGCTGTGCTCAGTCATGTTCCCCGAGGCACACTGTCTTTTATGAGATGTTTTGGCAGTGTACATCTGTCTCTGTTGTAAAAAGCAGCAAGCATCTGGTAACCTTTCTGGAATAGGAAAGAGTTTGATTCCAGTCTCAGCACGGAAAGAAATTGCTGTTCTGAGGAGTTTGTGGGTGGGGCTTTGGTTTGGTTTGTGTATTTGTCACTGGTTCCAGTTAGCTCAGCTGTAGTTTCAAGAATCTTGCCCGCAAGCTAGAGCGCGAGCATCTGTGTCCCTTCTGAGTGGCTCTGAATTTTATCTGCTTGTCAAAACAACTGTGCTACGGCTCGGAACACGGTACGTTTTCTGAAAAACCGATCTGATCAAAAGAGCTACTGTCAGGTTTCTGTTGGAGCTCAATCTACAGATTAAAGAGCATTGTATCTAGAGCAGCAGGTTGCCTCAGAGTGGGTGTATAGACAGGAAAATGGCATTTCACTGAAACCTTTTATTGAAGCTGATTTCCCAACTCCTGACCACCATTAAATATACATGTGTTTAAATGTTTAGATACGTGTACGCTTGTACGTACGTGCTAATGAGTTGTGTGTTTCTTTCCCGTTACTCCATAATGTTTAGTTCGGGTTTGTGGAGTCCTATCAGCAACCCAAGCAGTCCTGACTTCACACCTCTCAACTCATTCTCTGCATTCGGACATTCTTTTAACTTAACTGGAGGTGAGTTTTTGTTCTCGTGATATTTTTCTGCATTCAAATAGTGTCTTCATTCCATCTAAGTGCAGACAGTGTTCCCATCCCTGCCAGCAAAAGGATAACTTGGAGAAGTTGGTGGTGTAATCTGGCTCAACCCAGAGAGAGAGAGTGAAAGTTCTTAAGAGTGCTTGCTGGGCTGAAAATACTCATCTTCAAGGTTTCTCAGTTTCAGTAAAACACCTTGATGTTTGTTTATTCCTCAGTCTTTCTCCCCCTGAAGCTTTACCGTAGGTCTCAAGAGTGTACCATTGGGTCTGTGGTTTCCTGAGCACTTCAAGCCTGCATAAAACCTCTGCTCTGTGAATGAGGCAGCGGCCCAACCCTTGTGTTGCTTTTCTCTGGCATTTGCATAGCTGCACAGTGAACTAAAGCGTACTGTTGTATGTACTTAGATATGTAAGTAAACTTTCCATAGGTGACTGTTGAGATGGGCCTTGCTGCAGGCAGGCTGTGTTGGATGGTCTCTGCGCACCTCATGTGGTAGATCTGCTTACTGTGGCCATGCATCGGTTTTTTTAAACCACCTGCAAAAGAAGCTAAGCAAAGCAGGCTTCGTATGCAGCATTTGAAAAATGGATTGTACAGCTGCTGGAAAAGCATAGGGGAAAATGTTGGGGATCTGCAGTCAGTAGGAGCTGCTGCTGTGAGGTTCTGTCACCTGCAAAGGCAACGCTTGGCACCAGTGACTCTCAGTGATGGCAGTAAGGTGCCTGGATTTGTTCTGTGTGCAGGGCCCAGGCAGACCAGGAATGCTAGTGCTGCCCATCCTTCTCATAGCAGAGATAGGCTTTGAGTTGGGCTGCAGATTGTGCCACCTCCTGTACCAGGAGATACCTGGGAAAGGAGCTGCAAGGTTAATGAGTACTGCAATTACAAGAGGCTCCTTCAGCCCCTGTCATTTAGTCCACTATAACCATTAATCTGTGTAGCCACTGCTCAATGCAGGACACGTGAGATGAGACGTGTATTACTGTGACCTTTTCTAATCTCAGTTCTTGCACTGCAGCAGGATCTGCTAGAAAAATAAGTGAAATAACTATGAAGAGTGATAGTCTGCTGTGGTCCTTAGAAAAGGAGGAAAAGTAATGTACTCAGTGTTATTTCATTTTATTTTTAGAGGTTTTTAGCAAACTTGGTTCAGCTCGGTCTGCTTATGGGCAGGATGTTCAGAGAAACTGGAGTGAGTTCAATAATGTTCCATCTTCCATCTGGGATCCTTCAGCTACAGATTCTGTACCCTCCTGGCCAACAAGCTCAAGTTCCCCAACTCATACAACTGCAGTAAGTGTTCATTCCAAATGCAGTGTTTTATTAATGCTACTAACTTCTTCAGTATCTGCCATTTGATTTCATTTAGTAGATTTTTTAAATTTGGGTGAAAAAAATAATCTGAAGCATAAGGGAAAAAAGTAAGTGTTATGTATTCACTTCTTAAGTAGTGAAGTTGACATGGCTGTTGGATAGAGTATTTAGTCACTCGCAGGTGATGAACCGATGTATTTTGCGTTTCATTAAGATTATTTCTCACAAGAGCATCTTGCAGCACTTACAAAAGTGTGTTCCATTCCCACATGCCTCAGTATTGTGGAAAGAGCTCTTCTGCTCCTGTACCTTGGCAGGATACTGACTGTTACTTGCAGCTTGATGAACAGTAGCAAAACAGCCAGTATCATTTTCACACTCTGGTTCCACTGCCTGAGCTGTGCAGTTTTGCACCTACTTCTAAATTAACAAAAAGTAAAAAAAACCCACTTTAAAGTTCTCAGGTGTGTTATTTTCAACTTAATACACTGAAGGGCTGAGCCTGAGGTGAAGCCTTTAAACTGACTACTAATTGTGATGGAGATCTTCAGTATAGCTAAAGGTGACAACAAAACAACATCACACAGATTGTAGCTCTGCTCTCTCATCCTCTTGCCTCCCTGTGGGAATAAAACTTAGGCTACAACAGCTGTCTTCAGTGCCAGCTGAAACAATTCTTCAACCTGTCTTCTGAAAATGTTTTTGTAGTGAGTAAGAGGCAGTGTTTACTTCACCTGGTAGCAGTTCGTATAGAGTAGAGGAAGGTGGGGGGGGTGGGGGAAACCAAAGAAGGTCACGTAGTTTCTTACAGACACACCACTCTCTGGTCTGCCTGGAACCTCACTGAAACTATGTGAAGAGAGGGTTCTGCTGTTTGGTCACAGGGAGAATAGATTTCTCAGCATTTGATAGCAGGGATTGAGGACAACCTGAGCAATCTGTCTAGCACTGGACCCGTTTCCTGGATGCCTCTGAAAAATACCTGTAGGCATGTTTTAGGGACCTTTGAGGTAAAAGCCAGATAAACGGCACGGAAGAATTGTCAGTCTCTCCCTTCACATACTTTGATTTGGAGGAAAAATTCCAGCCTCAAACACCACGTTTTAAGAGCTTATTCAAGAAGGTCACTTAATAAACAAGGAGCAGCAAACAGACTGAAAAGTTCAGCACTGCTTCAATGGTAGTTACTTTTTTAAAGTGCTTATGGTAGTCCAGGACGTGAAAACCTGCCTGGTCCTGTCACTGCATCTCCTAAACAAGAGCAGATGTCAGGCCAGGACCCTGTCTTTAGCTCCTTTCTGGCACACAAGAGCCAAAGCCCGTCTTGCAAAGACCCCTCACATAGTGGTTTCTGTGTTACCCTCTTTTCTAGGAAGGTTTCTGGAGGGTCAGTTTTGATCACTCCTCCTGCTTTCCTGTTTCAGACACAACTCCACTTCTGTACTAAGTAGCATTTGACCTCTGGGTCCTGCCCTACCCTCAGGCCATACTATGTTGCTGCTACTTCTTCCCAGGTTTCTGCTAACCACAGTCCTTTACCTCTCTTCCCTCCATTTCCCTGCAAAAGTAGTTCTGTCTGCTGGCCACATCATTTGTACCTCCTCTACCAGCCTTGAAAGGGAGTACCAGTCTAATGTGAGGTACACTGCTGCTCCTTTCCTGGTTGTTTCTACTTGCAGTAATTGCCTTTTTATCACACTTCACAAAATGCTTTTGGGACATGGAGGAATAGTTGTTGGGTTTTGCCCACAGGAGGACACAGAATGGGTTTGTAGTGTGTTAGCGCTGGTCTTAGCAGTCTAATGCTGGTGTAACTTAAATCATCACCATTGAGTTATGTAACAGTAAGAAACTGTGACCCTAGTTGGCTCCACTTCTTAGTGACATTGGAGAATCCTAATGCCACTGGCCTAGGTAACCCTCGGTATACCCAAAACCACCTGTCCAGCCCTTGGTATCGATTTCCCCGAGAACCCTTTGATAAAGTGTTAGTGTCCAACCAATTTCAGGCATGCTTAGACTGAGTGTATCTTCTTCATTCCATGGCAGGGGGAAAAACCAAACCCTGAACTGAAGACATTTTTCAGAATTTATCTTGTTTAAAATAAAAATGCCTTCAGAGAATTAGTCTTCAGATGCAGAGCACGCCGATTCTCATTAACCTTTAGTGTGCATTACCTGAGGACAGAGATCTTGGGAAGGGAGGCCCTTTCTGCCCACTAAATCCAAACATAAAGCTGTTTGCACCTTGCAGCGCTGCCTTTTGGATGTGTCAAGTTTACTGTATACTTGCAAATTGAACTTGGAGCACGTGTACGCTCGCTCTGTTGGCGCTGGGGTGTGTAGTGCGTTCAGCCTACACGTAGCAGGTTCTGTGCTAAAATTAGCATGAAAGTTATGCTAACCTTTCTCATCTCTCATCTTTGGCTGCTTCCAGGTATCACTTTGCACCACACCATGAGTTAGATTCCTCTGCTTGTTGCTTGCTACTGTTTGGGCTTTAGTAAAACAGTTGGCAAAGTCTGGGCCTTGTTTGTTTCTGCATGTGTCCTGCAGGACCTGTCCTGTGCATCCTAAATGCATTTGTGACACATGTTGCAGCACACCTACACCTGCGCTGTGACCGCTTGTCAGAGACTTCCAGGTCTCCTGAGCCAGGACAGGCTTGCTGGTACTCCCTGACAATGGGTAGTTCTCCAGTTCATTCATCTGAAGAGATTTTGTATAGGGTGAAATAACATACTGGGAGTAGGGGGAAGTCCAGCGGGGCTAAACACAGATAGGAGCATCCAAAATGTACAATGTATAATGGATTAAAGGAGATAAGTTTGCAAACAGCCAAAAAGCGTCAAGGAGTAGACTTTGCTGTGACTGTCCATTACAACTGGGGTTTTGTTTGGTTTGGGGTTCTTTCCAAGACTTGAACAATGTTTATCTACCCCATTCTAACTAGTTTGATTAAACTTGAGTGTTCTGGCCTTGTGTGTCAAAGCTTGGATACTAGTGGTACTTCTATTTGTCGTGGTGTGGGACATTAAGCTCAAAAGGAAGCAGCTTGAAAGCTCTTAAAACAATTGCTCTTGCAGTCCATCCAGTTACCAGATGTGTTTGGTGCCCTGTAGAATGTGGGAAGCTCTAGTAAAGGCAGTTCAAAACTCCACATTGCAGGGAAGATGGAAAGGGTTTTACAGCAGGTTTGCTGCTGCTTAGATACTTTTCTTTTGGGGATGGTGTTGTAAACAAGGTGAAAATAGGAGTTGCTGAACTACTGCTTACCCAGCTCTGTCTTTTCTGCAGTCGATTCTTGGCAACCCAAGTGGCCTGTGGTCCACCACTCCATTCAGCAGTTCTATTTGGTCGAGTAACCTCAACAGTGGCCTTCCCTTCACCACTCCAGCAAATGCATTGTCAGGCATTGATCTCATGGGTAGTGAAAACTCCTCTGCCGCTCCCCCTCCACCCGCTGCCGCCACCGTTGCCAATCCTGCTGAAGACATGGGACAGACATACAATCCTTGGAGAATTTGGAGCCCAACAATTGGGAGACGAAGTTCAGATCCTTGGTCTAATTCACACTATCCTCATGAAAACTGAAGCAAAAGGAAAGGACTTCAATCCGGGTCACGATACAATTCTGAGTGCAAATTCTTGACACGTTTTCAGGCTGTCGCTGGTCATGGCTCCCCACCTCTTCCCTCCCCTCCACCCCAGTCGTGCTTTCATCACTTGCTCCTTTTTGAGGTCTGTCCTGCAATATGGTAGCGTGAGATGGCAGATGAGCTTGGAAAAGGCTGGGTGTGGCCACCGATCCCAGCTGCAGCGGAAGCCCTGTGTATCCGAGCAATCTCACTGGTTTCATATTTTGCCATCTGCCGTCTTTATTTAGGCAACAATTTGGACTACAAACCGGTCCTGGCAGGGCTGCTTTTCTGAAAAGTACCTGTTTGGGTTTTTAAATTTTTCCAGTGTTACCCTCCAAGTTCTGACTGAAAACAAAAAGTCACTTTGTGCTAAAATGCAGAGTATTTTTCTAAGACAAGGTTGTCTTTGTTACCACAGGTTCTGAGAATGTAAAACAAGACAAAAACCAAACGACACCACCAACACGAAACCTTAAGAGCAAACTGGCTGAATGTAAGAGCATTCTGTTGAGACTTTCTGGGCTGTTTGTACATTTGTAAACCTGAATGCGTTTTTAAGTTGAACCGAAATGCACACAGCCAAGTCTTGTGGAAGAAACGAGATACCTTGTGCATTTCTTATGGATACAACTTTGGGTTGTACTTTAAAATAAATACTGCTTTTTTCAAGACCTGTCTGCTGGGAGTCCGTTTTCCTGCTGTGTTCCGAACCTGTGCATGCATGAAGCCAACAGGTGGTGGTACCTTCAGGCCAACATCTACTGCAGCTTCTTCATGGTGAGGTTGACAGAGCACTGGAACGGGCTGCCCAGGGGAGTTGCGGAGTCTCCTTCTCTGGTGACGTTTAAAACCTACCTGGACGTGTTCCTGTGCAACTTGTTCTAGGTGATCCTGCTGTGGCGGCGGGATTGGACTGGATGATCTTTCGAGGTCCCTTCCAATCCCTGATGTTCTGTGATTCTGTGATGTAGGGCCTATACTGAAACGTGGCAGCGTGGGTTTGTGTAGCAGTGGAGAAGTAGAAATCGTTTTCAGGGTTACACAGTGCCACCCACTCAAGAATTTGCTGGATAGCAAAACACTGGGAAAATGTCCCTGCTCTTTAAGTTTCCAAGGCATAGTAGCAGCTGCTGCTGTTTGTGCTGCGCCCGTACCTCTGTAACACTGCGCCTGCACAGGTCTGAGCAAGAACAGTGCTGTTTTTAGATGAGCTTTATCTGCCCATTTAAGGGGCCTGGTAACTGTTAGGTTGCTGCTAAAGGACAGTTGTATTCTGCCAGCTCTAACCATTGAACAGGCTTTAAAAGCCTGGAAAGCTCTAGCCTGTTCATGAATTCAGAGAGCCTGAAGCAGGTAAGTACAGCCCTGCCCCATGAAATCACAGCAATGGTTTCAAAAAGCACTTGAAAGGCACTAGAAACGTCATTAAACAAAAAAGAGAGAGAGTGGTCAGGCACTGGACTGGGCTGCCCAGGGTGGTGGTTGAGTCCCCATCCCTGGATCAGTTTAAAAGACGCTTAGACGTGGTGTTGGGGGATCTGATTTAGGGGTGAACGTGTAGAGTAGGGTCGATGGTTGGACTCAGTGATCCCAAGGGTCTTGTCCAACCTGAATGATTCTGTGATAAGATTCCAAGCAAAGGATAGTTGGTGTCTCTCTTGTGGATACAGACACTCTGAATGAGCAAACAGACCAACAAACAGGTCTGGGCCTGGCCCTGGCCACGGCTCTGTCAGCAGCAGCAGTCTAGGGGACCGAGAACTGTCTGCCTGACCCAGTGAGAGGTGAAGTGAAGCATGCACAAGCATTGCACCTTGCTGAAGAAAGCAGTGCTGTTTTCCACTGAATGTAGCTTCACCTCTGCCTTGTCTGCCTTCCCAGCCCGTCATTACGAGAAAGTCTGCAGCCCTGCGAAGCGCTGATGACTTCATCTTACGATGAGTCAGTTCATTAGAAGAGAGAGCCCCGAGCTGACATTGGGAATAACCCTGCTCCTGCTGTACTGGTGCCACAACTATGAGAGGTAAGTCACCTCATCTGAAACAGGTTCTGCTTCAAAACCGAGTCTCTTGCCCAGTGCTTGTTTCCACCACCAGTCAAGGAGGACGTGGTGTTCAGCTGGTGCTTTAGTCCCGTAAATACTAAAGCAGCCTTCAGGGTGCAATATAGTCTCTTGCATCTGGGCAAGAACAACCCCAGGTACCAGTCTAGGTTGGGGACTGACCTGTTGGAGAGCAGTGTAGGAGAAAGGGACCTGGGGTCCTGCTGGACAGCAGGAAGGCTGTGAGCCAGTAGTGCGCCCTCTTGTGGCCAAGAGGGCCAACAGCATCCTGGGGTGGATCAGAAGGAGGGGTGGGTTAGCTGACCGAGAGGCTCTTCTTCCCCTCTATTCTGCCCTGGTGAGACCACATCTGGAGTACTGTGTCCAGTTCTGGGCCCCTCAGTTCAAGAGGGAGTGGAGCTGCTAGAGGGAGTCCAGCGTAGAGCAACGAGGATGATGAAGGAAGTGGAGTATCCTGATGAGGAAAGGCTGAGGGAGCTGGTTCTCTTTAGCTTGGAGGAGACTGAGGGGTGACCTCATTAATGTCTATAAATATGTGAGGGATGGGTGTCAGGAGGATGGAGTCAGGCTCTGCTCAGTGTCATCTAGTGATAGGACAAGGGGCAGTGGGTGTAAGCTGGAACAGAGGAGGTTCTACATCAATATGAGGAGGACCTTCTTCACAGTGAGGATGACAGAGCACTGGAAGGGGCTGCCCAGGGGGGTTGTGGAGTCTCCTTCACTGGAGACATTTAAGACCCACCTGGATGCGTTCCTGTGTGACTTGGTCT
The DNA here is from genome assembly GCA_028565055.1 of Phoeniculus purpureus. Classification (NCBI taxonomy): domain Eukaryota; kingdom Metazoa; phylum Chordata; class Aves; order Bucerotiformes; family Phoeniculidae; genus Phoeniculus; species Phoeniculus purpureus. The sequence goes on from JAOXOE010000001.1 coordinate 81,482,953, forward strand.
AGGTGATCCTGCTGTGGCAGGGGGATTGGACTAGCTCTTAAGAGGTCCCTTCCAATCCCTAATGCTTCTATTATTTGCTCCAAAGCAGCAAAATGAAAGTTCCTTCCTGTGAGCTTCTGGTGCCGGTCTAACTGGCAAAACCTGCCTCACACTTGCCTGCCTCTACTAATTCTGGTGGCTGACCGCTCAGCCTCCAGTTCAAGGGAGAGGTGAGGTGTGAAAACCAACAGAGCTTAAGCAGATGTCAGAAAGGCTTTAACACTTCTGTTCGACTAAGCAAATGCTGTGGTGGAATGGAGTAGCTCAACACTTTGAAACCCTGCTGAGGGGAGGTGGGGAAGGCCGTGAGTTGACTCCGTGGTTCCAGGTCCATGGCATGAGCCTGGGGTTCGCTCTGTGCTGCCTTAGCGCCCTTGCACTGAGCACCAGCACAAACCAGTCTCCTTGTCTGGAGACATTTAAAACCCACCTGGACATGTTCCTGTGTGACTGGATCTAGGTGATCCTGCTCTGGCAGGGGGATTGGACTGGATGATGTTTTTTGAGGTCCCTTCCAATCCCTAATGTTCTGTGATTCTGTGACACCTGCATCCACATTTCCTGACAAAGAGCCATTCTAAATGGGTGCTAAAAATATAATAAAAATGCAAATGGCTTTTCAGTTTACAAGAAAATTTCTGCATTGGACATTAATGTAGGATCTCTTTGCAGATTAATGTTTATAAAAAGTGTCAAGACATATTAGTCATCTTCTGGAAATCCTAGTTTAGTATCTTGCTATTCTCAACAGATCCAGCACTTAAAAAAAAAAAGGCAACAAACCAAACCATGTTTCCACAAAGCAAATTCCCTCCTGCAAATTAGGATTTTTAAAGCTCATCCATATATTTAATCTCAGTATCATGTTCACATTTGGTAAAGTATATCTATGAACATATTTTATAAAAAAAAGTTTCAACTCAACATTTTAAATTGACACTTGTCATATGATAGTTTTAAAAATGACATTTGTTGAAAATAACGTAACTGGGTCACTTTAGCTTGGAAAAAAGGAGACTGAGGGGTAACCTCATTAATGTTGATAAATACATGAAAGGTGGGTGTCAGGAGGATGGAGCAAAGCCCTGCTCAATGGCATCTAATGATAGGACACGGGGCAATGGGTGTCAGCTGGAACAGAGGAGGTTCCATGTAAATCTGAGAAGGAACTTCTTCCCAGTGAGGATGACAGAGCACTGGAAGAGGCTGCCCAGGGGGTTTGTGGAGTCTCCTTCTCTGGAGACATTTAAAACCCATCTGGCCATGTTCCTGTGAGACTGGATCTAGGTGATCCTTTTGTGGCAGAGGGACTGGACTAGATGATCTTTTGAAGTCCCTTCCAATCCCTAATGTTCTGTGTATTTAATGTATTTAATGCTCATAATAGTTGGGTCACCACAGGGCTGACTGAGTTTGGTTGAACACTTAGCAGAAAATTACTAACTCAATCCAATCAACCTTTTTATTGTCCACATACTACAGTGAATGAAAAACAAGCTAATCTATCAGAGGTGAGAGTTTGCAGGCGTCATACCTTTCAGCTTGTGGAGAACACACAAGAGCCTTAATCAAGTTAAGGCAGTATCTTTTCACATACATCTTCCTGTAGGCTATATTTTCACAATCATCTTCCTGTATGCAAGCACTCTGAGGTTTTTCTGCCAAGCCTGTTTGAAGTTCACAAGTAAAAAACACCCTACCACCAAACCCGAACAAAGCTCTACGTGCTTTCCCTCTGTTGACCTCTCCTGAAAACGTAGCACTTTTCTGCCGGAGATGCTTGTTTGCTAATACAATTACAGAGATACCCAGCTCATTTCGTGTGTGCTCCATAAAGAACACAATGTGCCTTCAAATTACAGCTGCCGTGCTGTCGAGCTGCCCGTTAAAGTGATGGCCGATGCCTTCCCGCAGGAGTAATCACTTGTGGCCAAAGTTGCAGCCAAAGCTAATGAGAAATAAGACGACTTCTTAAGAGAGTATGAAAACCAAAAGCTTAAAGAAAGAAACAGGATGGAACATTTACTGGGTAATAAGCGAGCAGGGGGGAAGAGGCAAATGTGGAGCCAAGGGAATCATTTACTGCTTTTATTATTACTGTGATAGGGAGAAAAAAACTACAAATGAGGTTGAAAGGGCCGTAGCCAGGAGCTGTGCATTCACAGTGTCACTGCAGCAAGTCCTCACAGAACTTATCAAAGCGCAATCCACACAGTTCCTGGTGATTATTCACAGAGAGCTCACTTTTTCTCCTTATTAAGCCACATTACAGGGAGCGAAACTACATTTGACATTTTCCTATAAGTACTTCTCCCACATAAACTGCATTAAAGTGGTTACAGTACCATAATGAACAGACCAAAGTCCATGAAATAATCTCTCCATTACAGTATGGGCCTTTTAACACCGAAAGAAATTAAGACCTTAATTTGTATAGGAAACACTGATACTCTGAAATCGAAGGTTAAAGCACTGGAGTGTGACTCAGAAGTTATGAATTTCATTTCTTGATCTTCCACTTAGCAAATCTTGCAGGAATTATTTCACACAGGATATCACCACTCAGGGGCACTGGGGAGACAATGGAGGTCTCTGCTAGCAGCATAGCCAGACCCTTAAGAACACATACATGCATATTCTGTCCTTACTGCCCATCAGATCTAAATTGAATCTGTTCTGCTCACTGCAGCCTGGCATTCCACACTCTGACTCAGGTCTTGAGTGTCCATGCTGGCACTTGCAGCTTAGGTTGCAGGCATCCACATTCCTGAGAGCTTCTCAAGCCCAGGCTGCCCTGCACATATCTCATACAGGGTATGAGGTGCTGGAGTGGGTTTAAAGAAGAGCAGCGAGGCTGGGGAGATATCTGGAAAACAGGCCCTGTGAGAGCAGCTGAGGGAACTGGGGTTATTTATTCTAGAGAAGAGGTGGCTGAGAGGAGACCTTATTGCTCTCTACAACTGCATAAAAGGAGGTTGTAGCAAGGCTGGTGCAGGTCTCTTCTCCCAAGTTGCTGATGATAGGATAAGAAGAAATGGCCTCAAGTTGCATCAGGGGAGGTTTAGATCGGATCTTAGAAAGAAGTTCTTTCCTGAGAGAGTGGTTGTGCACTGGAACAGGCTGCCCAAGGAGGTGGTGGAGTCACCATCCCTGAAGGAGTTTATAAACCAAATAGCTACAGCACTTGAGGCCATGGTCTAGGGGTTAGGGAGACGTTGAGGGCAGGACTTTATGATCCTGGATGTCCTTTCCAGCCATGATGATTCTGTGGAAGGAAATAAGGAACCATCTTATCTTATGGAGCCTAGGTCTTCTACTATTGAAAAAAAGTAGAATTTTAATATTTCAAGAATCAGATTTGAATATATGAATGTGTCAGCACACACAAAACCTCGATCCTACCACTATACTGTCTACTCAGCAGACACCAAGTTTAACAGCACAGTGTATGAGACTTGGGATATGGTTTAAGGATGAACTTGTAAGGTAAGGTAGATGGTTGGACTCTATGATCCCAAGGGTCTTTGCCAACCAGAATGATTCTGTGATACAGTGCAATGGAAATCCAGATGACTAAAATACAAACCAAAGTGAACATTCTAGGATTCTAATGGGAAAAACCCCCTGTGGCTTCTGAATCAGAGTTTGTAGGGCAGGGAGCATAGTACTGCTCCAGCACCCCATGGAAAACATACTCCAAAAAGCTGCTATCTGTTTTGCTGGAGCTAAACTGATCCAATGGCTCCAAGGATAGGAGGCTGGAGATGCAGTAGCAACCTTGTATGTCATATTCCTTTTAATACAGGTACAATTCCTGCAGGGAAAATTAACTAGCAGCTAATGTCACTAATGCAAATCTTCAATTCACAGTGGCTACTCATGCAAGAAATCACCATATGATAGCACAATTAAAAAGTTCTACAGTTACTGGAAAAAACAGAATTAAAAAAAAGAGTAATTTCTAATGCACTAGAGAGGCAAGAAGATGGTTTGAGTAATTAACGACAATTTTTCCACCTCCCTAAATTTTTCTTCTCTAACAGAAAGTTTTGCCACATAAACCTTGGAGTTAGAACCAAGTTGTCTAGCTTGTATTAGACAAAGTCGCAATACGATTTGTATGACTGATCGCTGTTGGTAGATGGACCCTATTTTGCTTGGTATTGCTCAGACATGGAACGAAATGACATTACTTCACCATCTCTGAGACAACAGAGAGATGGAAACAAATGGGCAGAGCACAGGAAAGAGGGAGCCAACATTTGTCAAGGTGACAGGCAGCAGTCTCAGCAAACCATCAGGGTAACTGTTGTCAGGACTGTACGAGCAGTGCGGTAAAGAAGGGTATCAAAGAGTTACAAGAAAGGCTGTGAGCGTGTAAGTTCTGTGCAGCTTTACTTCCAGAACTTTGCACAGGGCACTACAAGAGCATAAAACTTGCATTTCAATTTGTGACCAAATTCTTGTCTAATCACCTCCACAATATTATTCTGCAAGCCAATTTGCATGCTGCCCAAGGAGATAAGGTTTTTTACAATCTTCTCTGGAATCCACTGATAAAAAAACCAGGAAACCATTATAATGAGATATTGTGATGAATTAGTCCCTACAGAAAAGTTATCTTTTACTGAGCCTATCAGAAAGCCTAGATAATCACGAAACATTTTGTATTTGCTTTTCTTTATCATTATCTGCAGCTCCATATTACTACTCTGCTTAGGCAGAGCATTTGTGATTCTCTATCTTGTTCTTTTACAAAACATCAAACAAGGATAAAGGACTTGGGACCGTCAGGTCACACATAAACAAGAGTAATGTGAGATTTTTCCTCTTTATGAGGGTACACGAAGTGAAGCATCCATTTAAAATACTAGGCCGTACACTTTATGAATTCTACCCGCCAGCGTGGCATTTTTACAACAATTACAACCCATGATAAACATCAAGCAAGCTCTGAATGGGGAAGTGATTGTAACGTTGGTGACTAAGGCATGGAAGGGAAAGAGGGAGACAATGACAACTTAAGAACAAAGGCAATGTGGCAGAGCCTCCACTTGTCACTCTGCTCCAGTTAACAGGTTAGTTGTTAAGTTTAACAGCTAAGCTGCAAATAGCCAGCATTTTCACAACACTAGTTTTCTGATCTTGTGTAAAACAAGAGAAGCAGAACTATTTTCTACCTTCAAAATGATATCATATGCTAAAAGACATTTAAAACCTGCCTGGATATGTTCCTGTGCAACTGGATCTCAACTTCTCCAAAGTAGTACATGGCCTTTCCTTACTTTCCAGCACTTTACTATTAGAACACACTGGATAATTTCTTCCAGGGCATCCATCTATTCCCAAGTGAAGGCAGCATAACCCATCACAGATGTAGTACAGCATGCTCTGACTGTACAAGTACTTTCCATGGAAAGCCACGCAAAACCCTTGGGGTTACATGAAAGATGAAGACAGCAAAGAAGGAGGAAGTGAACAGTACGTAATCACGACCGGGAAGATCATTTAGGCATTATAGATCTTCTGGTGATTCTTGTAGGCAGAGTAAAATTTACCAGGGTATTTACACAAGGACACTGGAGAAACGGGAGCTTAACACAGAAAAGAAACACCTGCACGATGACTGGAAAAGAGGGAAACATTCAGCTTAGCAGAAGACAAGCAAGGCTTCCAAGGGAATCTCTTCCCCCTCCACAAATACAAGTTTCAATGAATACTGATGAAGTTCTAAAGAACTAACCCACAGAAGCTTTCAAGCACCTAAAAACTGAGTTGGGATTTGCAGGTGCTCTAGCTTCCGCGAAGTACAGAACTCAGTAATATCCACACAGGAAACAGAGTCTGTTCTTTTTGGAACACTAGTTCTGCTGAGATAAACCTAAATAATTTGGCTTCTTTCGTTTTCTATTTTATGAACCACAAAACTTAATTCTCATCTGGTGGATACCAATTTCCACCTTCTGTCTGTAAAATCAAATAGACCATCGTAATTGCTATAAATAACTTCAGTGGAAGCTCTGAAAACATAATTCTCTACAGAGAATTTCATCTAAAGTCATTCTTCTCTGAAAGTGTTTGATTTATGCATTTAATAACCTCTAAGACTACCAAGAAAAACCGGATCCAGGGCTGAATAGCTGATGCAAACTAAAAATATCTTCACCTGTGTCCTGTGGGACTGAGTTCTGTAGCATCTAGTAAGGTTTGAGCTGATTGTGAAGCTCTTGCAAAGAAATAATATGCAGTTTCTCTCTCCCTTTGAGTTCTCAGCCACTTGCAGCTAGCGACAGGACTAAAGAGAGCTGTCCTGCAACAGACCTGTCTTGTTCAAACACATGGGGACCTTGGTATTTTTGAGGGCTATTCCTGTCAAATTTGCTTGACACCAAGTAGGGTGTTAAGAAAATGACTGTAGGACATGCTGTCAGTAAAGGCCACCTTTAGTGAACCAGGCTACAAGGCTCTAGCATTGACAAGAGAAACAAAAGGCAGTCTGTCTTCAGTCACTGAAAAGGATTGATTTTAAGCAGCAGTGCTCAGACAGGAAGAATTCTTTGTTAACCAAAATGAATGTACACTTTAAATGCTTTTCTAAAACATGTAGAAACTACAGCCCACCACAGACGCAGATTATCGAGCAAACGCAATGTTCAATTACATTGGTTGTGTTTCTTCAACAACACTTGCTTTTACATGTTTACATTTCAAAAATAAGCTTCTCAGTTAATTTTAGAGCACTAGCTCAGGCCCTCCCTTTCTTGAGAGCATTATCTCTGCATGGAAGTTATCATGCTGTCAGTATATGAGATTAAACACATCTTCACTGCCTTGTTTCAGTTTAGCTGCTGTTTCTCCCAGCAATTCCAAGGGTTACTAAATAAACATAAAGACATCCAATTTATTTTATTTCCAGAAAATTGCATTCTGAAGTGGCAGTGTATCCTCAAGGTGTGATAGACACACATTAATTGTAGAAAATACTTAGAATTCCCCCAGTACATAAAAGAATCTCTTCCAGCAATAACTGGAAGCATTGATATATAAGGACCTAAAGTACCACTTCCAGCAGGAGTAGGGAGGTGATTGTCCCCCTGTACTCAACACTGATGATGTCACACCTTGAGTACTGGGTCCAGTTTTGGGCATCTCAGGACAAGGGAGACATCAAGGTGCTGGAGAGAGTGCAGAGGAGGGCAACAAAGCTGGGGAAGGGCCTGAATGAGAGAGGAGCTGTTTAGTTTGAGGAAGAGGAGGCTAAGGAGAGACCTCATTGCTCTCTACAACTATCTGAAAGGACACTGTAAAGATGTTAGTGCTGGTCTCTTCTCACAGGTCATTAGTGACAGAACCAGAGGGAACAGATTGAAGCTCCAACAGGAGAGGTTTAGATTGGACATCAGGAATAGAATCTTCCTGGAGAGAGTGGTCAGGGACTGGAATGGGCTACCCAGGGAGGTCGTTGAGTCCCCATCCCTAGCTGAGTTTAAAAGATACTTAGATGTGGTGTTGGGGGGGGGATCTAGTTTAGGGGTGACTTTGTAGAGTAGGGTTGATGGTTGGACTCAATGATCCCAAGGGTCTTTTCC
>JAOXOE010000001.1:81505977-81516786 GCA_028565055.1 Phoeniculus purpureus
GCGACTTGAACCACGAAGACCAATTTAAGCTACTCCACAGAACTTCAATGGCTCTCAAATTAAATCAGACCTGTGATAGAGGTTAGATGGGAGATTAGCACCTATCTGATGCTAGGTACAGGGAGTATCTGCACTGGCCAGACATCTAAACTGCACTTTTTAAGGCCAGGCAGGCAAGGCCTAGGAAACATCAGCATTAATAAACATTTGGAGAGACAAAACAAGAACCAACAAAACCTTCAGGGACTACAGGCACTCAAGTGTCATTGTAGGTGGAATAAAGGACAACTGGACACCTCTAGATTTGAAAAGGAGAATTGCTCTCCCATTAAACCTGACTGCTGGGTCTTCAGTCACACATGGCAATCCTGTGTCACATACTGTCCACCAACAACACTGCTGACAAAACAGTCAGTGTATTTCATGTCACGCTTGTATTACTGTCTCCTGGAATCAAGGAAGAACGGGGAAAGCCAACACCAGACACAATCCAACAGCACGCTACCCCAAGAAAATTACCACAATAATCTGCTATTAAAGGGTCCAGCAGCTCCTTCTGCAGTTCTCGCAATATCCCTAATCCCTACTTTAATCAATTGCCTGTACATAATTTTAAACAGCATTTCACGCAAGAATTGCCACTCCACAGCATTTAGGAGTGACAATCAAAGGAAGCAGATTTCCATGAAAGCCACCAGACTGATTTGCCAACAGGCCACAGTGTTAACTGAATTCATCAGTGATCACTTCCAGTTTATCTCGTAAACTGCTTCTGCGTATGATGGTATTATGACTACCTTGTCAAACCTCCTGATCAAAACTAGCCATGCATCTGAGCCCAAGTCTTCCTGAAGCAAATTCACAGGTTAATGCTTCAAGTTTACTTGCTTGTGCCATTGGGCTAAGACAGCAGGGGATGTGCATGCCATAAATAATTAGGTAGTCAAAATATCCCCCCTGGTTAGATGATTCTTTTTAAAGAGCTGTGGCTCAGAAGAGCTTTATGTAAGAGACAGCAGTTGTGATTATCCAAGGACATTTTGAAAATCACCAGAATGTTAAGATAGCAGCAGCTGTGTTTGTGTAGCAGTCCAGCATTCCTCTGGGCTGCAGTATAGAGAGTGGTAAAAAGAGATGTATTAATATGGGATAATGAAAGCACTAAAGGGTTTTAATTAAGGTTAGGCTTAGTTAGATCTCTAGAAGTAGATGCAAACACAGCCCAAATAAAAAACCAGATTTTAAAAACCCAGCTGAAATCATTTTACCATCTCAATCTTGGCTTTTACAAAGAACATAAACCATTATATTTGCAAACCACAGCCTACAAGACTAGGGAAGTAACACTCATAAATGAGTATGTTGCCTGGAAGAGAATTAATTGCTTCAAAAATAAGCACATTCAGAATTAACCTACAAAACACTTAAAATATTTCCTTCTTCCTCCCACCTCCTAAAATGATAAAAAGTCATTACTGTCCTACAGTGTCTCATTTTACTTGCTTTTGTTCTGTTTGTTTTCCATCCCAAACTACTCTTCTGGCTCTCAGAGCCACCCCTTAACTCACTGAGTGCAGTCAGCGTTTCTCTAATCTACCTGCACTTTGCTTTCATAGCACAGAAGTCAACCGACTTTTTCAGAGTTCACCTTCAAAGTTATTCAGACATTTCTTCTGTGTCTGCTGCTCCAATTACTCATTCCACTCAGCTGGATTCTGTGTCGTCTCTCTTGCTTTCTCAAAATTCTCAGCAGCTGGAGTTACTACTCTTTCATTTATGCTGTCTCATTATCCAGACTTCCCCTCACACATGAAACACTGAGATGTGTTTTAATTTAACTCCATTTTAATCTTTATATCAAAAATAAATCACGTTTCAAAACCAAAATGCATGGAATCACTACATAAATCACTATATATAAAAACATAACGTATGCTAATGTGTTGGTCCTAAGACAGTCACACAACTATGGAATAAAATACTTTGTGACCTTATCACCAGAGTGATTCTGTGAATGCTTTTGTGAGAGCAGCAGCTAACTGCAGGACAACTGTTAGTGTTCATTACGCCAACCATGCTCCCATCATCAGCACCTCTGTATATTCATGCTGCCGTAACACTCAAGCCCAAGCTCTATACTCTGACATGAAATCTTATTCACTGTAACTATACAGTCAAGCAACTTGCTGCTTTTACTGGTTTTTGTTTGGTACATTATGTTCTGTGCATTAACACAGAGGTATTCCTTGGTAAATGGGAATTACTGCTCAAGTAAATTGTCCCAAACTCACCTTGCTGCATCTTCTTCTAGAAGCAGCTTCACAAATTGCCTAGGGATGTGCAATGACAGGATGCTCTCAGCCATCTGCTCCAAGATTCTCAGGTGGTTTCCATCAGTGGTTGGGAAGCGATACATTCGGCAAATGGCACCACCAAACACTGAAGAATTGAAATTGTGTTATTGAAGCACAGTGTTTGAGTTAAAAGAGTACAAAGCCTCTCCTTTCTTAAACTGCTGCGTTCACTAGCTTGCTGTAACACACTGCTGTAAAGATCTGGTTTCCGTAGGCATCACTTTCCAAGCATGGTTCACTGGGCAATGCCCTTCTTCCACTGTTTGCAGCCAAACTCTCCAAATGACTTAACACACTGGTAAGGGAATTATATAGACAACATTTCAATTTATTTCTTCTATGTACTGCTAGTTTCCGTTTCATGAAACCAATCACTTGCTGGAAAAGTACCATTACTTTTCCAGTTATCTTCCAAAATCTTGTAAGATTTTTTTTCCCCTTAAAGCAACTGCTTTCCTCTATCCCTCTCCTCAACCACCAGTGATTGCTTAGGAATAGACCGGCAAATTGCATGGAAAATGTTATGCTACAGCCAAAGACAAAGGCTTGCTTCTGCTGTTTTCACTGCACAAAGTAGTGCAAACGATAATTTACTCTTCTATGACCCTCAAAGGGCTGCTCAATCAACAGCCTGTTCCTATTCAAATGAAACATCTGATTAAAAGCCCCAAGACCACAGGCAGACAGCAAGAGAATAGCATCTACTGATGCCTAAAGCTTACTTGTCTCAGCCCACAGCAGCTTACCAGATTTCAGTAGTGCATCTTTCCGTAACGAAGCATATTTGGATCTCATTCCTAAAGATTCTGTCAAACTTTCATCAACTGGCAACACAGTCTAAACAAAAACAAAACCCACAAATAGGACAGGATCAAACCTCAGCGCTAGGGCAATACCCAGCGATAACCCTATTACACAAACTTGAAAGGAACAGCTGACGAAGCGTGTGGTTGAAGCCAGTATTTTAAATACACTTACTGTGGACAAAAACTACTGCAGGCTGAATCCACTTAAACACTTCAATTTAAGCATTCCCATGCACTTGTACTGCACAGTTCAATATGCTGCAAAACTTTTTACCCAGTCCTCCAACTGCTTTATGGTAGCACAGCTCCAGTGTGCTTGAAGGTGCTGAACCAGTATGTGACAGCTAAGTTCTGCCTGGCTACAAAGCAATACCAATCCACACTCTGACTGTGATGCAGATACCAGTGCAGTTATCACCAGGATACTCAGAACACAGGGTTTACTGAATTAAAAATATCTAGGCTGAGAAAGCACTAGAATTATCTTCTCCCAGAAAAATTACTCTGGGATCAGAAAAAAAGTTCTAAAATCCAGTATTTAAGTAACCTGTTCAGTTCTACTGACATCTTTTAAGATGCCTGTGAAGATTCAGTAAATTCCCTGAATATCCCCACTACAGCTCTGCTTAAGCCACCTAATGCACAGTGTGTACTGAAACACCGCATCTTTGTGAAACTGGTTATCAAGGCACCAAGTGCACCCATCTACAAGTGTGTTTTGATAAAGTGCACCAGCACGATGGCCGTGCTTCTTGGACTGGGTTACAGAACTGTCAAAGCAGCTCCTCCTTACAGTATTTTAAAATGACAAAGCTCTACTAAACATCGAGATGGACAGCAAAGTTGACAGCAGATGTCAACGTAGCTTACTTCAACGCCAGAAATAAATCAGTGTTTTCCTGCATTCAGTACAACGCACGTACGCACCCTTCCATTAATTGTGTCAGGTGACCTTGTCACTGGAGGCCTTTGGTCAGTTTTTTCCTCCATTTGCCATCCAATAACTGTAATGTTCCCTACACGGTCACTTTCAGCCGACCTGCAACAAACACTCTGCATTGAGACTTTTTTGGAGGTGGACCTGTTTATCAACAAGAGAACACTTATAAAAGGCTATTAGTTGTCAATCTTAACGAACATTTCAAACAGAAAACTTTTAAATGATATTTTACACGTGTTTATAACAATATTTTAACAGGAAAGCGCTCCCCTCAACCTGCAGGGATGCTGTACAGGCCTCCCAACTGAAGGTCAAAAGCCTAAACCCATGTACTTCTGTACAACTCGAAAGAGTTCAGATTTTAAGATTATCCTTTTGTAGGCAAAAGCAGCTTAGGCTGTGAGCATCAGCATCTTGTACCTCTACTGACTACTTAGATTAGAAAAACTGGGGCCTGGAATTCCAGAAGAAAAAGCTGATGCTGAAAAGAAGGATCCTGAAAATACGTGGTCTAGGGATAAAGGGGGTGAAGATTGTCAATGGAGAAATATCCCTGAGATGGAGGAAGGTCCTGGAGATTAGGGAATTGCATGGAAGCAAATGCCAGAGACCCCCATGGACCACCACCAGCTGAGACACTAATAGATGAGAAGCTGCACTGCACAAACTGACACAACCTTCTGCCTCACCTTCCCAGACCAGCAGACATCTTCCTAACGTAGAGGGAAGTTGATGCCATATGAACACACGACTGGTAGGGGAGTGAGTCAGTGGGGTGAAAGCTCTGATCTCGCTGTCTTTTAAATGCACAGCAGTACCCAGATTTACCACGGCTGTCATTTATTCTGTTTCACCCATGATACAGAGTAATTTTGGCATAGACTTCATGCTATTATTTTAAGACACATTCCAAATGGTATTTTAAGACTGTTGTTTCCCTGTAAAAATATGCTGGGACAACTAAGACCCAAAAAAATTTTGGAACAGAAAATAGTGGGGAAGCAGAAGGAACAAGTACATAGGATGACTACAAGAAAAATTTAAATATCCAAATCATGCAGCATATTTATAGACATTGTTCAGCATCCACTTTACACATCTGAGGGTAATGTGTCAATGAGAAGACATGCATGCACTCGCACACTTTGATACTCAGAATACAATTGATTTCAAACAAAAGAGTTTAATAAAGTCCATTTTCAACTTAGTCATGAGAGAATAACCCTAACAGAAAAACCACAGCTAACCATGAACGTCCTGCCATCACATTCCTCCTCTTTTTTATGTCCCTCAAACCACCTTCATCTTCACACCCATGACAAATTCGACTACTTTACCCACCACCAATATAATGCTTTAGGTGCTTTTTCTGACCCATTTCCTTCACCTGCTCCCCCTTGTTAAATCATGGTATTTTTTTCATTACAATACACTGCTGAAAAGCTCACTCATCTCTTCTCTTAGCATGAAAAGCTTTGTGTCTGGGACCAGACACAAGTTTATCGCAGTCACTGTTTCTATTGTTGATTATGCCAATACTACCAATGCCATGGTCCTGAGTCTGATTCCCCTTGGCCTCCTCAGACAGGGTTGTCTGTTCTAATTTCAACACATACTAGTACAATGTGCATGTACTTTTCTTAATCTCACTTTGATTTCTTCATTCTTCCCCAACCCTGGATTTAACTGTGTCCCATACTGGCTTCCAAGAGTGCAGTTTGACTGTTAACAATTAGAACTACTATCTTTAGGATCTTTATTAGACTTGCACCCTCCTTAGTCGTGTTCCTTCCACAAAAGCCCCCGATATGAATTGAACTGGAAAATTGTGTCAACCAACACTGCTGCAATGTGACTCCCCCTATTCCTACTGCATTACACGCACCACTTAGCAGCAAAAACACAAATACACATAGGTCTTGAAATAGTTAATAGAGGCCAGGTTTTGCTAAGCCCAAATAGCTATCCCAAACAGCTAAGGTAACACTCTGCTTCAACGGGTTTCATTCTCCCCATCACAAGCCCTTTATAAATGAGCACAGCTAAAAATACTCTATTTTGCCACTCTCCACACAAACAAATGCTGAGGTGATAGGATGAAACGCACAGAAATGAAACTGGTCTTGGTAATACTTTTTTGACTTGCAGAACTAGAACCAATACCCAACCACCTTAGAAAGGTCTTGTTCTATATGTTTTAATTATGATGCAATATAAAACATGGTTTTTTTAAAAAAACTGGAACGAAAAAAAACCTAACCTAACAAAAGGTTTTCATTGCATCTCACAGACAGTTTTTTGTCACATCTTAAGCATCCATTCAAGAATTAAGAATTATTTCCTAAATAGAGGAAATTATTACACACCTTAGCATTAAGTGCAACCTGTGATACTTCTCCTGAAGCAGGTCTTTCACCGTGAACGTCCCGGAACCCAACAAATACATCTGAAAGAAGAAAGAGTACCAGAGTTGCGATTATTTACCTTTACAATGAACAAAGACTTTGTCCACAGAACTACAACCAAAAGTACAAGTATCACGTGCAAAAATCTGAGAGCAAGAATATAACAACATGGGCCCATAAAGAAAACTTACTGTTCCCTGAGATCTGTCCTTGACGTCATAGACTGAGAGTTTGATTTGTGTCATTTGATTGATAAGAGAGTCTTGGAAAAAGGCAATGCTGCTAAGAAAGATAGGATTACTTGTTCCCTGCAATGATAAACAGAAAAGGCACTAATTAATGCCATTTCTTACGAAGAAATCCTTCCTGTGTTAGCTTCAATTTGAAGTCTAATCCAAAAGAGCCTCAAGACTTACCTCAATGATTTCTGTCTGTGCATGCTTTGTCCAGAACGCCTGAGGAGGTGTAGTTACACTCACTGCTACAAAACTATTTGGTTTTCGATCTAGTGATGGAGTTAGCAGCTCACTGCAAGCTTCAGATACGCAACAGATTAATACGTTTAGATACACAATCTTGTTAATATTGCTGTAAAAGTCAACATTTTTAATAAAAGCCTATTTTTTATCCTAAGCACTAAAGTCATAAAGGGCATCATATTCTCTCTGTCCCCACACTATAACGGCAGGTCTCACTCACCTTGGTGCAAGCAAACAGTGAATGTGCAAGCAGAGCAGTTTGGGTCCAAGCTGCAGACTTGTAATTTAAGCTTGCTCTTTTCTAACACCTGCCTATCCACAGCTCGTTAGAAGAGCACACATGTATAGGTTTTCCTCTGGGAACCTCGTGAGTACGGCCGCATTTGAATTTAAGCCATGCTCCACTAAGCCCAGTACCCAATAGCATTTTGCCATAGTGAACCAACAGAAGTGCTTGAACGTTGACCAAGCAGCACTACTATGAGGAGAACTAAACCATACGTGTAAATGGACCGTAATTTACTTCCTCTCAAATGTTACTGTGAGTTTAACTGTTGTGAAGGGACTATGAGTAGGAAACAACTACCAACAAATTTCAGTGAGTGACTCTACACAATCACATCAAACTTCGGAGCCAAAGTCTGTCTAGCTAGATACCAGTCACTATAGTACGGCCTGACTCCGCTTTAGCTAGATGCAGAAAGTTAATTATGAAGCTTATGTTGGCAAGCAAAACGTTTACACACACTAAATGCTTTTGCATTTCTAGACATTTTTAATTCATCTGAAATAATTAAAGTACCTCATTCACCTCTCAGGATGTCTTCTTATTATTCATAATACAATTGCATAAATCTGAGAAAAATTGTCTAATGTTTCATTTCAAGCATATGGTTAAGAGCGCAAGTTTCCAAACATTAGTCCACTACTAAGCCAAGGAAACCCAGCTGAAAATGTGGACTGAATGTTCATGAAGAACACATTTTTCCTTTATTCTTCAAGTGAGGTGAGTCAATGGACAAATTTAACCACCGCAGAAATCGGTTCACTTCTGCATCTCACATTACCACCTGACAACAAGGACTACACAAGAGGAGTAGGAGTAATAGCTTGTAACTCTGAGAAGGTATTCTGTCCTGGAACGGCATTTCCAGCAGATCTTCAGTTTGCCTGAAGACCTGAACTGCCTCTATACTGAGACCGAAGAGTCACTGCATCTCCACAGAAAAAAAGTAAAGATTTAAAAATAATAGTCACATTGCAAACATTTATAACTGCATAGAAGGGATGTTTTACTTGCAGACTTTAAAAAACATCACAAAATCATACTGCTGGCTGCTTATCAGACGGTACTGTAGTACAGGCAGCAAGAACACTGTACTGCATGTCCACAAAAACGAAGGCAAAGTTCCAATCCTTACCATACGATAGGCATTTCAAAATCAACAATCAAAAAACCACACAGTTACTCAGTAGCATGTTTAAATTACTCAATAGCATAATTAAAGTGAGCATAAACAGCACTAAGCCTACCTAAACTGAACTCTAAAATCGGCTCATCTGGATCCTGAACGTTTCCTGTAAATCAGAAAAATTAACACAAGATTAGCCAAACACTGCTGTTATGTGGATCCTGTCTTGAAGCTGTAGTCATACAGAGCAAGAAGTTAAACTGTACAGGAAAAAAAAACCCCAAATATTTTTAATTAAATGAACCATGACTGGTATTTTAAACACTTATTAGCTAATCTTTGCTATCAAAATACGATTCAAAAAAATGAAGATAAACTCATTTTATAAAACATGTTAAAATATGTAAAACTATGCAAGATTATATGGAATATGGGAAGATAGAATGCTGAATCTCAGTAGAAAACAACAGGATTAAAGCCACTTTGTGTCTCAGCCACTATTAACTCCAAATTATTAAATCAGATATGTCTCCTCTGTGATGGGCAAATGGGGAGAAGTTTCACAGTACCTGTCTCTCTCACTAATCAAAGAAAGCTCCTGGGGGTTACAATCCTAATTTACTTACCATAAAAGAGGAAGGAGATCATTCTTAGCTCCCTGAAATCTCTTGAAAATTTTATACAATGTCAAACAAGGAGGCTGCCAAGACTCTTCCTAGTCCTTTACATTCTCTTGTTGTTTTCTCCCCTTGTTGCTTACTTTTGCCTGATAAACGTAACTGCAATGAATCTAGCTTATTTTTAATTCCCTCTAGTTTATGTTTTCTTCCCTCTAGTTAATTTTAATTCCCTTTAGTTTATTTTTTCTCCCTTCTTTAAGAGTCTTTAAATTGTTAACTATAATCCCCTTATTATCTTCCCTTCAGACAGGCAGACACAGCTACATCTTCCAGCAATGTAAAGACGACGTTAGCGCAAGCAGCAGAGCACCAGCTGAGAGGAAGGCACGTACCTGCTAGAGAAAGGCCTAGCATGTCAGAGGTGACATCAATGGTGGAGGCCCGTTGCACGGTGCGGGATTTTGCCCCATGGCGGGGGCTGTGCTCTCTTGCTGTCATTTTGTCATGAAGAACCCTTCTTTTCTCGCCGCTCGGCTTTACGGGTGTTTGCCTTGCAGAGTAGCAGCACGCAGCAGCTCGTCTCCAGTTGCTATTGCTCTCACATTACCATGCTAAGCAAGACAGAGAGCAAAAACATACAAGAAAATCTTAGGCCACTTTCAGCTACCGTTCTGCTAACAGCAGCACACCTACTGCCATAAAATAGCCTCAGGTCATTCAAACGAAACGCTGAAGGCAGCTCCAGCGCGCTGTCACTCGATTTGCACAGACTGTGCATCTGCAGCACTTCACTGCAAATGGTTGGGGGCTGCACCACGTGCAAGAAAGGCTCTTCTGTCTGAGAACGGGGACGGAGACTTGTTACAAACCAGCTGCTCTTCTCCTTTGTCTAAGTTATTAAACCCTTCTTAATGAACTTTCCTCATTTTCATAATCCCTGGGGAGCACAAGTAAAATTTGTCAGATGGGGCCTCTGTCTGCAGAGGTAGGACGAGAGATAAGGACAAAGGGATGGCGGGTGGGCAGAACACAGAACAAAAGGGCAGGAAATGTCGTCAGGGTCAGCGTGCTGTGTTGTTCCAGGCTCTACTGCGACGAGAAAGGGATATTGAAAACTATAAATAAAACCTCCTAGGTCAGACCAAGGCTGAAATTCATGGATGTTGATGGAAAAAGAAAAGCCAACAGGGATGCCTGCTGACGCGGTACATAGCAGCATCTGTGCTTTTCCTTCCACTACGCTTTAGTGGTCTACAGACTTCCTTGACAACTGCTCGTCCTCTCACAACGCCTATCAAGTGAAACGTTAAGTTAGGAAACACCAACATCTGGTCGTGTTGTTAAACGTGGTGCTTTTGGTTTGGCTGATAAATTTGAATGGTCCTTCTGCCAGCCATGGAACTTTTCTATTTGTTTCTTACGACTACGACAGACTCTAATGGAGTCTCTCATAATATAATTTAGGAAGTGAGATTAGCAGTAAAATCTGATAAACCTAAAAGGTACTAATACAGTGACTAGCACCTTCACAGCAGCCTTCATTCATGTTAGAAAACATTTGAACCACGCTGTACAATGTAAACACGTTTTTCTCCTTTTAGCTTGTCGGACCCATCGATGGCCAAGATGCATTCCAATTAAATAAAGCACCTTGCTTTTACTTGTATTTTAAATGGGTACTGTAAAACTGTCTCAAGGCCTCCAAAGGAGCATTCAGAGAATCATTAGGGATTGGAAGGGACCTCAAAAGATCATCTAGTCCAATCCCCCTGCCACAGCAGGATCACCTAGAC
>JAOXOE010000001.1:81516886-81547168 GCA_028565055.1 Phoeniculus purpureus
GGCAGCGGCGGCCCCGCCCCGCGCCGGGCCCGGCCCCCTGCGGCCGCACGGAGGAGGAGGGCGGGAACGGCGAGGGCGGCAAGGCTGGGGGGTTCTGACTGGGTTTCCTTAAGCCCCCGGTTAGGCGACGGAGCGAGCCACTTGCTCTTGCGTGCTTTGTCATCCCCGACTCCAAAGGATCCTGCGATATCGAAACTGTGACTGCCTCACGCTGTAGTCTCACCCTTTGAGAAAGTGAATGTTCCAGAGAAGTAGCCGCAGCACAGGGGAGAACCATTTGAGATGACGGTGCCAACCGCTTCTTTCCTAATAAAAGTGTCGGCACGTTCCCTCCATCCATCCTTACTTGTGGAAAGTCTTGCAGAGCTGGTGACTGGGCTCCAATGAAGGAGTGGTCTTAAATGCAAGAAGAGGTCACAGTCCAGCTCTGGCTTGTTCTATTATTTTCACGCAGGACACAAAGGCCAAGAAGACACGTTACAAGCTGCCCTTCGGGATCTGCCGGGGGTACATGAAGGACTCCTGCACACAGGAAACATGCTGAAGTGGGGAATCAGTGAGACACACACAGACAGACTTGTCTGGATGCCTCCAGCCAACTGTGCATGATCCACAGAGGACCACTGCCAAGTACCAGCTGAGACAGTCCCAACACCACTCTAGTGTGAGAATTTTAATTTGCCTGTTGCAGTTCCCCAGTGCTGGAAGCTGCCAGCTCAAGTCCTCAGTACTTCCTCTGAACGCAGATGGAGAAGCCAGGAGATGCAGCCTGAATTTTTCATCTTTCTTTCCACCTGTCAGTGGTTAAATTCCATTTTTAGCTGGCCCAAACGCTTCTGTTTTAAAAAGTCAGAATTTATCAGAACCTATTTTCAATACCTAGTCAAATACAAATTAAATTATTTATCTGGGGTCTCAGGTTAGCACAAAGCTGATTAACCATGCCATGTTTTTAGACAAAAGATAGAAGTTCCTCTGCATACCACACAAGCTTAACACCACCTTCTCATAAATACATTAAATGTAATTGGGCAGAACAGGATATAAAGCAGTAGAGACTGTCACTAGCAGCCACCAGTCTGAATGCAGGATTCTCCTGTGTTAGGAAGCACAAACATAGTCATCTCTTTGTAGCTGATGACAATTTTAATCATCATCCACCCAAATATGACAAGCAGTGGGCTCAGACAATGACCTACGAAGGATCCTGGAAGAACAGCATTTAGGACTGATGTTCACTTACCAGCTGTGAATTGAAACAGCACTGAAAACCAACAGACCACAAGGGCACTTAGGAGGATGTGAAGAACAAGCACGTTATTTGTAGGCAAAGCAGTCTGAGTTACCCAGGGCACAGTAAGAGAGAAGCCAGCAGGGCAAGAATGGACAGGGTAGGTGAGTTTTTAATTTCCTTTTTTTTTTTTTAGGTAAGGTTATAGATTTGTTTGATTAAGAAAACCTAAGTAACAAACCTCAAAAACTAACTGTCAGAAGGGAGTTGTATTTGAGTAGAGGTGTTTTGAGTGCTGCAGTGGGACCAGGTATAAGGCTGTTCACTCTTTTCCTCAAAGATATGGATGCACATGTAAACTCACTGCTGATTACATTTGTGGTCAACACAGAAGCTGGCACTACGTGGAACAGAAGAACATCACATGAGAGATCCGGAAAGGTTACTAAAGCAACTGGTTAAAAATTTACTCTTTTAATAGCCAATTCTCAGGCTGTACATCCAGGAAAAGATGTACACAAAGCCATATCCTGAACACTAAAAAACTTACAAACTCTGAAAAGGGCATCAGGGTCATGATGGACAAGGAACTGAACATGAGGTCACTTCTTAACACTGAGACAAACAAAATGTGCAACTTGAAAGCGTGATCAGTAGTGTACAAAGAAATACAGGATTTTAACCCTATGTAGATCACTGGAAAATCCTACAACAGGGTTTTATCTCCTTCTTAAAAGGAGATTACAAATTCGTGAGGGGACTAAGGAAGACAAGAATAACACAGATTTTAGGAACCCAATCCATGAATTTAATCAGAAGTATTAAGAGCACACTTGGGTTTTTTTAGTTTTAAATGCTTTTCCAGTAGGAAAATTACGCTACTGACCTCTTTTGCAGAGACATCTCTTCCCTTTCTCCTATCAGTGGAAGCTGAAGTCAATTCTAATCAGAAGGCAGGCACTTTTAGAAGGGGGATTAGTAGCTATTGACATAAACGATCACAAGACGACAAAGATTACTTTTTATGCTTTTTACAAAAGCCAATGCCTTTCTCTAGCACAAAAATTTAAATCTTCACAGACCAGACTAGATGAAAGGTGTCAAACTCTCTTACCTGCTAATAAAGGAGGAAGGCACACTGGATGTCCCATCTCACCTGACAAAAGGCTTTACGTAGTTTCTGCCTTCATATTGAGCAATGCAAAATTTTACTTATCTGATACTAAATCTCCTCACCACTTATCTTCCTCTTTCTTAACCACACCAGCGATCCAACGACCCAGAACAGATTTCTTCCTACTCAGACTTCCAGAAACTGCCCTGCTATAAGCATTAGAGAGGTAAGCCTGATACAGAAACAAAAGCCTGAGACAGGCACTATCTGGTATCACACCTGTGTACTGGCAATTTAAAAACTTCCTTCACCTAAAAATGCCTTAAAAATTTGCGCCGTACACTGACAGAAGAATTCCATATTCCTCATCCCTCACGATAACGAGGAACAACATGATTTTACAATAGCACAGTTTATCCCTGGAACTTAGGAACTTCTAGATTTCCTAACTTTTCCCTAGCTCCTTTAAAAGTAGTAGTAGTAATATATAAAAAACAAGTTACCATGTTTATCTACTAAAAATACATTATTATTATTTGAAACACATCACCTGCTAAAGACATCACCGAGTAGCTATTACAATGCGCATATCATTGCCGCTTCTCTCAATGTTTAAGGACATTATTAATTGACCTACTATACACTAGGTTTACAGTTATTTTCCTACAGAGAGTCCATCAAGTCATTGTGGTGTGTGCCATTTACAGAAATAACTCGTTAATTTTCTGAAGATATCTGCAGCAAAATCATAACAAACATGCGTATTTTGAAAAAAAAAGGATCTTAAAGATGTCTAGCAAGAGGCTGAGGGATCTGGGGCTACTTAGTCTGAACAAGAGGAGGCTGAGGGGAGACCTTATCGCTGTCTACAGCTACCTGGAGAGGAGGCAGGTGTTGGTCTCTTCTCACAAGTAACAAGTGATAGGCCAGGAGGAAATGGTCTCAGGTTGCACCAGGGGAAATTTAGGTTAGACATTAGGAAAAAGGTCATTGAAAGGGTTATCAGGCCTTGGAACAGGCTTCCCAGGAAGGCGGCTGAATCACCATCACTAGATGCATCTAAAACTTCTGTAGATATGGACCTTAGGGAAATAGTTTAGTGGTGGGCTCAGTACGGGTAGGTTAATGGTTGGACTCTCTGATCTTAAAGGTCTTCTCCAAACTAAGCTATTCCATGATTCTATACTATTCCATCAGCTACAGTTTACTATGGAGATTAAACTCTGTTATGCTCTTCAGTTTTAGACAATGTGATAAACATTTAGAATCACAGAATGATAGGGGTTGGAAGGAACCTCTGAAGACCATCTAATTCAACCTTCCTCCCAAAGCAGGATGGCTTAGGGCAGGCCACACAGGAACATGTCCAGGCAGGTTTTGAGGATCTCCAGAGAAGTAGACTCCACAACCTCTCTTGACAGCCTGTTCCAGTGCTCTGCCATCCTAGCAGCAGATTTTCGTCATGGTGAAAATTCCTGTGTTGCAGTTTGTGCTGTTGCTCCTTGTCCTATCACTGGGCATTATTGAAAAGAGATTTGCCCCGTCTTCTTGACACCCATCTTTCAGATATTTATAAACATTGATGAGATTCTCCCCATAACCTTCTCCAGGCTAAACCAGTCTCTTAATCTTTCCTCATAAGAGTGATGTTCCAGCCCCTTAAGCACTCTCATAGCAATCCGTTGATTACAGATATACTAAATGACCACATCTCACGTGCCAAGGCAGCATGAGCACTTGTGAAATGCATCATGTCAACAAAACTGCTGCAGAGCTGTATGTCTGTTTTCCAGCCAAACGCTTCAACAACAGATTGTGCTTACCACCTACACTCTGCAGCAGCATT
Source organism: Phoeniculus purpureus (assembly GCA_028565055.1). Classification (NCBI taxonomy): domain Eukaryota; kingdom Metazoa; phylum Chordata; class Aves; order Bucerotiformes; family Phoeniculidae; genus Phoeniculus; species Phoeniculus purpureus. Next base: position 81,521,078 of record JAOXOE010000001.1, read on the forward strand.
TTCAGATTATTTCACTTACTGCTCTTCTATGAGCAGAAGGTGGGTGTCAGTCATTTGCTACCGAAATAGTAATGTTTAAAAAGCTGGCTCTGAAAAACAGCGTATAATCCAACCTGCTCCCAGAACAAGGAGCATATAATCCAGCTCCCCAGAAATTTAAGAGAGAATACACAAACAATTTCTTATGCAAGCCAGTGGTTAATGAAAATTTGTAATACAAATGCACACATTCTGAAAGCACAAAAACTTTCAAAAGCTGGTTTTTTTAGAAAGATGCTTTGTCTTTCCCTTTTCAAGGCACAGCTTAAATAATAAACGCTTGCAAACTTGTTAAATGCCAACCCCTTTCTCTCACCTTTCAACTCATGTGCACACAGGCTTCGTTAATCAGATTCTGCCTAAGCAATACACTTATCACTTCACATCAATTGGAAAGAACTGAGTTAATGACCTAAAGAATTTCCAAACCTGAGTAAATGACTGTGGCCTATTTTTCACCATGTGAGTGGTTCTGCCAACTATGTACATACAAACTCATTTTCAGGTTCAGATCACAGGGAGAACATGTTATTTGATGGAAACAGATGTAGTAACATAGACGGGTCCTGACACTGACAATCTCAACAGCACCTCTTGGCTCTGCCACCGTGTAAAACACAGGGGACAAATGTGAGCAGCAGTGAAAGGATTTTGCAAAATGCATCCTGTTTATATTCCCTAAAAATTATCAGCACTGCATCTACTTGTGATTCTAAATCCACTTAAAAGCCTTCTGGCACCATTTCAACCGTTTGTCCTCAGCAGTCCTATTTCACAGATTCCAATACCAGGAAGACAAAAATACTTTGATCACAGACTGGTTTCTTAAGACAAACAGAAATAAATAATCAACACACACTCACTCACTGAAGCAATCACTTTTACAGAAAACATTGCATGCATCTGTTCAGACTAAATATAAATCACCCATGTGGCTACAAGCTAGAGACAAGACTCTCTCCCTCTCCCAGTTTCTAACAAGTTTGTCTGCAGTTATTTGAGCTCACACATTTAAAAGGTACACTACTGTATCTTTAAGACTTCAGAAAGCAGGGAAAGAGGAGGCAACACTGAAGGAAGGAAAAAGAAATATTCTTTAGAAACAAGTTCTTAAACAGAATCAGTAAATAGTGACTGCAGTCATGGTTTAAGCACTATTTACCACTGTTACCCCAGAATTCTGTTTCCTTACCAGGGTGGGGCAACACAGACTAATTGTTAGGTGTTATCTATGTCTTCCAAAAACAGTCCTACCTCAGACAGATCTGCCACAGTCATCCAGGACAACAAAACAGTACTTTCCTCTAGTAATGTCTTTGCTTTATAACTGCAGCTGTTTTCGTATAAAACTCTATAATATAAATTTGACTACACTCAACAAAATTCTGAAGGAAGAGAAAGTTTTAAGAAGTATCCAGCAGAAAGCAGTTACAATTAAAATCAATTTGAGTGGCAATTTGAACACTTTACACCCAGACACCTGAACCAAAGAATTCAGAGAGAAGCGGGGAAAGTAAAAACATGAAAAATGCTCACTAAGTGAATCTGTGCAACACAACTTCCTACAATCATAATATATTCCAGATCATCGTCACTTGCTTGGATTAATATTTATACACGTTTGAAAAATGATGCAGAAAGATCATTCGGGGCATCTCTGAAGAATTCACATACTGTTGTAAATACTTCTAGAGCACAGTTAAAGAAGCTATGGTCTCCTTAACTGTTGGCCTGAGGAACAACTTCCTCACTCATCAAAAAAATACATAATTAGCTAAATCCTGACATACTGAAGTCACTGACTACCACAACGTCATAGTTCTCTTGGACTTGAGACAATACAGCAAGAGGGATCACTGAAAGGTGGATCAGACATCTTTTAATTTAGAGTAACTCAATCGCAATCTAGTTGTCCAACGAGTCTAAAAACCATGTACATCAGTCATCACATTAGAAAGGATTTGTAGAAAGGGGAAAGAGATGACATCCTTGTCTGTGTGAGCCTGCAAAAACACCACCACTCCTACCTATTAGCACAAGTTTATTGGGTAGCGAACCTGCTGGGAGCTTTCACATCCATGGTTCTTTGTTAGAACCAGCTCTCTCCTGAAGCATCCCCTGGGATACCAGTGAAGTGAACCTCTTGTTCCATATATTTTATTATTTGTAAAACTAAAACACGATCTGAACGAGCAAAACCACAAAAGGCAACCTCAATTCAAAACACAATGACAACTTTTGCAGCTTTCTCTGGATTTTACTTATTTTACAAGTGCATGACAAGCACCCACTTTGGCCAGAACTCGCTGTTTTATGCTTGCCTTCTTTTTAACATTTAAATGCACACCCAGGCCAATCCATCTGAATACTCAGGAATAGATACCTTCCACGAATACTGCAGGAAAGGACATAGTAGATAGGATCTTCTTACTTCAGCTTCTGTTTTCTTTAAAGTGCTGATGGATCCCAATTTCCCATGGCTGGGTCTCTTTACAAGGACTTCAGTATCCCTTTCTTCCTCTGAATCTTGCTCTGGTATCCAGCTGAAAATTGAAGTCAATACATTAAAGCCATCCATTTTGTAAAATAAATACTTCAGAATGTTTGTGCTGTCGTGGTAATTTACAACATCAGAATAAAGTAGAAAGCAAAAGTCACTGTAAAGAAAATTAGCGATGTAGCCAACAAATCACAGAGTTGTTCTAAGGTAAAAGACATTGTATTAGCTCAATTCTCACACAAAATTAAAACTATGTGATCAACATCCTGTGTGTCCTGAAATAAACAGTGTGCAACACAAATGAGAAAACAGCACAGTGGGCTGGCAAGAAACACACAAAAACAAGGTAGTATAAGTCTGTTTAGATGAGTTTTAACTGACAAATTGAAACAAGAAAGTTCAGATGGACTTCAAATGGGAGTCACTGCAAATGTCAGTGAGGACAGGAATAAGTCAAACACGAGAGAGAGAAGTACAAAACGTCTCTATGATTCCAGAGGGATTTTGACATTCAAACTTCATGAAGTTCATCAAAGACAACTACAATGTACTGGTCAGGACAATCTGAAGCACAAATAGAGAGAATGGATTGAGAGCAGCCCTATGGAGAAGGACCTTGAAGTAGTGGTTAATGAGAACCTCAACTGGACCCAGCAATGACCATTTTCAGCCCAGAAAGCCAACCATATCCTGAGCTGCATCAAAAGCAGTGTCCCAGCAGGTCAAGGGAGGTGATTATCCTTCTCTACTCCAGGCACATAAGACCCCACCTGGAGTACTCTGTCAAGCTCTGGGGCCCCCAGGATAAGAAGTATATGGCCCTGTTGAAGTGAGTCTAGAGGAGGGCCACAAGCTGGAGCACCTATGGTATGAAGAGAGGCTGAGAGATTTGGGAGTTATTCCTCCTAGAGAAGGCTGTGGTGAGATCTTCTACTACTGAAAGCGAGTCTTTGCAGGCAAGATGGGGAATGATTTTCCTGGACAAAGAACTCCTATTAAAGTAGTAGAAAATTGTATCTAAGTACATTTTATGAACAGACTTCTCATTATTATACTTGATGGCTCACTGTATAACAAAACCCCAACAAACCAAAACTGTTGTGACTGCTTTAACAGTGAAAGTATCTTTCAACAGGACATGCCTTTCACTTACATGCTCTCTCTACAAATCTTTTCCAATGACCTCACAATGTAGCTTGTCAATTCCTTATCTTATAATTACTTGATCTACTAATGTTGCTTAAAGCAAAGGTTTACTAAAAATAGTACAAATACCTACTGCATTTACTTGCCACATTTTAAGCCTAACTCAATTTCTACCTGCATTCTTCCAAGTTTTTCATTCTAAAACTTTCATTGTCTTCACGAGCACAGAACGGATGGGGACCTCTAGAGATCATCTAGTCCAACCCCCCTGTTATAGCAGGATCCCCTAGTGGAGATCCATCCAGGCACGTTTTTAACATCTCCAGAGGAGACCCCACAGCCATTCTGGGCGCTTGTCCCAGTGCTCTGTTATTCTCACTGTGAAACCGCATTTCTTTCTGCTTATGTTGAACGTCCTGTTTTCCAGTTTGTGACCCTGTCTTTTACTGAATCAAAGTGGTTTTCTTCGCAAAACAGAGAAAAGGCCTCTGACAGAAAACACACCCCGCACACTTACCATGGATCTTTTGCAAGCAAAAAACGTCATTTGCAAACTCCTACAGTGTCCTTCCCTCAAACACTGCTTAGGGCTTTTGTTTTCCTGTGAGGTGTAAAACAGAAGATTAAAGAGACTCAATGGATTCTCGCAGCTCGTCAAAGAAACATCCAAACACTCGGGACCTCGCTAAGGTTCGGTGCCTAGTGTAGGGGGAGCGCCTCAGACAGCGGGGTTCGCCTCCCACCCGGCTCAACCTGGGAGCACCGAGGGCAGCAGCGCCGGCGAGGCCGCGAGTGACCCGGCCTCCCTCTCGGGGCTGGGGTCAGCGCTCACCCGCAGAACGCAGGCGCTCTCCAGCAGGCACTGCCGCAGGTCCTCCCGCACCCCCCCGCAGGCCTGCCCGTCCTCCTCCTTGTCCTCGTAGTATCTGGGCATAGCGGCAAGGCTGGGCCTACGCGCGGCTGCGGCCACAACAAACAGCCCTGCCCGGGGTTGCCGCCATCTTGACGCCCCGAGACCGCGGCTGCTTCCGGCCCAGAGGGGAAGGGGCGGTGCTGGGCGGGGAGCGAGGGCGCGTGCGCCGCGGACGTTGACGGAAGAGCCGAGCGCTGCGGCTGGGGCGGAGGCTGCGGCGGGCTGGGCCCGGGGCGGCAGGTGGGTCCTGCCGGTTCGGGGGACACCTGGCGCTTCCCGCCCAGGCGAGAGGACGGACAGGCGGGGCGGTGTCGGGTCGGCGGGGACTGAACGGCGGGCGAGTAGGCTGTTGAGCCAGGCCTCGGCCCCAGCTCCGGCCTTTCGCCACCGTGGATCCCGGGGGCCCTTGTAGCCTCGGGCTGCTCTGAGCGGTGCGGAGTCGGGTGGGACGGCCCGACGGCCTGTGAGGGAAGCAGAGGTGCCTACGCCTAGTTTCCTGTTTGCTGCCTTCCCAGCACACGGTGCTTGCTGTCATCGTTTATATTTGAAGTGTGGTCAGCTGGTGGAGGAGGCGGTTCTTTCCCTCTGCTCTGGGGTCCTCAGCATACGAAAAACACGGATCTGATGGAGCGAGTCCAGAGGAGGCCACAAAACTAATCAAGGGCTGGAGCACCTTTTCTGTGAGGAGAGGTGGAGGCAGTTGGGGTTGTTCAGGCCAGAGAAGAGTACGCTTATGAGGAGGAAGCTTAAAGAGGTCTCACAGTGGCATTTCAGTATGTAAAAGGGGCTTGTGAGAAAGATAGGGCGTCTTCTTTATAGAGTCCATAGTGATAGGGTGAGAGATGACAGCTTCAATCTACGAGAGAGTAAATTCAGACTAGATACCCAGAAAAACTTGTTTAGAATGAAATATTGGACCAGGTTTCCCAGAGAGGTGGTAGATGTCCCATTCCTAAAAACATTCAAGGTCAGGTTGGATGGGGTCTGAGCAACCTGATCTAGTTGAAGATGACCCTGCTCGCTGCAGGGGGGGGTTGTACTAGGTGGCATTTGAAAGTCCTTTCAGATCCAAACCATTCTGTGGCAGGTTTTGTAACTTTGCACTGCAGATCTGCAACAGTAGTTTTTAGCCCTCGTTATATGCAAAATCAGGCACATATTTTGAATTTCCTGCTTTAGGAAAATGCTGCCAACCACGTCGGTCAATTCTCGGAGCCATGGCAATGGTGTGCTGAGCCCCAGAGATGCTGCACGGCACACAGCTGGAGCAAAACGTTACAAGTACCTGCGGAGGCTCTTCCACTTCCGACAGATGGACTTTGAGTTTGCTCTTTGGCAGATGCTTTACCTATTTACTTCACCACAGAGGGTTTACAGGAACTTTCACTACAGAAAACAGACAAAGGACCAATGGGCACGAGATGATCCAGCCTTCTTAGTTCTTCTCAGTATCTGGCTCTGTGGTGAGTGCTGGGGAACAGACAGCATAAAAGGGAGGGAGGGAAAGTTTAGGGGTGGATATATGTGGCCCTTCTAATGACACAGACAAAAAAACCTGATCCATATGGATTATCTGTATCAAAGTAGAAGAAAATGGCCTAGCCCTTTGGAAATAAAGGGTGGAATTAGACAACAGAGGATGTGTAACTATTACTACGTATTCTTGAATTCATCTCTCTTGCAACTCACCTTTGCATTTCAAACTACATAGTTCCCAGTAGCTTTATGGACAATAGCAAAACCTCATGCCACACCGTAAAGCTTTACTTTAAAAATGCTTGGTCTATGTGAACATTACATATAAAATACTGTTTTACATATAAAATACTGTTTTTACAGTAAAGGCCCTAGTGAAATTCTGTGCATTGTGGAATTAAACTGTAGTGTCTCAGGTAAATTTTACAATATTTCTTTGTTACAAATGCCATAAATGTTATCCTGGTTGTCCTCTGTTACAGCACAGTGCTGTTAGTAATATCAAAACCATTAACTCTGAAATAAACTCTGTGTGTTGTGACACTTCTAAGTTAAGAAAGAGCTTTTATAAAAACTCTTTTTTTCTATTGTAGCATTGTATTTACTCTAAAAAAAATAGCTGGAGGAGGTGTGATACAATTAGGTATCATTAAGACAGAGTACAGATGAGTATTCTCCAGTCTGTTAAAAGGGTTATGTTATAAATAAGTGCATGATGCCCAGTACTTGGTGGAAGAAAAAATGACCTGGCAGACTGAAAACCTCAGAACCATAATAAGGAAATTGGAGAATTGAAAAAAATGTGTAAGATCTCAGTGCTTTCTTCTCCCCAGCTAACTCTGGTAATCTTTTTTTCTCCTTTCAGTGTCTACTGTAGGGTTTGGATTTGTGCTGGACATGGGTTTTTTTGAAACAATAAAGCTGCTGCTTTGGGTTGTGTTCATAGATTGCGTAGGCGTTGGCCTCCTGATTGCAACTCTCATGTGGTAAGTAGTGATGTCTAAAACTGAGCTCAGTATTGCTGGTGGGACACAGATAGTCCTGTGCTACTTGCTAGACACTTGTTGCTCTGTTTGTGGCAAAACGAAGAACTAAATATTGACCATAGGTTTGTACCGTTGTGGAAAGTGTTTCAAAATGTTCCTTTAAAAAAGGCAACATTTTCTTTACCGTTTCCTGCAGAAGTTAACGTTGAGAAAGTCTGTATTACAATGAACACTTCAGCTTGTTTTCTTCTTGAGATGGGTGGTCCTCAGCAGTAAGGAGAATTTAAAAAAAATAGGTGATCAACATGTTCGTTCAAAATAAGAAATGAACAGCTTAGATAAATCCTCAGGCTTGAGGGATGATGTTTGTGTAGAGCAGTGTGCAGCTGGTCCATGCTTCTTGCTGCAAGTTTCAGCTATTCCACCACAAGCAGTGTCTGTTCAAGTCTCTGTGTGTTGGCTTTACTGCTTTGATGTCCAGTCTTGTCCAGTAATATCCAGAGACTTACATAAGGGGAGAGGCAGTAGTGAGTCAGTTGATAACCCAGGCTCAGCCTGTTATAGATGTGTCCCGCACCAGTAAAGGAGCTGGAAAACAAGGTAAGGGTACTGAAGGAAGCAAGGGCACTTAAGCGGGTTCTTAGTAATGCTGCTGACATCTTAAGGGAGAGATTCTTTTCAAACAGTGACCTTGGAAACTCCTGCTTATAACTGCAAAATTCACATCAAGGAACTGCAACTCATAGGCCTGTCTGACCTACTCTGCTGTCTGGGACAGCAACCTCTAAATTGCTTGAGGATGAGCATATAGTAATTCTTGCCACGTCCTCCAGCCCTCTGTGACTGTGTCCTGCCTGAACCAGACAGACTTCAGCTTCGCTGGTTTCCTCTGTCATCTTCCTGCAGGTTTTGAACCAAGTTGAGCTGGGTGACCGGTATAAAGTCCCTTCTTGAAGCACAGTCTCACTGTTTTGCAAAAGCTCCCACCATTCCTAATGAGTCTAAACCCCTCTTGCTCACTCTGCCTTGTACCTAGGCATCTAAAGAATATGAATTATGTTATACAAGAGGGCACACTACACTCCTTACTGCTGAGCACATGTGGACTTCTTGTTCCTCTTCTAAATGGGGTACACTTTCTGGCATCAGCAGAACTGACAAGCCTCAAGGCTTGTTCTGAGCCTGTAACACCAGGCAGCACGTGTTCCGTTAGCACTGCTTTTCAGCTAAAAGAAGGGGTTTGTCTTAAGCGTGCCGGCCTGCCCTCCGTGTCCTCACAGTGCACTGTTTCTGTAGAGATGGAATGACCTGTGTGTGCAAGGCGACTGATTAACACATCTTGATGTGGGTACAAACAGAAGTACCATACTGCCTGAGACCCTCTAACTGCAGGGATCAATTGTACTGCTGATGGTTTGGTTTGTAAAACCAGTTACATTTCTGTGTTGCCAGCAGTGTGTTTCAGCTGCCAGTTGAACGCAAGGGATGTAATCACAGTTTTAACAAATCCAGCCTGGTCTGTGTAATTCTTGCTTATTTTGTCTCAGGCAGCAGGAACTTTGTTGGAGCACAGTCAGGATCACATAAGACTTACCGGCTCAGACCTTTGCTCGTTCAGTCAGCTGTATGGCTTCGCATTAGCAACATTCTTGAATGTCTTTTCCTGTAGGTTCATTTCTAATAAGTACTTGGTGAAGCAGCAGAACAGAGACTATGATGTGGAGTGGGGCTATGCCTTTGATGTTCATCTGAACGCTTTCTATCCACTGCTTGTCATTCTGCATTTTATCCAGCTGTTTTTCATCAACTGTAAGTAGAGTATTTTGTGCTGCCTGCTTTCAAACTGTGCTCTGCCAGAACAGCTGAGAGCAGTTGTCTCTTTCAGATGTCATCATATCCGATTCTGTCATCGGTTACTTTGTTGGGAATACATTGTGGCTGATAGCCATTGGCTATTACATCTATGTGACATTCCTAGGATACAGCGGTGAGTAATGGCAGCTTCTTTCCTATTTGACTCAAAACAAGGGCATGATTTTCATCTATTAAATTAAGCTCAAATTAACAGATTAAGATCAATCTATTAATTTCTAAAGCAGACACTCAGCTGGGCACTGAAGAAGTATTTTTTAGGAGAAAGTTTGATAGAAGTATCCCAGTCCAGGTTTCCAGCTGGATGGACATCTTAACCCAAGAATTTCTATTCTTCATCACAGTGGCTCCCCATCTTGTATCAAAATGTTAGCACCACTTGTTTTTCTTCTTCTTTTGTAAATCCACTTCATGATGTCAGCACTTGAGAAAAAAATCTGTGGTGAGTTTTAGGCAGAACAGTTTCCCTGGGCTAGGCAGTGACCCCCCAGCAGTTAAGTGCTCCTTGACCTGTGAGAGTTGACAGAGCTGCCAGCTGAAGGTGGCTGGCAGAGTAGGACTGTTTTTTCCTCACTGTCTCCTGGCCAAGACTGTTCTATGTGAAGCACCACTTTTGAAAGAGCACTACTTCACGCCTGCCTCCTTGTTGCTTCCGTTTCAGCACTGCCCTTTCTGAAGAACACTGCTATCCTTCTGTATCCATTTGCACTCCTCATCATGCTCTATTTGGTCTCATTAGCATGTGGATGGAACTTCACCAAGATGCTGTGTTCTTTCTATAAATACAGGGTGAGATAAAACCAGGACCTCCAGTAGCTAATTACTGTTTTATCTTCACTTTTTCTTTACTGTTAAAAGAGAGATAAGAACACTTTGTAAATGGTTGTAAATTTCTCTTTATTGTAGATAATTGTGTAAAAAAAGTTTGAAGTGTCCTTTTTTTTTATTAAAATATTTACAACAGTAAACATGTTAGCAATTTTGTTCAAATACTTCTGCAGTACATTCCTAAAAACAACTTACTTGTACATCTCTGTAGCTTAGATTTACTGCAACAAGTCTATGGAGCATAACTCTTACTGCAGATATTTTGCACGTACTGGCATAAGCTCTACATTATGAGGGTAGTAAGTGACACCGAAAGCAGTTTTACTTAAGAGTGTTACTGGAATACCTCGCCTTGGGACCGGGTGAGAGTACGGCTCTGGCCAGTGTTGCCGTGGCAAAGCAACAGCTGTGTCTAGGTACGCAACTGTCCCCTCCTTTTCTGAGAGAACTTGAGAACTGATGTATTGTTATGATGCCTAAAACTATACGTGGACAACTCTGGCACACAGCAGAAACAGTGATGAAAGGCACAATTAACATGACCCATTTCAGGCTCCCAATTATAGCAGCAGCTTTCTAAACCCGATCTGTGGAAGTCCAGTGGGTATCAGGACATCCACCATTATTTATGGCAAGTCAGTGAACACAGGAGGAAAGTACAAGTTTAATTTGGCTACAAGGGTGGGTTCGTGGCAACTCCTGCAGCTGTGAAGTCCACAAGGCAGGAGTATAAACAGACTGTCACAAACAATACCTTCTGGAACATGAAGATGACAGCTTTCCAAAGCAGGGTTCAGGATGGAACATGAGCACTAGGGTTCCGTTTCCAAAACAACACGAGGAAACTGGTTCCAGTAAGACTTACTATTTCAATACTAGAATTTGATGTCTAAGGAAAAGCTATTTACTTGAAAATACCAAATATGCTGGCAGTGCATCTTACAGTACTGTGTGTTTCAGCCACTGTTAAGGCTTGAAGAGAATCATGTTCCCCTCTCAGCAGATGCTGAGCAACGCTCCCCTTTTAACAAGGAAGGTGCTGAACCGCTGACCCACACCAAGTGAAGAATTCCAGTCAGGACTTGCTCCCACCTGGCTAACAGCACAAGCTCCCGTCCTGCAGGCAGCTGCAGCCTCCCTGTACACCTTTTCCTTAACAGGAATCCCAGCACCAGCGGTCACCTGCTTCAGTTCAACCGTAAAAACACTTCATATTTAGTGCCCTGTGGTGCAACACCACTGAAGTCATCAAAGGACTTGCGGCCTAGGTATCGTCTCTTCAGAGAGATGTGTTTGTCCTCTTGTAAGGCGGCTTCATCATTCTCAAAATTAAGCTACTCTTAACTTGTAGCCGCAGCTCACTGTTTACAGCAGCAATCAGCAAAACCCTTGAGAGACCACTACGGTCAGACAGGTGACATTCTCAAAGACCAACACATCGGGTCTGGGGGGAGTGTCTGTGTGGGCAGTGGATGCCCACCTGAAAACACCGGTTGGTTAATACCCTTTCAGCATTATGCTGGTGATTGTAAAGATGATTTAAAAGCATAATTGTTTTATTCCCTTTCTATTAGAGTGAGTTACTTCAGATTTTCCAGCACATGTCCTTCCTAGTAAGAACAACAGAGTCTAGGGTTAATTTATTTCAGGGGAGCAAGTTTTAAAAAGTTTAACTTTTTTTTCCTCCCCATGAGGCCAAAATAACCCTTTTGAAGTTGGAAGCAAACTACAAATTACTACAATGCTTCATCTGGTGCAAATATTTGCAACAGAAAACAAAGATTACCGAAATGGTAAGACACTTGGATAAAAATGAAGGAAAACTGCTACACGGTTCTAGACTAACTGCACTCCAGCCCATCCATGTATCACATGGGCAAAGTATAAATTGCTTTGCCCTAAGCTGACTTTAAAGTCAGCTGTATCTAAAAACTGCTTTTGAAACAGCTAGAGAAGCAGTGACATGACAGAAGGGTCCAGTCTTGTATTGGTCCACAAATGCTCTGCTTCTCTCTTTGAAGTTTTCTAAGTCATCTTTCCGTTAAAAACCCCCTAGGTGTGTCTGTAGGAGTATTTTCTATCGATGCAAATACATGGCTGAAATGCCTGCAAAAGCACAAAGCCTTATACAGTGCTTTAGAAACACCCTTCCATTAAAAAAACCACCCCAAAGTGCTAATTTGGATCACATCCTGTTCACATTATTTACAAAGGTTTCAGTAGCACTACTCACCGAATGAGCAAAGCAGGATTATACTGACAGTCTTGTATTTCCTTGGTGCAGAGCAATCCTCATCAGCTCAGAAAAGACAGTGCTCCTGTCAGCTGGCCTGCCTGGCATCCAGTGTGAGTTAAGAAGAATTTGCACAGATACTAAGGGTTCTGGAAATGCCTTTGGTTTCACACAAGTTCTCTTTTCTGAAGCTTTAATAGCATCAGAGGCGCTAACAAGGTCATAGGAGAATGCGGTTTATTTTTAAACATTATTATTTGATTAATATTCAGTAGCCTAGAGGGGATTTTTAAGGCCACAATACAAATAACTTGGAACCAAGTATGTATAGGAAAAAACTCCCCAAAAGTAGGTAATAGTTTTAAGATGCTAAGGAACTCTTGTGGGTGGTTATAGGTTGCAACTTAGGACTGGGACATGTAAGAGACAACCTCTGGGGAGAGCACTCAGACATAAACAGGGCCCGAGCTAAGGACTGTTGACCCAAACAGTCAAAATGCTATTTCACCATAATTATGGCAAAGAGACTTGCACCATTTCGGCCTGACTTGGAGACTGGAATCGGAAAGGTAGGAAACCCAACACAGCTGTCTGCAAAAACACTTTGATGCCTTTTCTATTTCTCAGCAAAATTTCCAAGCACATTTGCAGAACTGATTACTACCCCACTTTACCTGAGTCTATGAAACGTCGTTTGTGGCATGCTTCTTTAGAGAGCGTGTACGCTCAGGAACATCACTTCAAATGTTCCTAACACTTCAGGTAAAGCAGCCCAGCGTACTTCCAACTCCTCTTAGCACAACGTAATTAAAATGCCCCCATTTCTAGCACAAAACAGCCGTAGATTTTACCAAGCCCTAGGGAATGTGTTGCCTTTGATATACGTCACCTCAGCATCTTTGAAAGTGAGGTACGCTGTCAATCACGGTGGTACAGGTTCTGTATGTTAGCAACGTTTCACCTCAACTGCTGTGAAACACCAGGAACTTTGAGAACGAGCACACAGAGCTTTCTTCAGTCAGTTGTACTGGTCGGCTTCTGAACGCAGAAAAAAATGGAAGTCACTGTCAGCGAAACGACTTCTATTAGGAGACTGCAACGTCTAACACACCTGCACAATCTCCATTGTAATAAACAGCTACGGTTGAAATGACTCGCATCGCTCCTTCACAGCCACGGCCGAGAAGAAAACCTAAAGACTTTCTTAGACCCCTGCTAGCTAACGTGTGATAAAAGCTATTGCGTGGCCATCACATGGTGGTGTGGCATTGCACATGCAGCAGACGGGGCTGTGGCACCACAACAGAGAATCCTCAAGCCAGGGTAGATGCCTCACCTCCAGTGTCAGCCAGGCACTTCCTTCCTATTAGTGAGAGGAATCTCTCCGACTCTTCTTGCTGACTATTTCTGACTGGGCGATGCAAGTCTTCCCACGCCTGCGTCATTACACACAAGCACCTAAGCAGAAGGACTCTTAAGGGCAGCAGCTGCAACAATTCTGCTCTGGATTTAATCCAAGCCACTTGCTGATCCTGACCGAGTTCCTGATCCATTTAAGATCACTGTTGTTTCCCTTAAAACAAAGAGGCAGGGTACTGACTGGACGTCAAATTCCATTCCTACTCAAAGAGAGCAAGTGACCACACCGATCGATAAAGGAGTTGAACCGAAACCTTCTTGAACGAAGCAAGAACATGAAAATAAGCTGCAAGTACTCGTTGTAATTTATCTCAACCAAACACTGCAATGACAGATGCATCTAAGGAATCCTTTTGACAGAAGGTAACCTCTGCCACTCCAAAGCAAAGCTGGAGAGTTACTTTGTTCAGTACAGAAAATGAATCTGTCCAGGCTAGGAAATGTCTACAAAGTTGTTTTGTTTGGTTTTTGTGGTTTTTTTTTTTAGAAAGAACTGTTTAGAATTGAAAAAATCCTTCTAAAATGCAATGGATTCAATCTAAAATCACTGCAGATTTAGTCCATAGTATGAAACAAGACATTTCAGCATGCTTTGTGTGTGGCTACAAACTGTACATAGCGGAAATTCAATAGCCCCGAAGAATAATGCTCTTCAGAACTCTGGTAAATGCCTCTGCACGTCACTCAGACCGTGTGTACAAAACGACGTCACTTAGAAACTTAATCTAGTTGGGTTTTTTTAAACATGGCAGTACACTTGAAACGTGGTATTAATTTATGTTTGCATCTCCAAAGGAAAATGTAGAAAGATAACTTAAACTAGAGAATTCATAAAAAAAAATATCATCAATTTAAAATTTTACCCCATAAAAATATGTACTTTTCAAATCATTTCAATAAATTAAATACCCCTAACATTTTCAATATATATCCCTGACAGTCTATAAAAGAGGGTTCTGGTTATAGAAAATAAATCGAACTCCGAAAGTTCCCCCTTCATAAAACGTATTTAACAATAATTATACTTTTTTCTTCTTCTTCTTCAAGGAAAGTAGCGATATGTACAGCTGCTCTAGAGCTCTATACTATCAAAAGAGTACAGGTTACGCGTAGCTGGGTTCTGCAACCATGGGAGGGCGAAGTCACATCGACGTGGAGGACAGCTTAGGCCTCAGACAAACGTTATCGGTGCGGAGCATCAGTCTCTGGATGGATCAGATAAGAAGGGGGAAAATACAATCTTCTCATCTACAGTAGATTTCACGAGAGGTAGAAGTTCAAGTGAAAATGAAAGCAATTTGGAGTAAGGTGCATGCTCAGTATTTTCAATTTGTGACTTGCTAAGGATGTCAGATTTCACAGGAAGTGTTTTCAAGGATTCTTTTTTCATTCTTCTAAAGCAGATTTCCATGATCAGTTTGTAAGTTTTTTAATATGAATCTGAAATAGAGAATCAGCAAAAAAAAAAGAGAAGTCATGTTTTAGGGCACCGCATTTCTCAGTCATACGGGGTAACTGTTCTCAGCATTGAGATTTTGAGCTTCAACACAGTGACAGAGTGAAGGAATCTCACATTTGCCTGTTCTAGTTTTAAAAGCTTACACCACCCTCTCACCTCATTCAGAATTGCCCAAACTGCTGAATTCTGTATCACTGAAAGCCGGAATGATGCAATAGGGTTTAGGCTGGGGTCAACCGTTCCTTCAGCTACGCCGTTCTCAAATTTCCCTGCAAAAGAAGCAGAAGTGTATTCCAAAAATGTGCCCAGAGAAAGGTGTCTCTAGAATCACAAGTCACTGGTGAAACCTGTTGCTGGTGGCTGTAGGGTTGAATGGTACTGTTCCCAAAACAAGAGAGACAGTGATTCTTGATAGACCATTCAGCTTTGTGGCAGCAGACAAGATGGGGTGCACCACCAGAGCACACCGACCTGATGAGGATTTAGAATAAGAGCTTTGGAGCTGTCTGAGAGTATAAAAACCTCAAACTTTGGGAAGATTCTGCCCCAGATTTTCATTTAACATCATGGAAGTAAACACGAAGCCCCTGGCTTATGTGTTTTCAAGGAGGATTAAGTAGAAGTGATACCATTCATGCTTAACGTTTTCTTATTTAAAGGATCTTCAATTATATCAGGATGAGTAAGAATCCAATTTAAAAGCCCAGTTAGGCTTTAAATATATAATAGACAGAGAAACTGCAATTCATGGAGACCAAAACACTTGCTTTCATTGCAAAAGGGACACTCGACTTATGTCCACCTAAATACAATCCATGAGTAAAATGTCTCTTAAATGACAGCAGGTATTTGGGCACCATCCCTGGCAGCCTCTTGGCTACAGACACTCCAATCTCATCCCATGACGAGACAGTCCGTAGCGTAGGTTCAAATCCAGGCCAAGCACATGGCTCACATGGAGACACTTGTGCAGTCACAGGCGAGAAGAGGTGTTACAGGACCTGGAAATGCCTCTACAATCATCTAGGTGATGATTCTGGCAGAGAAGCTGGACCTAGGGGCACCACTGCACTGCTCTCAGAAAACAGCTGTTGGAAGCAATAACAAGTAAACCCACAGACCTCAAACCAAATGATCACGTCTCATTTTTAGCTTTGTTCTGGCTTTAATGAAAATGTGTTAACTGTTGCAGTAACAGCACCACACAACTTTCTCCGGCGTGACGTACCTATCCTGAAGTAGCCGTCTTCTAAGCGTTTGTCTTTGGTTTCTTTGCTTAATACCAGCTCTTCATTCTGCAACAACAAAGCACAAATGAGATCCTCTCGTTCAAAACACTACTTTGCAAGGGAAAGACAACCGTGTGCGCACTCTTGCTACATATTCAGCATCCCTCTTCCCCCAGTGGTTATGAACCAGCCTAGACTAGTCATTTACAGCCTTAGACAAGCAGCAGTGTTCCATAACTGAACAGGATTTGGCTTCCAGGAACTAAAAAGAAGGATTGAAGTGCCCCCGTAACTTGCATGTTAACTGCCACGTGAACAGACTACAAAGCAGATACTGGCATGCTCAGCAGCAGAAAACAAAGGTAGGATCTTGCCTTCTTTTGCTATGGCTGAAGCAGAGATTGCTCTCAGGACAAATGAAACTTACAGCTTCTTTTTGATGTAAGAATTTGGGCGAGATGAAAAGCCACCAGACCACAGCAAGGGAAGCATTGCGATTATCACCGCCTCACTCAAAGCGATGGGTATCATTAAGTTTCTATGATATGCTTGGAAAAATGAGATTAGAGAGCTTCAAAAACAGCTGGGAGATGACAACCAGAACCATGAGATAAGATACTGACAGACCCACTGCAAGAATATCCTAGAAATCAGTTAGAAACGCTTGACAAACTGGAGATTAAAGACATTAGCTTAATGTTCTAATTTCTAATTTTAAGGGAAGCCCCTGGGAAAGTGGTGGGTTGTTTTGGTTTGGGGTTTTGTTTGTTTGGGGGATTCTTCTATTTCAGTTTGGGGTTTTTTTTGGGTTCTTTGGTGGTTTTCAGTGTGTTCCCTGAGTCCCAGACAAATCCAGTGTTGGGGCTGTTATTTTTTGGTTTTATGAATTCTGCTTAGGGAAGATCAAGGTCAAAGTGTTGGAACCTAAACAGGCTTCCAACTCTACTGAAGTCCATGGTGGAGATACTGTTCTCTCAGGACAGTGCCTACCATCGTGCACCTGCTGTCTTCATACTGGTGACATTTTCTGCTGACACCAATGGCTTAAGAACAGTCCAGATGCAGGATTCCCTGCTTACCTTCCCACAAACTGCATCACTATCAATAGCAGCTCAGTAGCTTCACTTCCTTAAGAGATGCTCCAGTTGAGGGACATTTCACAGCCTGGTGTACCCACCAAAAAGGTATTTCTCATTATCTTAAGCATTCTTGGGGTACCTTGGGCCCCGATGAAGTGAAGACTGCTGCTGGTTTTGTGGCTGAATATATTTCCAAGGGTTCAAGAAGCAAACCCCATAAACCTCATAATAAAATATCCCACATGTGTTGCAGAATTAGGATCAAACCAACAAACTTCTTTTTAGAGGTGGGGGCGGTTAGAATTTCCTTTTTTGCTCGCTCGCAGGAAGGCAGACTGGAGGAAGAGAGAACTCCTCCACGGTAATTTAGACACAGATGTCAAGATACCTACACCAAGTGTATGGGAGAAGATAAAAATACTTGGCTATTTTAATACTACGTAAAATAAACTTGTCTGGAGTAGCATCTTGATCCCCTCAAAGAGTTTTGTGATATAAATGGGTAGCTATAAGATCTAGTTGAATCCAGTTGAATACCGTCTGGCTTCAAGCAAGAATACACTTAGGTAGCGTAGTGCCTCCCTCAGATAAAACTCATGACTGATTTACAGAAAAAACTTAAAATACAGTAATCAAAAGAAAAGATCATGTGAATTTTAAGAGTCTGGATAGTTCAGTATCTACTAAGGTTTTGATGCGTGTCAGTTCCTAAACCAAGACTTCTCTACGAAGTCAAAAAGCAGACTGACTTAGCTTTCCCACTTTCCAAAAACACACAAGAGAGGGCTGTCGGGGGATTTTAATTTGTTTTAAATAATAGCAGTGAATGGAAAGAAAAAGAGGTTGTTCATTTCCAAATTACCAACAACACTTGTAGCAGACTGTGCTCTGAATGAACATCTGAATAGATGGAATTAAAAAGAAGCGTGGGAGCATCACAGCAGCAACGTTCTACAGCTACAAAAATAAACTTTCCTGTCTCACTTGCCCCATTAAAAATCTAGGAGGTTTTGCTTTTATCCCTTCATGGAGAAGGCACAATCAATAAAGTCATACCTGAAAAGGCAACACTTCCACGGTTGTGTTTAGAAGTATGTCTCCTGGATGCTCTGGATTGCCACTGTGGAACAAGTACCTGTGAGTGAAAAGGGAAGAACAGCACGGTCTGCATTCGCTTCACTGCTGTCTCACACACGAACAGCCACATCACAGATGGCACAGCGATCAACCTAACCGTCAGACTGGACCTACTGATAACGAAAGATGGTTTCACACACTGCTGTAACTGAAAGGGCGAACAGTTTTGCACTTTGTGGAGTAGCTGGGCAATATTTAACTTCAGTACGTCCCATCATCTGATCTCGACAGATTGAACTGGAGTCGTGGTCACTTGGTGTGCACCGATGACACCTCCATGGGCAGAAGCCCTGCCTTCCCATTCCCACAGCCTCTACGCTTTGCTTTCCTTCTTGTGCTCTGCAGATCTATTCTGGTGCTGAGAACCCATCTTAAGTTAACATTGTGCCAGGTCAGTTTTCTCCAAGACCAGCTTTCCACTCAGTTTCATTGCACAGCCTCATTAAAGACTGCCACGAATTCCCAGCCCGTATCTACACCTTTGTTGTTACCTGAGTTCAAACGTGAATTTCAAAGATGGGTTTAGGGTTTTTTAAAACAAAAGCATGTGTTTGTGACACGTGTGCACACAGAAAAAAGGACCTTTTAATCGCAGAATCACAGAACATTAGGGATTGGAAGGGACCTTGAAAGACCATCTAGTCCAACCCCCTGCCACAGCAGGATCACCTAGATCCAGTTGCACAGGAACATGTCCAGGCAGGTTCTGAACATCTCCAGAGGAGACTCCACAACCCCGCTGGGCAGCCCGTTCCAGTGCTCTGTCACCCTCACCACATTCCTTCTCATATGTTCCTTCCTATGTTCCAGCTCACACCCATTGCCCCTTGTCCTACCACTAGATGACACTGAGCAGAGCCTGGCTCCATCCTCCTGACTTTTGGACACCCACACTTTCGGAAGCTATGACTCAGTTTGGACATGTGGATAAGGACTCTCTTCGGTAGTTTATTCATAGAGTATTTTAAGGATGTTAATATATATATATATATTTTGTCTAAAGTTTCCCCTGGCTCTCCCCCTAGAGATCTATTGGACTCCATCTGTTCCAAACAGCTGCCAAATACTTCAGTGAGTATGTGTGCCTATGTGCAGATGAAAAAAAACACTAGTAAGAAGAAAACATAGTAAGTGTTTGTGGTATCGCCTGCACCACTGTCGTCACAGAACCACAGAACATTAGGGATTGGAAGGGACCTTGAAAGGTCATCCAGTCCAATCCTCTTGCCAGAGCAGGATTGTCATGCACAGTTGTATGTATTTCTGCCTCTAAAGCAGAGATGTTAACTTTACTTTCTCTGCTAAGAAAGTATGCTGACTGGCAGCTGTGTCTGCCTCCCTGTAAATAGGCAGGCTTTTAAAATTTATTGTTATTATGATGAATATGTGATTGTACAGCAGGTATGAATGGGGACTGTGATTGATGTTACGATTATTATAGGGAGATTGTAGGGAGAGGCAATTTCTTTGTGCCTCTTGACAGCTCAGAGTTTTTCTGGATCTCTTAGCTCTGGTCTTTAGGTGGCTCTGGTAAAGTGGTTTACTGGGTGACTGTGTGACTTGGTCTAGGTGATCCTGCTGTGGCAGGGGAATTGGACTAGTTGATCTTTCGAGGTCCCTTCCAATCCCTAATGTTCTGTGGTTCTATGTGATTCTGTGACATGTTCCTTTCTGAAGCATGCTGTTGCAGTTGTTCATCTCATCACTAACTTCAGCTTAATCTGCTGTAATATGTCTGTTGTCCTGGTTTTGGCTTTCCAGAATCCTAAAAATATGATAAATCTGAGGTCCACGTGGTCCTTGGAAAGAAGACAATAGCAAAATGATTCAGGGGAAAAAGACAGGTTTAGCCCTTTCAGGTGCCATTCCTAGCGCCATGGGGAAGGGAAATCCACTGGTTCTAATGTCAGTCATGTGTTGGAATCTGGTTAGCCTAAGTTGTCATGTCATGTCAAGGGGCCAGGAATTAACCCATGACAGGCTTGTACTGATCTTTCTTGTAAGAAGGCAGTTCAGAGTCTTTTGATGATGTGCAACACAGTGTTCGGCTCATTCAACTAGCACAAGTGGATGACCCTTGTGCTTCAATTTCTTTAACAGCTTCCTGTTCCTTTAGAGACATCATTCAGAGTAGAAATGAATTTCTGTAAAGCTCTAAACAGGCTGTCAATAGCCTCCTTTAGCGGCACACACTGCTTATAGAGTATATTTTCTCTTCAGCATTTGAGAGAATGTTTTAAGATTTATTAACACAGAAGTCTATGAGAAAATTATTCTATTCTATTCTACTCTATTCTATTCTATTATACTCTAATGTAGTCTAATCTAGTCTACTCTAGTCTACTCTACTCCTATTCTATTCTAATTCTTTTACATTCTATTCTATTCTATTTCTTTTACATTCTACTCTACTATATTCTATTCTATTCTAATTCTTTTACATTCTATTCTATTAATTTTGGAGATGCTAGATTATACATCATGCAGCAATATGATAGAGAAACTTTTAGAAGTGTGTTTCATGTTATTTAGTAACTTTGCCTCTGTTCTGGTTGTTGGCAGTTTTAAGGTGGGTACAATTGGAATAAAAACATCAGAAGGCAGGAGAAAATCAATGCTGAGAGAAATGAAAGGTTTTGAAAAGGATTTGATAGTGAAGAAACGCAGAAGCAGCAAATGCTTTATTAAAATCACATATATACAATTAAGGCTCTGCAAACAGTCATGAAGATTCTTTCCATAATAATCTAAGGTTATTTAAGGATTATGATGATGAAGGAATTTCAAATTTTGATGTGAACATTTCTTTTTAAGGCTCTTGTAAGCTTTATGATGATAGCACGATAAGCCTGATCTGCTTGTGACAGCAGCTGTGGTGTGTGTGACTCAGAAAAACTTTCTGTATTTGAGTTTTGTGTTGCTTTCAGCAGGAGATGACTAATTGCTGATTATTAATGGCAAATTCCGAACTCCCAGAGTGCGACTGCATCCTCATACTTGTCAAATTCAAAGCTGTTGTACAAGGACCTCAGGTATTTGTATAAACATTCAGATTACTTAGTACTTAGTCTAATATGGACAAATTGGTGACATTATTATTCAGGACTCAATGTAATTTCATTCAGTGACAGCCTCCATGATTTCACTGTGAACTTCTAGTGATATAATCTCAGAAGACAATAGCATCACTTGTAGTAAGTTCCATATGTATTCCACTGGCTGGCTTAGATGTGGTCAGACACTGGAATGGGCTGCCTGGGTTGGTGGTTGAGTCCCCATCCCTGGAAGTGTTTAAAAGTTGCTTAGCAGTAGTGTTGGGGGATCTGATTTAGGGGTGAACTTGTAGAGTAGGGCTGATGATTGGACTCAGTGATCGGAAGGGTCTTTTCCAACCTGAATGATTCTATTCTATGATATTCTAGTCTATCCTACTCTATCCTATTCTATTCTGTTCTCTTCTGTTCTGTTCTACTCTATCTTAATTAGAAAACACACTAAGATAACTCCTTCCTCTTGACTCTGATAGCATTATGTCTATTTCCACATCTACTCACACAGTTAAGAGGACATGTTTACATTAATTCTATCGACCTCACTCAGGAACTGTGACAAGAATTAACTAATTTTCAAAGTTATTCCCGCCACTGAACTTCTATAATAATTCAAACCTCCTGTTATGGACTTTATTTACAAAAAAGGACAAAAGCCAACATAGATCTCTCATATCTTTTTGAACTTACATATCAGCCCCATAGGAGTTGACCCATGTTTTACACAGGTAAGAGGCAGAAGATTGACTGAAGACAAAAAACTCTTATGTGAAGGTGATGTCTTGTTCTGATCTATGAGACAAACTAAAGCCTCTATCCTGGATTCAGTCCATTTAATGTTGGGCATGCAACTGAAATCTTATATTTGTAGGCTACTTGCCTTAGGCAACCTCTATTTACAATGGAGATAGGCACTTCCAAGCAGTGATTCAGATCTTAGGTAGGGAGATAATGAGAGCACAGCATTAAAGTACTGTATCACTAAGCTCTTGAGATAATCAATTTTATAAATTCATTTACAATTAAAATCTCTGCTTTGAAGTTGCTATCTCTATTTATTGCCACAGAGTTTGTACACCGGGGAATTCAGCTGAAAAATTATTTATGAAAGCCAACAATGCAGGATATCCAGGCACAACATTCAGAAAACTCAAAGAAATCCCAAAGCAAGCAACAAACAAGATTAACACTAAAATGTACGGAAAAGAAGTCGTCACAGAATCACAGAATCATTAGGGATTGGAAGGGACCTCGAAAGATCATCTAGTCTAATCCCCCTGTCACAGCAGGATCACCTAGAACAAGTCGCATGGGAACATGTCCAGATGGGTTTTAATTGTCTCCAGAGAAGGAGCCTCCACAACACCCCTGGGCACCCATTTGAGTGCTCTGTCACCCTCACTGTTAAGAAGATCCCTCTCATATTGATGTGGAACCTCCTCTGTTCCAGCTCACACCCATTGGCTCTTGTCCTATCATTGGATGCCACTAAGCAGAGCCTGGCTCCATCCTAGAGATCTTTTTCACACACACAAAAAAATTAAAAAATACAAAGTCATGCTCTAAAGCATGATAGTGTCGTTGGTTGATCTCATTTACTCTCTCCTAACTAGGTGAAAACTAATGTCTGCAGTGGATTAACGAGCTTGATGCATGACAAGTATAGTTATATTACAAAAGACTGACTGAGGACTAAGACTCCCAACTGAAAGGAAAGTTCTGCTGCTTTGTTGAGGGTAGATCAAGCTTCTGTTTCACTTACTATGTTTGCTAGAGTAGAAGCTTGCAGACATCAGATGCACAGCTTTACAAAATATCAGCCATGAAGACACACTGCCTATCAGACATCTTTGTAGGACATTCTAGTAATTTTAATAAGCAGGATGCTTTTGGAATACCCAGTGGAGAAGTAGAGTCTACTAATGACAGTCTGTGCAGACAAAAAAGCTTATTCACATAATGGTAATATTTATTAGACCTTGTAAAAGACCTCTCCCATACTTCATGTTTTATTTAATCTGCAAATCTTCATCTAAAGAGACATGCAAGTGTTCCTGGGTTAGTTTTAATGCACCTGACTCGGGCACATATATTACAGAACCACAGGATATTAGGGATTAGAAGGGAACTCAAAAGATCATCTAGTATATCTAAACTGGAGCAAATAATAATGGGAACATCCAGACATGTGAAAATAAATGTCTTTGGAAAGGTGTGAGTCAAAACTTCCACAAGTCACTTGGTTGCATCCAAACCTGGGGGCTTGCTCGGACATTTACCTGTGAAGGAAAAGGGCTAGACTCCTACTTCTTTTCAACTGCCAGGCCTCTCATGTCTGCTTTTTTGTTCTTAAGAAAAAAAACAACCCCAAACAGCCCTGAAAAAACCCAAACCTTGTGGCCGCACCTTGTTTTCATCCATTTCAAGCTAACTGTAATGTCTAACTACTCACCGAGGACTGAGCTGAAGCTTCTCTACCCCTTTGTCTTGAGTGGTCATTTTCATACAGCACCAGCACAACTCTCTGACGTTTTTGGAATAAATGATTTTACAGAAAGACCTGGGAGCAGAGCCCAGAAGAGCAGGACATTACTCCAATCATTATACTGCAGGTAGGTTGTTTACTGCTAGCTCTGTTTGATCCCATGAACTTTACTTTCTTGGCAGGAGAGTGGCTCTACATAAGGAGAAAATGTCAAATGTGCTCATTCCAAATTACTGTGACGCAGGATCCTGGGCCAGCAATTTGGCTTGAATCACGCCTAGGAGGGTTGTGAGCAGAATGCGGGCAAACCACTGCCTTCACCTGTGCTCTGGGTACAAGAACACAGCAAAAGAGGCAGCCTCTGTCACTGCTGACACTGATTGTGCTCAGAAACTTTGGCAGCTCTGAGGATTCATGCAGAGCCTTGATAGTTGCCTACACACAGTAAAATCACACCAGAATGATCGCAATCAGGATAGTAACAGACCATGTTACCCAGAACAACTATTTCTTACCATGCATAGCAGCTCAGAAAATCTCAGTGGAGGCTGGAAGGAAGAGGAAGATCTCTTTTACAGAATCACTGAACATTTAGGGATTGGAAGGGACCTCAAAAGATCATCTAGTCCGATCCTCCTGCCAGAGCAAGACCACCTAGAGTAAGTCGCATAGGAACATGTCCAGGTGGCTTTAAACATCTCCAGAGGAGACTCCACAATCCCCCTGGGCAGCCCCTTTCAGGACTCCATCACCCTCACTGTGAAGAAGTTCCTTCTCATTTTATATGGAACCTCCTGTGTTCCATCTGACCCACTGCCCCTTGTTCTATCACTCCATCCTCCTGACACCCACCCTTCACATACTTATCAACATTAATGAGGTCACCCCTCAGTCTCCAAACTAAGGAGACCCAGCTCCCTCAGCCTTTCCTCACAAGGGAGCTGTTCCACTTCCTTCATCATCCTCGTTGCTCTACACTAGACCCTTCAGCAGCTGCACATCCCTCTTGAGCTGAGGGGCCCAGAACTGGCCACAATACTCCAGATGTGGTCTCACTTTTAAGAGTCATGTTGGGTCTCCACATGTGCCAAAAGGATAGTCCTGCTTTTTGAAAGGTCTGATTTATGTGCCTCCAACTGTGAGAGCAGGTAAGTTCTCAGCCTGCTATTTGGGTCCGTTCACTGCCTGATACAGGCAGCTTCCCCAAAACAAAGTAGGTTTACACAGGCACCTACAAAAATCGTCTGTAGTGTAAGTATTATTCTGTAATTTATTGGAAAGGAAATACTCCTGGGTAGGTTTCAGCTCAATGTTGTAAGTGTAACATCAGCAGTCAGCGAGAGCTTTGCTCTCTGCAGTCAGAGTGCTGGGAGGATTCCCTCTTTTCTGCATGTCTCCTGCTGCAGTCGTATGATCCAGCACGTCGGAGATAAAGACAAAACATATTAACAGAATAATTGCTCCATTTTCGCCTGGGCTTAAGTGCAGGGAAGATTACATTTTAGAACAAATCCATTCTTCAACATGTTCTCCTAAATCAGTTAGGTCTCACATTAACTTTTATAACTTCATGCATTAACAAATTCATTCGAAACCTCATTTCATAACAATATTCAGGGTCAGAAATCATCTCAATTCTGTTGTATCTTAATATGTACATAGACAAATGTTGATTTAAAACAGCTTTCTTATTTCTTTCATTTAGGCTTCCTTCAGGCAATCTCCTGACTACAACATAAAACAAAATTAATGATGAACTCAGCCTCTAGGAGAAATAAGGGTTTCATGAGACCCACCGCATTTGCATCACATGGAGACCGGAAATCTCTGTCAGCAAAAGAAGGTAATTTGTGATCTTCCACCCAAAACATTTCCTGATTCCAGGTCTGACCAAATGGAAATGCTCCGCAGCCAAGCGGTTATGGAAAGGCAAATCAAACTCCTGCGGCTGCGTCCAGCAGTCAGCTGGAAATGAAGTAAAACCTCTTGAAATATTTCCTAGACAGAGCACAGAGCTCTTCAGAAAAAGACTATGAGGGCTTTGTCTCGGTAGTGTTGGTGCGTAGAGTAGTGCAAATTCATGGTGGTATTTGTGGAATCACAGAACATTAGGGATTGGAAGGGATTTCGAAAGATCATCTAGTCCAATCCCCCTGATCACTTAGATCAAGTCGCACGGGAACATGTCCAGGTGGGTTTTAAACATCTCCAGAGAAGGAGACTCCACAACCCCTCTGGGC
>JAOXOE010000001.1:81547268-81624135 GCA_028565055.1 Phoeniculus purpureus
CAGAGCCTGGCTCCATCCTCCTGACACCCACCCTTCACATATTTATAGACATTAATGAGGTCACCCCTCAGTCTCCTGTTTTCCAAGCTTAAGAGACCCAGCTCCCTCAGCCTTTACTCGTATGAAGCCTCCATCATCCTCATTCAGCTGTGATTCATGATGTGGGGTTTTTTTAATGAGACAGGCTAAATATGTTTAAAACCGCACAAAACCATCCCAGAACAAATCAAGCGCTGAAGTGCAAGTGTCTGAAATTCCAGCTGCCCACTCTCAAGCAGTTTTTGCAATACTACACGTGGATAACGTTGCAGAAGATGCGGTTTAATCCCCCCTCATACGCAACACAAACTTCATACTCTGTTGAAAACACGTTATGTAAACAAGTAGGAGTATTTTTTTACCACTAGGTGGTATCGACGCCTGAACAACTGCTCATTACTTCCCATTTCCTTCCAGTGGACCACAGACTTTATGCAGATTACTGTCAAAAAGCTACCTAGATATTACACCTACGCAGATGCCACTTTTAACAAGCCTATTTTATTTTTAATGCGTTTAAATGAATATGTAAAAATCTATCAACACATTTCAAACCTTTCTTCAAAGGGAAGTTGGGAGAAATTAACAGTAAGCACCATCTTCCACATTAAACACATCACCAGCCAGGGACAAAATTAGTTCAGAAATTATCACTTGATTAAAATTACAAGCATTAGCTCAATTTGCAGTTTATTAAGACATAATTGGAGATGTAAATTCCAATTTGTCTTTATCCAGTATGTCTGAGGCTGCGTAAGCAATTGGCAGAAGTCCGTACTCGACGGCTACGCAGCAAGGAGAAGAAAACAGAGCACTCTGACCCAGACTTAGAAGTGTCCGTCATCCCAACGTGACAGAATTAATTTAAGAACATTAACTCTGAGGTAAACAAGCTACCAAAAAAATCCAGTTCTTCCAAGAAAAATCTGGAGAATTTTCTAAATATTAGCAACATCGCTAAAACCTGAAAGCCCGAATTGTCCTTTCTAGGAAGAAGCCTTTATTGTATGTTTTAGCAGGATGCAAAACAAAACTATGGGTGAAGCTGATCAGAAGATGAAGACTACAAGTACCCTGTGCTCTGTTCTGAGGTAGCAGACACAACTCACAGAATCACGCCACATTAGGGGTTGGAAGGGACCTTGAAAGACCATCTAGTCCAATCCCCTGCCAGAGAAGGATCACTCAGATCAAGTCCCACAGGAACATCTCCAGGCAGGTCTTTAACATCTTCAGAGAAGGAGACTCCACAACCACCCTGGGAAGCCCCTTCCAGTGTGCTGTCACCCTCACTGGGAAGAAGTTCCCTCTCATATTTGTATGTGGAACCTCCTCTGTTTCAGTTTACACCCACTGCCCCTATCACCAGGTGACACTGAGCAGAGCCTGGCTCCATCCTCCTGACACCCACCCTTCACATAGGTATAGCCATTAATGAGGTCACCATCCTGTAGTGTGTCAGACAGCTAATCATTAGGGAGAACTCTTCTATGAAAACACTGAAAATGCTGAGGACACTTATCTTGAGACGCAGGTGATCCAAAGCTCGCACATCTAAGGCGCTGCCATCAAATGCTCCAACTAAACCACAGGCACCATGCTTTTCCCTAGCGCTTTCTACTTTGCAAATCCTACCTTGCAGAAGTCACACCTCAAAATCCATCCAACCCCTAATGATCCGTGCATAAAAGCCACAGAGACACTCCATTGCCTGTGCCCACTGTCTTCTCAATGTTTGGGTGGAGGGATGGCAGTGGGTAGGTTTTTGTTAGTGGATTGTCCCTTTTTTGTTGCTGGGGGAAGGGTTGGGGATGGGCTGTGTGTGATGCAGTGGGTATTTATTTGTTTGGGGTTTGCCTGTCTGCTTTTAAAACCAGCCTTGCAAACATAACCACCATAGCAACCGTTTCTCCTACCGTGCTCTTAACTTTAGAGACTACAGTGTGGCCTCCTGCCCCCAGCAGCTGCCTCTTGATCAGGGCAACGCACTCAAGGGCTGGCACGGCACCAAGACGATTTACAGAACTAATTAACAAAACCTGATTTCGATGTGATCGAATCCGCTTTTTAGCGCGCTTTCGGTAACTATCTGCCTGCCCATATGCACACGCACGGCTAGCATATGCACATGTCACATCTTCTTCAAAATCCTGTTTGGGAGGGGGTATTTTTATACCGGAGCCGTACTTGAGCACTTGACAGATAACACCTACTTGGGCAGGAAAAGTTACACGGATTGAAAGACAGAGGTATGCGCGTACCCACGGGGTTCACGTTTACGAGCTTTTCTTGGTTTGTTCAGAAACAACACTCAGAATTTAAAAATTGATTTGAAACAGAAATGGGATTTACAAACAAACAAATATTCCACCGGTCCTGAAAGGAGCGTCGCTAGCTGTTCTTTTGCAACATGTTCCCCTGGCACATTGACGTACCACAAGTTTTCAGACTCTGAAAGATTTGTCTGGATACAGAATCTGAAAGACGCAGAAGCGGCTGTGGATTTTGGCTAAGTTAATTCTGACATCCGTCACGGGATTTACAGGTGACAGCCCATGTAAACACTACAGTCGGCTTTTCCCTGCCCTGCTAGTTAACTGACATTTTTATTTGGGAAGGAATCACCAGGATATTCCTGTCTACCTGCTGCCTAAATATAACACATTCTAAACCATTCTTGCCCATTACAAGTCTCAAAGCCACAGACCTCTACATACAGTGATCTCAAGCAAACAGAAAGTCACCTACAGATAAATCACTACTATTACCTTATGGCGTATTGCTTCACAACTCCACTGATGTTACTTGAGTGTTTACTCAAACTGAACGTGTGGCCTCTTCCTATCACATATAAAATCAAGAGAGGTAAAAGGGACAAGACAGACACAAAAACCAATAGGCTGAAGGGCATTCTCATGTGCATCCTAACACACAAAGGATGATTCTCATGAACACACTAATGGAAGGTGCCCTTAGCTTGCTGATGCTGTCAGCTCCTACAGTACTTTAGCTGCCCACGCCCAGGTTTGACAACTACCCCAAGCAGTGAGCATCTGGAAAGACTCTTGCTTTATAACATGCCCCAAAAGACGTTCACAAATCAATATTGCTCGTCTGCACTGTTAACTTGAGTATTCTTCTCTAAAGAGCTGCATTTTGCCATCTTGCAGCGCTGTACTTTGAAAAACTACCAACTACAGGCACCTCTTTGCCCTCCTCCTGCTCTCCCTGTGACGGAAACCTATCGATCTTCTTTCTCTCAAATCAATGCACACGTAAGCCTGGAAAACTGCTATTCTGCTACCTACTTTGTTTTCCTTCAGGTGTTAAAAATATGTCTGTTTTTTAGGTTTTATTTACATAAATAAGTATTTTCCAAATATACGAAGCGTAATTCTGTGCGTGTTCTAGTCAGCTGAGCAATTACAGATCGGAACTGAACACACAATGACTGTATCGGTAAATGATGTCAGCTTTACAAAAGGAATTAATATATGGAAATTCTTTTAAAAAGCACAATTCAC
Source organism: Phoeniculus purpureus (assembly GCA_028565055.1). Lineage (NCBI taxonomy): Eukaryota > Metazoa > Chordata > Aves > Bucerotiformes > Phoeniculidae > Phoeniculus > Phoeniculus purpureus. The sequence goes on from JAOXOE010000001.1 coordinate 81,550,832, forward strand.
AAGCACTGTCATCATATTTGGGTTTTGTTTTGAAGGAAACAAAAGACTTATCTCACTTGGTGCTAAGCGCAACTATCCTAAGAATCTATTTATGAGCACAGGCTCTGCAAACATCAGGAATAAAATCATCTTCCCTCCGTATCCTACTCACGTCTCGTTTTAGCAGTCTGATGTATTTTAGCACATCCCAATTTCAGAAAAGAAAAAGAGATGGGAAGGTGCAGAGGAAATGTTTCCTTCCACATGTGAGCAAGCAGCCCCTAGCAACGTGCAGCACAACAGTTTGCAGTGCTGCACAACATTAATTTCTGTGAAAGCAACATCCAGTCAGCAAACGTTTGTCTCTCTACAGACGCCACCATCCACTGCAAGAGTAATTATTCACCAGTTTTACACAGTATTTTTGATCACTAGGTGCAAAGGTAGTAAAAAAACCCAAACCCCCTTCTCATCTCCCTCCTCTCTGTCATTTTCTCAGGCTGCTCATTAGGAAACGTTACTCTGCTGTCACTGGAAAGCAGCGCTAACCATGTGTTATTTCCTCATGCAGAAATACTAACGAAGATGAATCACTTCCTTTTCTTCCATCAAGCTCAATCTCTTCTTTCTGCCTCTTACCCGCTCTTTCGCAGAAAATGGATTCTATGTCAAAACAGGCGTAATTCGTCAAGTCCACACACACACACACACAGACACACAGAGTGCTCAAAACACACGAGCGATCTGATGCTGTGAGCTTTTCCGTCTTGTTTCTGATTTGAAAAAGCAAAACCCGTGCCAATACATTTTATGCAAAACGCTTGGTAAGATTTCCTTCCCTTTGCCAAATCCAGCCCGCGTAACCACCCGTATATAAACTGGACGGGATGTTTTAGAGCTGCAGAGGATGGATTCCCCATTTTTGCAGAAGTGCTGAACCAGCACAGCAAAAGGGACAACTTCCTCACCTTTGCCAAACACTCACAAAGCCACCTGACTGAACAGGTGACGGGGGGGATTCCAGGGAGCGGTCGTGGGACTTCTATCCATGGTACACCTAAGAAACTAATTTTATCACATCACTTTGAAGGCCAATCTAAATCTCTTGATATGGTTCGCCACATCATTTCTCACACTTCTTCACCTGTGCAATGTAGGCAGAAAGCATTTGGCTAGTGAGAAGATTTCCAGGTCTACTTTTGCCTTCTGTTTCCCAGCGAGGAAAGCAGCTTTCTGAATCTGCACTGTACTCTCTGGAGTATCCACGTATCAGCTGTAACAGCAAAGAGTTTGGCATTGAACTGATTTTAACTTTTGAAAAATATTTCTCTTTGGAGGTGGTTTGATTTTGTGTGGGTGCACATTCTGTGACTGGGCTTTTTGTTGTTGGTTTTTTAAGGGAGGTGCTGTTCTCTGTCCTGACATCTCCGCTCCTCTCTTTAAAGAGTCTTCTCATTTTTCCACCACATCAGTAGTAGTTAAAAAACACTAAACACTCTTTTGCAAGTTTACTTCTGCTTAATTTTTAATCCAGTGAAGCGTGGAAAGGTTTTAGGATTTGCTTTGGGCGTACATAAACGATTTCCCACCTCCTGCCCCCATTTAAGTCTCCCGAAGCACAGATAACTCCATTCAGTTTTCTTAAACACAGGCATCTGCTACCATTTGAGATCCACTTGGGTATGACCTCTCACCACAGGCTGGCAAGATGCCATTGTGGCGTCTCAGACTCAAGCTCGACTGGCAAAGTGGTAAAGCATTTTGGGGTATCTCAAGTGACATCTAAGATTTAGGCAACAGCCATTAAGCCTCTGAGATTTCTGACTAAGAACTGCAAAACCCAAAACCACTGCCAAGTACACAGATCTTGAGTATTAGTGTCATTAAGGAGGAAGCAGCATGTCCTTGGCTCAGGCAGCTCTTTTCCTCGGTCTCAGATCCTTACTTTGGTGGGTTTTAATTTGTCAAATTTTGTTCCCCTTTTTATATGAAGTTCTCGCTTCATTGTTATGGGCAGAGTTCCATGCCTGGAGCAAACAGCATCAGTGGCTGCGAGCCTGCCTGCCAAATCCCCGCATCAGTGAATCCATTTGATGATGCTCTACTCATTAGTGCAGAAGCTTATGTAAACACAGAAACTGAAGTCCTCAAATCCTCTTTTTATACACACTAAAAACCATTATCCCACCTGAAATATACTGATAAACAGTTAAACACTTCAAACAGCACATTAAGACTTCCCAGTGTTTCCTGTCAAGTGACTCCACTATTAAAGCTCAAGAAAATGAAGACGTTGTGAATTTTTATCACCTCTATCTTTAGAATCACAACAGAGATCACTGCTAAATCACACACTCTGTGCGTGCACAAGCATGCGGTCCCTCAGCTAAAACTGCCCGAGAAAGGCTGAATGTATTGCACTGCACCGCACGTCTCTGAACCAAGCACATCTTGTGCGCCAGTCAAGTTACTCTAAATCCTAAATGATTTTGCAGTCCCCTACGTTTCAAGTGATTGTTACTACAAAAGCAAATAAAGTGCCACTTCACTGCCAGTTTTGAAAAGTTGTTAGAAAGTCCTTTGTCTGTAATGCACTTGATCCAGCCTTCCTCTACCCACAGGAGGATTTGCATCCCATAGGATGGATGAATTAAGTACATTTCAGAAAAATATATGACCAACTGCTATGATGCCTTTTTTTTGGGTGGCTTTGTTGTATTTAAAACAAAATTGAACTCCTTGAAGCTTTCACTACTAGAGCAGCTGTTTTAAAAGCCGCGTTTATTTATGTTTACAACAAAGTGGCAATAATAATAGGCAAGCGAGTGCCAATTTGTGCAGGTATTTTTCAGCACTGTCACAAGAATTTCAAAGCAAAGTAATGTGTACGTTTAGTAACCAGGAGCCAAACGAGATACTCTTCATACACTCAATACATTGATTTTCTAGCTGACATAGTATTTCTTGCATGAGTGGGAATTCTGTGCTGTGAGATGATGCTACAGGGAATAGATGTGAGGCTACCATCACATGTTCCCCAGGATTCCACAGTTAACAGTATGGAAAATTAGATTATTAGCCTCAAATAGTGCACATACAGTACCTGTGCCAGTATCAGAACACAGGCTGGCTTGCCACAGGTATTTACCATCTCAGTTCAAAGCTGAAATTCCAGTTAGTAAGTTCTATGTCATAAAATCACTTTATAATCCATGTCACACTAGGCTGACTCCTCAAGAATTAGCTACAAGAAGAATACAGCTACAGGGCAGTGACTCAGTTAAAAGCAGTACTGGGGAGAAAAACAAAACACACCCCCAAATAAAACCCAAATACCCCCTCCAAAATATTCCATTAAAACTTTTTCTAATGTTCAAGCTAACACCACCAGGCCACTATGTACAAGAAAGGACGAGCCTCGTATTTTAAGTATTTAGACATATAAACTGTTGAGGTTGGGGTGGGTTATGTTTTTTCTGCATTTGAGCTTGTTTTCTTTCCTTTCCACAGTATAAAATACAGACCCTGTTGTTTTCTGCAGCTGCTCATTTCTTATTTTTTTAATAAAAATTGGAATTTGAAAGCAATTTATACTGAAACAAGCCTGAAGCTCTTTTTATAGATGTCCACTCCAAATTCCTATAGCAGAAAAGCTGACAAGGGTAAACATAGTGTAATTACAGCAGTCATAGGTTACGTGCTTCCGAGGTCTTCCTTGATGCAAGTAGTGCATGGAAACAATATCTGACTTAGGTTAATCACATCTGTAAGGAGGACTCTGAAACCTGGGCAGTCAAAGAGAGAGATGGCTGCGATGGTGACACACACCAACATCACTTACTAAGTGCTGCAGCAGCATGCCTTTGTGGGACGTGTTCTTGTTCCGCAGAGTGGAGGGGGTGGGGGGAAGTTTTTTGTTTGTTTTTTTAAACTAGGGTGAGAGTTAAAGTTTATGATTTCTGTTCAAGATTATCTAGCAGTATTTCAGAGCTTCCTACATACATCCAACCACCCCTTAAAGCAATGTCTAAAGCAAAAGCTCTTCGTAATGAGCTGTTTGGGTACAACATTCCTCACTGATGTCTCTGAAGAAAAAGGGTACCTAGTAAAGTAAAGAAGTGTCTTGCATCTGTTGTTTACAGTGAAGAGAATGAATTTACATTCAGTGCTAGCACTGAAGTAGTAATACTGTGTGCTTCATAGAGACACATATTTAGAAGTCAGGTTTGATAATTAAGCGTGTGCTTGGAGCAAGAGTGCACACACCAGAACCGCACAGTGGGTTTCACTAATTACATAACCACCTAAGGGAACAGAAATTCAGTATTTCTTGCCTTTACAGTGTGGGCTGTCTCGAGCATTTTAAAAGCAATAAAAGATCACCCATTTCTTTTTTAAAAAAAAAAAAAAAAACAAAACACACCTTCAACACTGCTGTGCAAGTTGTCCTTAGGAGAAAGTCAGTGGATCTACTTCCACTCTCAAGGACGTACTACTGAACGAGAGGCATGTGTCTTCTGATTGCAAAACTCAGACTGAGGTCCTAGCTTACTTCAACGTCGTGGCTGGAAATCTTTTGCTTGGAAAACACTTTTAAGAGGTTCAGTAGACAGCTGTTACTAAAATGAACACTATACCATTTCAGTTTACACGTCCCTGTTCTCCAGGTGTGGTTTAGAACAAGCACCATCTACTTTACTGTTCAATATCCAGCAGGGATCTGCCAGCCACATTGTACAGAAAAGAGACACAAATGTGCCTTGCTGCTCAACGCTTAGTTCTCAGTTGAAGCTGTTAGGAGATCCTTGCCACTGTTATCCCTGCAATACTCTCAGATCTCAGAAACTAAATAGTTAAAGACTTAATGAAAGCTAATTACTGAAGAGCTATACGCAGCAGAAAACTTGAATTCTGTTTGGCATGGAAAAATAAGCTACAGGAACAAGTTCATCCTCTGTCACGGTGTAACAAACCTGCTATTCATTCCATCAGACCTGTGGTATTTCCATTAAAAAACTCGTTTCTCAGGAGTTTATTATGGGCGTTCTTAAGCAGCTACACCTCAAACTGACTTGGCAAACAAAATTTTCTGTAAATTGAAAGCATTTTACTTAAAAAGGAAGAAAAATCCACTGCACCCCTTCACAAACACAGGATGGCTTTCAAAAGGGTGTTTTCTACCCAGATCTACCACAATCAGATCTCTCTCCTCACCAGGTAAACCTTCCTAATACTCAGTCTATCCTCCCTTTTCTGCATCTCAAACTGCGAGTAAGTTTTATTTTCTGACTGCCTTACAGACTCATAAAATCATTAGGGATTGGAAGGGACCTCGAAAGATCATCTAGTCCAATCCCCCTGCCACAGCCTTAGTAAGCATCTGTCAAATATCAGGAATCACCACAGCTCCACTTGACTTTGCTGCTGCTGAAGTTAAGTAGACAAACAAAACCGATTCCCCAATAACTTACAATTGCAGTATCTGTAGCCCTAACCAGTCACTGAGTTCAGCAAGGCGAATCACTGCTAAAATCATAATAAACTTTGAAAGAGGTTACAATGACACCTCAAACAAAGTTAAACCTCTACGGTTAGCATCACTCTAATGGGTGGAATTCCTTCGAGGAAGAAACAGAACACAAAGTTTCCTTTCTTCCAAAAGTCAAATGTGTTTGTTTGATAAATAGAAATAAAAAATCATCATATCATTCTCTAGTGTTGGGACTGTTTCCAACACAGCAGACACACTTGACTACCTTAGGACTACATACAGTTTTCCAGGGTGCAGCAATGAACACTGTCTTGCCAGCTTTTTTTGCACGGATAATTAGTAGTGGCTAATTCCTCCGATTCCCCCACTACTGAGGCAGTATTTAAAGTAACAAAAATAATTAAAAAAGCCTTTTCCTCAGACCTGTGCACACGATTTCTAAAGTAACAGTGCTGACCTACAACCCTTGCCAGCAACACTTCCCAAAACTGCTGTTGTGCGTTCCACTCACCCTAATCCACCCAAGCTCAACACCTGCTGCTTGCAGTTGCCCTATTCGTAACATAGAAGCACATAACTTTTTGAAGAATAAGCACAAACAAAACAAACACACAAATTGGATCGCGTTTACTTCATAACTTTGAAAAGGAGAAACTGATCGAGAAGAAATCGGGGAATTCGTAACACCTGAGCTGAAAATACATAAGTTTCAAACCACTGCCACAGGATGAAAAAGATTCTCTGCCTTTAACCTAAGAAGGTAGAGCAGTCGCGTTCCAGAACACAGGCGTCTTGGAAAGCGAAGCAGGTAAGTCTTTCAAAGCATAGCAAGCAACCAAAAACGTAACCTGAAGTCTCACGGGAGCGTCTTAGGTCAAATGGGATGTCAAATGAGATTCTTGGGTCAGACTGTTTAGAGCAACTTAGGGGAACTGCTGACCCTCACAGTTGCACTAAGTCAAGGTGAAATCTTAGCCTTTGATTACGCACCGAGGCACAGAAGCTGACCGACTGGATTCAGTTCAGGACTGCAAAAAGGACGGCTTAACAAGAAAGGCATCCGGTCAAACTGACCCAAAGGAACTGTGCTCTACCAGACCATAAATCCTGACCTCAAAACAACACAGATTAAGTGAAGAAAGGACAAAAGGAATCTACTAACACAGCAACACTTAAACAGACACTACAAAAGGAATGTATTTTATAAATCTTGGACTACTGTGTTGGCAAGACAGTAAAAAGCAAAGAGCAAGTAAGTCTTGATAAAACTCTAAAGTACCCTAGAACACAAACCCTGTTATCCTTACTTAATCTGACTAGTAGCTAAAAAGAAGTCACCTTTAGTCCTCTAACAAATCATCTTTTTCAAGAGCACTCTCCTTTTGTTTTAAATGAATCTAAATTTTTAAAAAGAGGTCAACTCAGAGCCTGAGCACAGGGATTTTTTCAAGCCCTAGAGCTTGAAAAAGTTCCCAGCTTTAGGTCTGGGGACAGCAGGATTTCTGATCTGGACAGCCAAGGGACTGAGGCTGCAGGGCAAACATACTGTACTGCACAACACACTGTGCCACCCACCACGCTGCACAATTGCTCTGTAATTAGAAGCAGACCAACCAAGTACAAAGACAATCAAATTGGCCTCTTTATGAACTACCAGACAAGTACTGGTTTTGAAACTGCATCTATCAAAAAGGTTCTGGATTAAATTTTTTAAAAACAGCAAAAAAACAGCAGGACAAAATTTACAGTAGTACAAGAATTAGAGAGCAGACACTAATGATCATAGTTTCAAGCTCCAAAGCATCACTTTAGGTTATAATGACAGTCTGAAATTGTATTTTCAAGAATTCAGGGTGAAGAAGCAGCTTTAGATACGAGACCAAAGATAAACATTACTAACCTTTCTACATTGACTGGCTTGTCAAATTTAAATAGAATATAATCGCCAGCAACTGGTGTGACAGCCCAGAAAAAATCTTCCCCTACGTAGGTTTTCTCTAGCGTGTGCCCCTGGTAGACTTTTAAAGATGTTGAAACCTCTGCAGGTGGATTCACGTGGATTTTATGCAGTAATGGTTTCAGGAAGTCTTTATCCTAATTGAAAGACAGACAAACATCACGTTGGTCAGATAAGCGGTTTTATTGTGTGTCACTCTCACGTGGTTACACGTAAACATTTACATAAAATATAAAACGAATGCACGGCTCATTTTGCAGCTCAGCAGATCTCGTACTGAGGTAATAAGACGAGCACGCTGCTGAAGTAAAACACTCAAAAAACCTCCTGGCAACACTCCACAAAATTAATCTGAAATCAGCACTTACACTTGACAGGAAACATGTTAAAATCGGATTTAATTCCAACTGCAGTAACTTACAACATGCTTGAAAAGGCCTGTTTTCTCCATGGCTACAAAGTTTTTCATTTACACAGCCTGCTCCGGAAAGGAAGGAAAATTTTGGCTACTAACTGTGAGTTTCTGGATCTTCCCTGCTAGAGAGGAGTGGAGGCCAACATGCTGGAAAAGAGAAGGCCTGAAGCGTATCCGCAGGTTCGATTTCTGTCGATCACAATGTTTCTGAAACGGATGGGGTGGGGAAGGAGGGTTCAAAAAAAACATAGAAAACATTAGTTAAACAAACGCAAGGTTGCTGAATTTTTAATGTCATAGGAACAAAACCGACTCAACAAGAGCCTAGACCTACTTATCCAGTTCTTGTTTTCGTTCCAGAAATCTCCCAAGACTGATGTGCACTCCTAATACTGTTCAAGGTTCTTGTACAGAACCCATTTACTCAATCTCTCAGCAAGAGTGCTGTTTGAGAAGTAGAGGACTACAATCCAATTCTATCTGGATTCTCCTCTACGGCCGCTGCCCAAGCATTGGCACTCTGCAGCAGCTCATGAATAAGTTTATTTTGGGACACAGAAACAAAGTGGAGTTTTTCTTTTGATCCTAAGGCATCAATCTCCACAGTCTGAAGCAGTAACAGTTGTAGCGCCTCTGAGACCCGCTTCTGTAAAGCTCTTTTTGAGATTAACATGTTGGTAGCAAAAGAGACCCGTTGAGGACACGCAGTAGCCATAACACACTGTTAGCCTCCGGCTCACCAAAACCTACTCATTCACCATGATGAAAACATTTAAGAAACTTGGTAATAAAAACAAACTTACAGCATCTTTCTCAGGATTACACACTTTCACCCACAGGATATGGTCCAGGAGCCAGTCAATAGGTTTCTCCTTATAAAACATAAAAATGAACTCTACAATAAGAGTGATGTCTGGAGACTGGAACATTTTACCTGTGATGACATGAAGAATCACTGCAGTTATTTTAGAGATAACGTTGTCTGTCGAAACAAGCCAGACAATAGACAACAAATTTATGCTACTTAATTTAATTGTTAGCAATTAACAACTTGAAATCTCCATGTTATTAAAAGCTTCATAATTTGCAGCTATGCAAAATTAAACTACTATTCAAACAAGAGCTCTTCGCAAGATATCTTGGTGCTATCCAAATAGTCAGTGTTTACTACTACACAGTAACTCCTTAATTACACAAATTGTCAGTTTGCAAAAATACAGAATCAAAGACTTGTGTCTGTTGTTCTTCATGCCACACGTAAGCTTCGAGTAGCTGAGACAACTGTTGCAAGTGTCACCTGCCCAGGTCACACAACGTCAGCCTTTGCAGGTACAAAAAGTAGAGGAGTGTCTACCACTAACTCCAGATCCTTTTGTGTACAAAATTCAAGGGTGAGAAGAAAGCTACTAGAACACAAACACAGACATAAAAAGAGAGATATCACGTAGCAGTGACTGGAGTTTTCTGAAATGCACAGGCCAGCAGCAAACTCATACCGAGAGCATTTCCAACTAGCCATATTCAAAGCAGTCAACTGCCTAGTACAAAGTCTAAGTCTGTCCCACAAGCAAAAACTCAGTCAACAGACTTCTGCACGGCATGGTGCTGCTAGATACTTGGGAACCCCAAAGGCAATTACAGATTTGAGGAGCGGTTCAGGAGAACGTATCAGGTTTGCAGATGAAGTCTGCCTCTGCTTGGCTCACTTATAACAGAGGAACCAAGGGATGGCAGTGAACCTTCTGGGACACTGGCTGATGTGCCTCAGTTCTACAGAGGGTGCTGAGAGGCAGACAGCACTGACTTAGGCACTGGCACATTAACGGATCAGAGTTTAAGCTCTTCTCCAGTGCAAGTCCTTCTGTGTGTCCACAGTTGGGGGTTCTGTACAATACACTAACACCCAACATTTAGGCACGTGAAATGGTCTTTTCGTCCCACTTGTCATCTATGAGGCCTTCAGGGGCTTTTTAAAGAACAAGTTCCACAAGGGGTAAAGATCCTCATATTTTCTCCTTCTACATTTAGGAAGAACAGCTGGAGTAGACATTAAGAACAGGTTCCTCTCTGAAGTGGCAAAAACACTTCCCACACTCACCAGAAAACAGGATTTGGTTCTCATGTAGAAGAGGACCATATTCTTTGCTAAGACCATAAAAAGCTGTATAGGCTAGTCAGGATGACAAACAGAGAACAGCATTTTGTATGAAGCTCAAAAACTATCAGCAGTACAGCACTCCACTTGAGCAGGTGGCTGAGTGGAAATGAAGTGCAAGCAGTCTACTTTATTTAGTCACTGAGGGGGACATTTGCGTTTATATAAAGAGAAGACAGGACCCATCTGAAGTATTGTCCTGAACTGGTGCTACACAAAAGGTAAAAAGTTATCTGGTGAAAGCGACTACAAACCCACATTTCCACGGTGAATGTACATACAGACTATCACTAAGAGCCAGACACTCAGTTACTTCTGTCTTTTGAGGCTCACTGTAGTCTGTACTTCATGAAAGATTATTGCAAGGCAGCTCAAAACCCCCCATGGAGCAGATTTCAAATCCCTGTTGTAAAAGAGGATGGAAATTTTCTCACTGAAACAGCTGACTGATCCTTGCACATTATACAATACCTCCGTAGCTTACATGTACGAGTAAGCAACATGGATCTGTCTAAGGGAAAGCATCACAGTTGCAGGGGCGCTGTTAGGTTTCCCAAAATGAGGGTACATGCTTAAGGGGTCACCTGAAGTACTTGGTCCTTTCCAGAAAACAGGTCTGATGCAATCTCATTCCCTCACGACTTTTATGAAATTAGTAAGACCATAGGCAATCCTTACATTGAAATTCTGAGATCAGTTTCCAAGGGTCTGAGCGAGGCTACATCACGATGCAGTACAATAAATAAGGAAGAAACATCTGACAAAAGACCCAGTTGCTTAATCTGTTGGAATGATGCTCTGTTCATAAAGCAGACCATTCACACAGTGTCTGCAGAAGTAAATGTGGAAAGACATTACTGACCCGACATCGCTAAATCAAAGTCGAACCTTATAAAAACCAATTTTTAACCTAAGAGAGAAATAGGATATCAAAAACCAAATTATTTACTTCAGTGTGACAATCTTCAGATGCAGCTGGCCTCTCTACATCACACTGCCCAGCATTCAGCCGTGCAGGCAAAGCCTTCTCACGTTAATGACCACTGGAGCAAAGATGAACAGGCAACACCCTGCTCCCAAGACAAGCTCTCAGCTCCCTTCAGTAACCAAGGGCAGACAGTGCTTGCTGAAATGCTGTCACCACCCTCCACATCCAGCTGGCACAGCTTTGCCTCAGCTGCTCGCCCTTCAGTATAAAACAGCGTTCTTCATCTATCAATCGTACAGCGCAGCAGTGCTGCCACAAGTCAATGTCTCCTTTTTCTCCCCCAGGACGCTTTTCCCACAGCAGCTCAAAAACAGACCTCTGTGGCAAAGCTCCTGGTAACACACGACCTCAAAGCTCTGCACCCCTAGCTGTCCACAGCCACTCCTTGTGATGAAAAATGGCCCCATATAGCTCCTACCACTCAGATTGGACACCACAGACTCTCTGAATCCAAACCAGCCAAGCCCTTGCCCAGCCTCTCCTGAGTGAGGGTAGCAACAGCAGCCTGGCTTTCCTAGTGCACAGCCAGAGCCCAAGAACATGAAGTAAGGTCCACAGTCCTGTGGCCTCCCATGCTGCTGCAGGTGAGGAAAGCGCTGTCAGCAACGGAGCTAATGAGAAGCCATACAAGTTCAGCAGACTGCCCACTGGTCATCCCCAATATGCAGTTAAAACCAATCAACCCAAAGAGACTTAAGCAAAACCAGTGGTCAGTATGCAGTAGTACCTCAAACCAAAGGCCACATGAAAGAACTGAAGCAATGGCTCATTCTGCATCGTGTTTATGCACTTGGGACAGTGCATGAGAACAGACCCAAGCCCATGAGACTCTGCTGACAAAACTGAAGAAATATCAGATTCTAGGTGCATAAACCTACCCTTGGGAAAAAAACCCTTGAAAACCCAAAAGAATGAAGGTTCAAACATAATCATCTTGCTCCATAAATCCCTAGAGACTTTCTCCATATTATGTATCTATATTGACAAAAGCGAGAGCCAGGACTGGAAAAACTTAAGCACCGTGTAACGTTTCCTGCTGTTCACTGTGCCTTGGTTTTCCGCTCGTTTAAATGCCATCCTTCGTGAACTGCTCTGGCCCTCTCAGTGTTTCATTGGCAAGCACACACAAAATGAAAAACTTCGTCTCTACCGTTCTCCGAACTGCAAATATCCAAGTAAACCGTCCTAATTCTTCCACATAAGCATCACTAAATGCATTCCGTCTACACCAACAATAATTTTATACCTGCAAGCACATATTCTCACTGTAATTGAAGTGTTTCAATGCTTTCCCTGATGATGATATGCAAATCACTGACATTAAAACCAGAATCTCTTTGAAGTTATTCAAATACAAAATATTGCACTTGTTCTGTTCTTCCCCCAACGTGAACTATGTGGACAGCTAGAGTAAAACCGTAATCAGAACAACTTAAATTAACCAGAACATCTGCCCTTAAAATACCAGCGAACACTAAGATTCAAAGGGAGTGTATAAGATAGCCAAAAGGCTGATTACAGGCTGCTCCAGCACAAGTTTGTGACAGCTGGCCATGTAGGTACAGCACAGAGCGCTGCAGATCCTCTGGAAACACAGCTCGCAGGCAGCTGGAGGACAAACCAGTACTTCTCATACAAAGCTGGTCGGACTTTCCTATAGTGTGTTAAGTGAAGCCAGAATCATCAAAGCAACAGATGCATCTCCTTCGTCAGAGCTTCTCAGGGAAACAGCACGCATCTCACCCATTATTTATTAGATACTTGACAGTGCTTATGACTGCGCCTTCAGTATTACAAAAAAGGACCAAAGGGAGCAACTTCTGCTCTGTGACACAGGTGACAGAACACTGTAATCCTGCTGTCAGTCTAAACGGCTGTATTTGCCACTAACGCGTTGTACTTGCATAAATTAGGTTTGCAGTTCAGAAATGCACAGTGACAACATTTTGCCTGGCAAACTTGCAAGCTGATCAAGCTTTCCGATAGTTCACAGCGGACCAGCAACACCTCTCGTTTTCAGAGATTAGTTCTTGATCAGTAACACCTAGGCAACTCAGGGCTCTGCTTTGGACATCTGCACAGAAATCTCGTCCCCAGTTACAGAACACTACTTTTGCTCTTCTCCATAGCTATCTGCACTATCGAATTGCCACAGTATCTGTGTGCACCGAGATCCCTAAAGGGATAGCGGAGATGAGGCAAATCTACATGACACTCATGCAATAGATTTCCATGCAATCTATGGTTACAGCACACCACCGTGTCTCAAAGCGAGAGACGTGTTAGTTGCTCTCATGATTACTAATATCTTTTAAATGAAACCTAAAAGCACAATAAGTAACTAAACTGGGAGGAAAAGAAATCTAATTTAATTTTCTAGGTAGAAAATCAAGACTAAGATGTGCAGCCATAGCTAAGTGCATCTGATATTCTGCTGGTATCATCTAACTAAAAGGAGGCAATCAAATGAGATACATGGAACAAAGAACAGGGAGTGCAAGCAGCAGGAGCTAACAACTACATTTAGCTATAACCATTTTCAGAGTCTACACTGGAAAAGAAAAGTATATAGACAATATGGAAAAAACAGCTTTAAAACATTTTAAAACATTTGTTCAGGTGATTAAGCCGAATCTTAGCACAAAGAACTACCTTCCTACCCCTTCTGGCTTAGGCACGGTGCCCTCTACAGCAGCGCTAGGAACAGAAAGGCGTGTTAAATACACAAATAAGTGATGGGAAATATGTCTGAATGGGGCAGACCATGCACATCCTGAACTGTAAGCTGGATTCACACTTAGAGAACAGCAATTTGTAAGTGAGCACACTCAACTATTAAATTAAGCAAATGTGGAATGACTGTAAGTTACCTATGCAGTCCAGGAACTTCACGGAGTATTTACATTTAAAGTGCAATTAGTGCTACAGCACTAACCCCAACCAAGGTCACAATTTAACTGTTCAAAAGTAGGAGCAAAGGCTAATCCGATGCTGGCATTCAACCAGCCTCTCTGCAGCCACAGAATCAAGGGGATTGCAAGGGGCTGCCCAACACAAGAGACAAGTCTATTTAGGACAAAAGCTCCAGGAAGTTATTTAAATGCTTATTTCTTCATAAGAGCAGCTCCTATTCCTGTTTTGCTCTTCCACCTCTGAGGCCACAAAACAGTCCCATAACTATTTCAGCAACAGTGCCTCTCTGCCTGTAGCCCAGAGCAAGCAGCCAGGTTGATTATATGGCAGCCAGACAGGTAAGGAGAATTCCCTCCACTCATTTCTCAACTCAAATCACAGCGGTTGCATCTTCACTAGTGTTTGTGCCAAAATTTCCAGGAATCATGAGGCATCAGTTTGTTGCTTTGGTTGCAAAGCTTGTTCTAATGTCCACCTTTAAGGCACAACAAACATCAGTGAAGGTGTTTTGGGTACAGCTAGTTTTCGTGGGTTTTTCTGGTACTTCAGTCAGTTGTGTTTTAATGACATTTCTATTTTAACCACAGATAAATGCAAAATAAGTCATTCTTCACAGTTCAAGCGAATACTTTTATACACTAATTTTTGGTTATAAAAATGTCCTTTTCCAACAGCATGAGTCATATAAAAGTATATGAAACCAGTGGAAAAAATGAAAAACAAACCCAAAATCTCCCAACTTAGAGTTCCGAAAATAAGCTAATGCATTTCTACTTCTTGGTCTATTTCCAGTACAAAGAAGTAGTTTTGAAGTCAGATCACTATTAATTCAGCGTCTGAGGATGAATGTGTTCTTTGGAACTACTGAAGCGAACATTTTCTTACCAATGAAACCCAGCTGAGAAAATTCCAGAATCATCCAATCTTCTGAAGCGAGCTGAAGTGCAAAATTTTTTATTGTGCTGAAATAATTCTGCTTGACAACGATGTCATCTTCAAGCTAGAGGAAGGTGGCAGTGATATCAACATAAATTTAAAAGAGCACTCGCAAAGCAACGGGAAAAAGTAAAGCCAGGAAATGCTGATTTATAATAAATTACTAGCACTGCAGCCACATATATTTCTAATGCAAATATTGCCATGAAACCTAGACACCACAGCCAAGAATAAGTACTGTAGGAATAACAGTCTGTCTATTTGTGGAGAACTAATTCTGTAGTAGTAATCTACAAACAGATCTCATCTTACTACTTGAGAGCATCGCTTTTCTAGCCTCTCTTCAGAGAAAAACCATCCATAAAACAATGTCAGACTAAGGGACATAATACACACACTGCAATTGTCCTACTGATGATTCGTACACAAATGTGAACAGCTAACAGCCCCAAAATCAATTTCTCCGAGACAAAAAGCTAAGAGACACATTGTCTGCAGAGGTGGGATGTATTTCTGCTGGCTTTAGCTGTCCCACAGAAGGACGGGTGGCTAGTCCAAAATAGTCATCTAGTCCAGGCAGCAGAACCGCCAAAATGGGATGGGTGGTACAGTCCCTTTAACTCAAAACTAGTGCAGGCCACTGCTTTAAGGATTCTGCTTCTCCTGTCCTTTCTCCCAGTATACAGGAGATCTCCCCCTTGTGCTGGCACTAATACTTGTGCACCTGCCTAGTTTCAGTGTCCCATGTCATTTGCTTGCAGCTTCCAGGAGAGCTGTTGCCAACAGCAACCAGAGAGCAATCAGCATAGCTTTGTAAAAACTAAATGAGACGAGTGGAGCTTTATACACAAAGGACACACTCCCAAAATCACAAGTAAAGATCACAAGCAGTTACTCATTAAATCTGTAATACCTTTATGTAAGGCTTCAAAACAGGAAGACAGGATAGGTACAATTTGAGCTAATTAAATGGAAGAAGAATTGCTTAACTCTGTTCTTGAAAACCTCTTTAAAAAAGAAAAGAAATCTATCAATACACTAAAAACATGTCTGCAACAACAGTTATATTAAAGTAATGATTTGTTTGCCAGCAAGCAAGTAAAAAATTGATTTTAGCTGGATTTCCACTCAAAACTATGTGGGTGTTCTTTGCTTAGGCAATTCAATAGTAAACATTTAGGGGATAAGGAAAAAACCCATAGTTAAGCTGTCTGCCTTCCTTCGCTTTTTTTGCTGAAGCATCTTGAGATAAGTAAGTTACACAGAAAAAATGACTTTCTACTTCAGAGACGGTGTCCTCCGCACTTACTTGCTTAGCTACCATAACTTCCACACTTAACGCCCTCCTTCAGTCGCAGAATCAAATTATCTCTGTGGGTTCTTCTGCTGTGTCCAGTAATAGAATTTCTGGACTCACCTAAAAACGTCTCTCAAAACAAAGAAGGACATTTTACCTGAATGTAATAAACCCCCTTTTTCTGGGCATACATCATGAGAAAACAGTAATCCAAGTTTTGTTTTGTTCTCCACCTGAAATGGAATACGAAACATACGGATTGTCAAAAGACGTTATTTCAACACACGCTGGCAGCGCAAAGTAAGTCTCACTACGAAGAATGACACGTATTAGTGACATGTTAGGGCAGCTGCTTGTGGCATCACTACCTCAGGAAATCCTCTGTCTGAAAAAACAGAACAAGGCATCCACCTTACGCTTTTATACAGCAATCCAACTGGTTTAACTTGACTCTGACTTTGTGGAAGCTACCTGAGAGCTCACTAAAAACACAAGCACATTTAAAATGGTACTTCAGTAGGAATTAACTGGGGGTGACATGGTATTTCAATAAGGAAGACTCTAAACAAAGAAATCCACATACGGGGAAAAAAGCATATGCAATTTTAGTTCTCCTCACAAAATCTAACTCTAAAAAATTCAAGCACATTTAGCACCAGGCTAGGATCACGCACAGAACAGCACGCAGATAGGAATGAGATGGACTCACTTTCAAGTATTCTCAGCATCCCCACAGTTTCATGACTTACAGTAATAAAATATTTCAAAAATTCACATCCCACTTGCCATTTCATAAACAATGGAAGTGTGGGCGTGGAAGGGGATGGGAAAGGATCTGGGGGGGGATAAACTAACCTCACTCTCTCTTTTGAATCTCCAAACGTTTCTTTCAAGTTTGTCAAGTCAGGATAGTAAGATGCAGGAGGGGCTATTACTTCCACCAAGCCTGAATTGATCTCTGTAGAAAACCTGTCAATAGAATCACAGAGAAAGATCCTGAAGTCACAGTTTCTGACTTCTGTAGACTTCCTGATTACTTTCTCTCGGTTCAGTTGTTATTCCGGGTCACAGTTATTCAAACAAGGCATGTCAAACAGTAGCAGCATATATATATAAACGTGTTGTTTTACTGGGTATGCTCAGAGCAGCACAGTCTCTGGCCCAACATGAATTTTAACTAAGTTCTACACATTTCTCTTGCCTTTCTGTTTTCAGAACCTAGTGATTTTCACTTTTTTCTTCTCTCTATAGGACAAGGCCCCAACACAGATGCCACAAGTTTTCATTTCTGGTAAAGCATTACCCATCTGCTTATGTTCCACCAAATAATGACATTGTAAAACAATACATGCCATTAAACCGACTGAACTACTGACTTCCAGTTTGTCTTCTCTGAGCAAAATCCCAAAGACACAAAAATGCACGATCGCATATCGCATTTGTCATGACATCTCACAACCTGACTCAGGAAAAGCCCCCAAAACAGAACTCACCACTAAGATAAGAAATTCCCCATTAAAATGACAACTTACTCTCTTTCCAGGCTTGCAACCACACTGTTAACATAATCGAGATCAGTCTGGAAAAAAACAAACACAAAATCAAATAGAACACTTAACAGTTTTGGAGTTACCTTTTGAAAAGAACCCGGTATAACAAACACTGGAGGCAGCTGTACGTGAAAAACAGTGTGTAAGATACTGAAGTAACACAGGAACACATCATGATGTCTAATGGAAGAAGAAACAATGATGTTTGTAAACAGAGGTGAGTACTACTTGTGTCACATCTGCACTTCTCCAGACAATCCTAACTGTTCTTTTCTTGCAACCTCTCATGCTCTCACTGACAAAAAGATCACGGGATATTTGTGGGAAGAACGTCATATTGCTGTAACACAGTAAGAACACACACATGAAAATATTACCAAAGAAAGGTTTCTGGAAAACAGCCTTGAACACACGCTCCTGTTTCAAAAATTAATCTCCTAAGCTTTGCATTTAAAGCACGGATGCCCCACTCCCCGACAGCAATGAACACACTTCTTCCCTGACTAGGGGTCTTCTTTTTTACATAAGAGACTAAACTTAAGTGACTGTCAATCCTAGTTCTTACAAGACTCTAAAAATTACTTGCTGCTTAAAACTCAAAACAGCAACAGTCCAGAAATGTCTCGATCACATCACTTGCCAGAACCGGACAATTATTCAGCCAGCTATTCACCAGGCTGTACAGATGCATTCTACGAAGAGAGTTTGTGACTTGATAAATGTGACTGAAAACCACAATCTTTATTAAACTTACTAAACTAATAATTTGACATAGTATTTATCAGTTTTTAAAAGACAATGTGCAGCTAATAAATCAATGCAGATTTTGACGGTGCATGAGGATTCTAGAGAAAGAGCTGCCTTTGAAATGTAGGGGATAAAGAAACAGCTAATGCTTGTTATGATTCATTTGTAATGCAAGTTCTCATTAAAGGATTATAAACACAGAATAAATCTCTCCCACGCATTTCTCCAGAACCATTAATCTTGTTTGATAAAGGTGCTTACCCTTTGGCCTCACAAATTACCGTTCTTGTTTTTAAAGGGACGTTTTTATGAAGTCCAGCACAGTGCCGGTGACGCACGCTTTTCCAGAAAGGACAACGGCGGGTTTCTTCCAAAAGCAAGTTCTAAATGCTACAAGAACATTTAGGTTGAAAGCATACGCCGTAAAAGTCGTCACAGGCAGTTTCTTCCCAAGTGCTCTGTCTAGTGCTGGACAGAAGTTCTAACAAGCACATGAGGCGCTCGCAATTTAAAACCCAACCTGCGGCGAGTTCCACACACGGAATTCACAAGCCCATAGCGACTGATATATCTATATACCCCATACACACACGGAGCAGAAGCAGTAGTCCAAAGACCAAAAGAAATGCTGGAAGCACGTATTTGGTCACAAGCACTTGCCTTAGTGCAAGTCTCCTTACAGTGACAGTTTTGACCTGATTTGCAGATACACCACGAATCCCCTTCCACTCAAAACCTAAACCACACCACAAACAGAAAGAAAAGAAAGTCTGACTAAAGAGGGGTTTTTTCTACTTTTCCTTATTAGTTTGTGCCCTTCATGCAAAAGGATGGCAGTTTCCCAGCTGCAATCACAGCAGATTCACATTACAGAGGTGGAGCCTGCAGTCTTCTAACCTCAAACTCTAACGTGTGCTGCTGTCACACAAAGTCAAGATGGTCTGGTCTAGCGGCACTGAACGTGAGACATGACAAATATCTGGCAGGTAACCTTCCCTGTGAATCAACAACCACTGCATGAACCTAGCACAAAAGGAGACCTCACTTTTGGAATGGAAAATAAACACTGAGATTAAAGGAGTTGACGCCATTTTTCATGTGATCAGATGCATTAAAAGTGTGATAGGCTGCTACTACTTCTAAGTAATTAATTGTATTTATATCTACCAGCAGCATCTAAGAGTCAGAATCAGGATTTCAACACCACTCTTCCCTTTGGATTGCAGGTTGACTGTTATCTGTCCACACCAGGACTTCCAGAATCAACCAGCTCCTCTCATTACCCAGCCTAACGCTAACTGGGATCTTTGCTAAGACCTTTCGTCTGCAGACACATTCCAGGAAGGTTGGCACTTTGAAGTTCTTTCGCACAACCTCACAAAATAAATATGAGATTATTAATGAATTTGATCAAGCTGTGACTATCCCAAGGGACAGAAGACTTTGCAGGGTAGTAGTGGAACAAAACAGGGAATGGCCAGGTAACTGCTCTAGCATGATGATCTTCCAGGCAATCTCTCAGTTAGTAATGGAGAAATGATGGGAAAAACCCCAACAAATTATTGACCAAAATCTATTTCTGTTTTTTTTAGAAAGAAAGCATTTACTGCCTTGACAAAGTAAGACCTAGGGCCCTCTTTATCAACTTGCAGGACACTGTTCCTGCTGAAAAATCATTATGAACTATGTACAACACGAAGAAGTAATGCCCTTGTCTTCTCCAAGAACCTTAGACAGAACAAGACAAGACCAGGTTAATCAAAGAAAGTCAACCATGAAAGGCAAAGTGTAACTGCTCTCTAGGCTTCCAGTGACAATTATCTGGTAGATACCAGATGGACTATGGAGCAGCAATGATGAACTTAAATTCTGCTCCATACCAACAGTGCTGCTTGCAGCTATTGAACGGAAGCAACACAACCTGTAAGGCTACAACTATGGGTGCTCTTGTCTACCAAATCAGAAGTCAATCACAAAACCAGAATTGTTTCCATAGTAAAACTCTCAAAGCTGAAGATTAAATGATCCTTAAAACATTGGGACCCAAGAAAACCAAGCAAAAATTAACATTTTAAGAACTAACCCCTTCAAAGTGATTAAATACAAAACTGTGATAGGCCACAACCAAAGACTTAACACTGTCAATCCCACAGAAGAATCTTATCGGTGAACACCAAGTGGATTCTCTTGCAATTAATGAAAGGTGTAGTTATTTTCATGTCAGCAGTTCAAATCTTTCCAGCTGTTCTTTCTTCCTAGTCCCATGAAATTACTGAGCTCTGAGATGAATCAAGAACACTTGGACCAAGAGGAGATTCTTTTTCCATTCATAACAGATTAGATCAAATATTGATCCCGGTCAGCATCTTCCTTCCAGGTGTGGCAGCCATGAAGAAATACAGCCAGGAACAGGATAAGCACACACAATACTCCCTCCTGCTACCATCCACCCTTCAGCTACCTTCAGTTCAGGTTACTTCCCGAAATAGATCTGATTTAGTGTATTTAATATTCCTCAGCACACTCCTCTTCAAGGTACCTCACCAGTAGCCCCCTGAGCCTCTCCAAACTTTCACCAAAGAAAGAAGATTTGAACTTATGAGATCTGCGGGGTATCATAAGCCTGTAAACACGGCAACATCTGAAGTTTACTCCTCGCATCAGCAATTTTGATGAGGCACAGAGAGCGCTTTGATGAATGTCTCTACAAAAGAAGCCAGAGTTCACTGTGGAACAAATGAAAGTTTCAGACTGACAGCGAAGAAAGTTTTTGTAATGTGCTCCTTTCAATTTTCTGAAGTACCTTCTCCATTGTAGGTGCATTTAAACTGTGCAGCTATTTTAAGGTCTGTCTGAACAAACACCAAACAAGCACACGAAGAACCGGAGCAGCAACAAACCTCCCAATCGTTTACATCGATTTCTGCGTGAGCGTGTGCAGAGCAAAGCTGTAGAGTACACTAGCTAGCGGGCAAAAACGAGGTGAGGAAGTTCTATTTAACAGTCAGCCAAATGACAGACAAAACTGAGATTTCTAGTTTTAATAATCCATCCTTCGTACCGCTAAATCCTGCCTACTTGAGATACCTTCAAGAATGACAGAGCACATGCTGCTTCTCCATATGTAAGAAAAACCTTGGCATTTTAGACCAAAGGTCCCTTTACTTTCTTAGTCAGTAGCAGATGCAGAGAAAGAAGAAAAAAAAAGATCAACTTCAACTTCCCGCTCCTCATGGGACTACCTAAAACTAAAACACGTGACTAACAGTGTCATCTAGATGCTCCTTGAACTTCACCAGGCTTGATGCCATGACCACTAGCTGTATGGTACATTGTAAACAACGAGGTTTAGACAGGCTGTTAAGATTATCCAGAAATTCTTAAATGCAATCTGTAAGCAGTAAGTCTTAGCATATTCAAGATCATCTTCCAAATAAAGAAGAAAATCCTTGGGAAACAACCATGCTGCTCTGCACAGCATGGTCATTTCACTGCTTGCTAATTTCTGCAGCTTTATTTGGTCTTTCATTTTCCCTGTAGAACAGGGGTGGAATAATTTTACAAGGTTTTTTAAGTAATAACAAAGAATGAAAAATAGAACAGCCTCCAGAAAAGACACAGCAAACATATATTTGCCTTGAAGTGGTGAACAGACGTATGAATATAAGTAACTATGCACAAGGCATTAAAATCCAGATAAGAATAAGCAGCCACTGAAATGGCATTTGAGCCTATTTTTGGATACTTACGCAGTGAGGAAAAAGCCCTTAGGAATAAAAGTGCAGCAGTGGTTTCCAGTGGTTGCAATTGCATAAAGATATAAAGAAAGCCAGTGGAAGATGACAATATCTGTTAAAGTTCAATAAATGCAGATAAAGAAAATTGTCTGTCTGATATTATTGTCTATTGATCTATTAGGTCCCTTCCAACCCTGGTAATACTATGATATGGTACTATGATATCAGACCTGAAGCAGCAAGTTTAAGATAAATACAGGGAACATGAGATGACGATGCAAAGCAAGCAAAAACTGCACGCAGAATTACTGTCATAACATAGCTGACTAACGTTACATAAGCAAACCGTAGCCTCTGTGTCCTACGTAAGTTAACGACTGCATCCCTCCCTTATTTGAAGTCCCCACTCTACCACCTCAGAGAACAAGTCTTGTTTTTAAGAAGATCATTCAGAACAGAACAAATTACTATTTATTTAAATCAAGTGACAATCTAAAACAGGACATTAACATGTGAGTTGCACTAATGTCCTACGGTCTTGTACTGTTTTGTGCATATTACAGATGAAGCCTGGTTTGTAGGGTCTGAAATAAAGCCCCCTATGACCTGGCAACCTGGGGAAACTTGTCCTTGGGCGAATCATAGAATCATGGAAAAGTAAACCTGTAAATCCTTAGGGTTAGGGTTATTAGGGTTAGGGTTATTAGACCTAATGGGTCTAACCCTGTAAATCATGGGAACTGTAAATCATGGAAAAGTTCTAGTTTGACTTGTTTTCCAGAAGAAGACCAGAAGAAGATAGGTAGTTGTTGCTGCACCTTCTACAATGCTTCTGAAATGAATATTACTGCTATTTGTTCTCCCACAAATATACTAGACATCACTGAAGAGATCAGAGGTAACGCAATTAACAGTGATGTTCTCTTGCCAGAAGCATTAGATAGTTCCTGTGGCCCAGAAGCATCTCAGAAGGTGTCTTACAAGAAAAGAAGCACTTCAGTCATTCAACAGCTTGAGAAAAGAGCACTGAACTTCATCTTCTGCCAAGATGCTACATTTGTCTCAGGTACAAGGAATTTTTCAAATCCTGTGAAGACTATTGACAGGAGTATAATCTAAGAAAGATTTTTATCACTTTTTAACCCAATACAAAATCTTTGTTGATCATTGCAATGAAAACAGGAACGTAAAATCCTGTGATGGTGCCCAGTTTAAGCCATCTGTACTCCGGGTACCAAAGTCTGAGGTGCTGAAGAAGTGGACATTGCAACAGCAGCTTAACTATCTCAGGCCAAGCTACCCTTCAAGCCATGAGTTAGCAGTGTATCTACAAGCTGTGTTCATCCTGTGTTACATAAGATGATGTAAAGTACTTCAAAATCACATATTGAAACTACAAACCCCACTAAGTAAAAATACTATACGCCAATTTTAACCTAGAGGTCATAGTTTTTTAAAGCCAGAGTCTGTAGTTTCTTCTGAAGACAAGTCCTCGTATAAAATAGAGTTTTGAGATTTGAATTTTTTCTTTCAGGTTATTGGATGACCTTACGAATTAGCTACTTAGTGCAGGAAACAAAAAGATTTTGAAGTACAGAGGTATAATGAATCATGCTTATTTATTAGTCATCCTAATGAATACCTGCAAATCATTGTTAAAATAGCTTGCCTGCAGAAAGTGGAGAGCGGAGACATGTGTCAGTTACCAGGACAATTGCACAGATTACTGTCAAGCAATTGTAGTAATTATTTAAATTGGTGAATAGGTATCACATCAGCTCAGGTGTTTTAAAATTACTTGAACTTCCAATATGGAAACTTACTGTGTATATTTTTCACATAATTATCTAAAAAGCATTTTTGTAATTACTGTGCTCTCTTTTTTTGTTGGTAGAATCTATAGACAAAGCATAGACCGTAATTCTAAGCTTATAAGCAAAGTTAACCCAGCCTCACTCTGTCACCAGTTCTTGCTCTGCTTAAACTGACAAAGCTACTTTAAAAGCTACAGCTTTTTTTAGTTTAAGGAGACTGAAGTCCACCAGAAGAGCAGTCCTTCCCTTCAAGGAGCCAGGGAAGGTGCTTAATAAACTACATTTTTCATCTTGCAGAAGGGAACTATCACATACAGCACAATCCAGAAAAAACCCCAAGCACAGTTAATGATTGCCTAAGTATTTACTGTACCATTATTATAACAGAGTTCCCTGTAGCAATTACAAAACAAATGATAAGAGATTGAACCTAAGAAAACATGAAGCCATGAAGCATGGTAAAAAAAAATTAGTAAAATAGGGAAGACATAAAATTGGATGTAGTCAAAAAAACCAAATGGCAAATCTAAGGAATGGATAGAACAGGACAAGATACAAACTTAGGTTCTTCAAATATTCCCCAATGTTCATGGCTTGCAGTGCCCATAGCAGATATGTGAGTAAGAAGACAGTGCTGCTCTCAAAGAGACAGATACAGAGGGCATCAGTATCCGACTCGGGAACAAACACCAGAATTCTTGGGCACAGAAGCACTAGCTCTCACGTTCCATTCCTTCATGGCCACTTTTGTAGAATCATTCCCAAGACGAAAGAGAAGGCACAAAGTTAACTAGCTATGTAAAGGTTTGCTATAGCAATATGGCTTGTCTAAGGCAACAAGAGAAACTTGTGCAGTTAGGACACTTCACTACTAAGTCTTGTAGAGGACGGTGAATCCAGTAAAACAATTCTCAAAGCTCCCTACAACCCAGAAATACCGTAGCTGTTCCATCGACGTTGAAGAAATGAAGGTAATTAGCACACCTCTGTCACTATGTACGGACACTTTTCAAAACAACCACTCCACTGAATCTGTGTTTGCTATTCTCTTGATATAGAGAGAAAGTTGAGCTTTTCAGAATCATTTCTCTCAGAAACACAAGACTGACACTGTCTCCTTTTCACAGAGGGAAAGGACAATCAATTGTCTACACCTTGAAGAAAAAGTAGATCCTCATTAATTCCTGACAGGAGTGGTACTTACTTGTAAGAAAGTACAGGTTAGAAAGTGAATAGAAATATTTATGTGATTACCTCTCCTATAAAGACAACCATAACACAATCCAGTTTCTCCTCAGGGGACAGCTTATCAATAAGGGAGTGGAGAGTTTCTGTAAGGTAAGACTTGACTTTTCTTTTCACTGTAGGTATTCCCATTACAATGGAAACTGAAAGCAAACAAACCAGAAATTACTTTCAGTGATTTCACATGCAAGACAGAAAACAAAAGTCTTATCTCATAATTAAGCATGCTTAAGAAATATAAAAAGAGGTGGAGAAACAGTAATTAAAGATAGTTTAAAAATACCCCTCCCATCATCAGGAACATGACTGACACAATCACCAGCAATGCTCGGAGGAAGCACAACAAACAGAGACACGTAATCCTAGACATGCCAGATTATCGCATAGGTGTGGTGGGTTGACCCTGGCTGGACAGCAGGTGCCCACCAAAGCCACACTATCGCTGGACAGAGAAAATATAAGTAAAGGCTCGTGGGTGGAGGTAAGAACAGGCAGTTAAATATCAGTTGCTGACATGGGCAAACCAGATTCAACTTCAGGAAAAGTAATTTATTACTAATCAGATCAGGTTAGGATAATGAGAAATAAAAACTAAATATTAGAACACTTTCCACCCCACCCTTCTCTCCTTTCTGAGCTTAACTTCACTCACGAGTTCTCTAGCTCTTCCTCCTCAAGTGGCACAAGGGAACAGAGAATTGGTACGGTGTTCAGTTCATCCCAGTTAAGTTCATCACATTCTCTCCCTGATCCCATGTGGGGTCCCTCCCACAGGAGGCAACCCTCCACGAACAACCTGTCCCACCACAGTCTTCACCACTGGCTGCAGGGGAATCTCTGCTCTGGTACTCAGAGCACATATCCCCACTCCTTATTCACTAACCTTGTCTGCAGTTGTTTGGCTCACATAGCCTCGCTCCTCTCCAGCTGAATTTGCCATTATGCTGGAGGTTTCTTCCCACCTTCTTAAATATGTTAACACAAAGCAACCACCACCATTAATGATGGATTTGGCTTTGGCCAGTGGCATGTCCATCTTAGAGCCAGCCTACAGTGACTCTATCAGACAGAGGGGATTCTCACAGAATTTCCCCTCCAATGAATGTCCACATTTTATTGATGCTATTATGTCTGATTATTCTAGTTCTCCCAACTGAGGAAATATATTGTTATAAAACCCAGAAACATCAGAACTCTGAAACAATTAAATCCATGCATTGGTGCCAACAAATCTGAAAAGCCAAAAGGATATGTCCATTAGCAGTTCAGAATCTTTAATGATTGAGCTGTATTCCCTTTTATTTAGTTATAAAAAGTTAATCCAAACTTAATGCTTCTTAATGTGTACCTTAACATGGCATGGGGTGTGACTGAGATTATGCAGAAAAGAGCAAAGCTGAAGCCAAACTCCTTTCATCTTGGATTCAGTGCGAGGTCTAAGATATACCAATATCACACAAGTTAAATAAGACATCCTTGATCTACCAAGTAATGCAGTAAATATGATTACGAAGCTAGAAAGTCCTCCAGGTACAAAACATATAATAAACCTTATATCAGCATACCTCCTGTCCTTCCAAGGCCAATCTGCACAGAAGGTTGAAGGCTTCCTTCATTTTTCAACAAATGAGGCAAATGGTAATAGATATTTGGCACTTGAAGAGATTTTCTGCTTGTTAGATCTTTCAACAACTTCAAAGTTTCATCTGCAAACACAAACAAAATCAGTGCTGCAAAAACAAGTATCATCGAGTTGGTTTGGTCCTAACTGAAAAACAAAACAAAGGATGCATCTTACTGAGGCATTGTAACTTCTTTACAGAGGAAGAATTTTCTGACTTTGATTTTTTTAATAAACGATGACAGCGTTTATTTTCCACCACGTAAGCTTGCTACACATACGCACTTAATACTTACCCCATCTCATTAGACTTGGTGTGTTACCATAGATTAACACTCCACTTGTGTAGGGGTTTGGTGGGTTTTATTTTTCCCAGCAAATCAAAACAGGAGGCTTGTTTAGCTAGATTATTTTTTACATGAGATTACAGAACTCATCACTGTATGGTGATGCTGCTGCAAAAAGCTTTACGAAGCCTCAATACTTATTGAAATAAACTGCAAATACAGGTACAGACCAAAAACAGTATTAAATACACAGTTGAGACTTTTTACATTTCTGCAGTCAAATAAATACCAACATGAATTCATTTTAGTCCACTAAATTAAAAATCTTGCTCTTTCTCGAGTAAATGCCTCTCTGGATGCCCAGGTGGCTCTCAGTTTTGAAAATAACAGCTTTTTAAATTCTCCTACTGTGCGTGTTGATTTTCTTACATCAAGTGTGAAAACAACTCTTATTTCAAGTGACAGATATGGTAGCATATGGATCTTAAAAAACTTAGAGGAGATTTATAATACCATGTTAAGAAAAAAACCTGTACCCAAAGTTTTGAAGAAATTCACTGAATTGTGAAGAAGTGATAAAATACCTGATATGCTATTGTAAGGGTTTCAGTGCGGGGTTTAGTTTAGTCTGTTTGGAGTTTTAAAAATACTTATACTGGAGCGAAAACAGATTCCTAACAATTTAAAAATCTTGAAAACAGCTTTGTAAAAGATGTCATTAGCAGAGATGGTTATTTCAATAGACTCCAAGACAGGTACATTTTAATTTTTCTGCTAGCATTCCTTTTAGCTTAAACTAAAGGACTAAAAATTCTGTCAAAGTACAACAGCTCTTTGTATGAATGAACTACATAAACCAATTGGGACTTCTTTCAGCTTCAAAGATAAGTATACACAGTACTATCTGGTATTTGTTAAGTATGTTAAACTTAGTAAAATTCCATCTAATACCAAGTTCTGACAGAAAAGCTCAGACAGGAATTCTGTCTTCAGCTGACTTCCCATCACGACTCCACAGCTGGGATCCAGACACGGTAAAGTGCTCAAAACGTCAGTCAGTACTTTGGCTGCATAAGAAAAACATAAACCCCTATAATAAATCCCTCTTTGGGTTTCTATTCCTCATTAGGCCAATACAGTGAAATTGCTGACCACAACCTGACCACAACCACTTGACAGAAAGTTTGTATTTTCTTGTTGTGAAACTCCCATGTATAAAAAACCTGACTGGCTAAAGCAGCAATAGTGTGAATTAAAGTTAACATCACTAATCTGGTGAGCAGTTCAAAGGCATTCTCTAATATCGTTCAACACAGCTATCAGTAGACAAGAGAATCAGCCTCCAAGATAGGTAAAAACTTATGGAAGAATTCACTAGTTTACCATTTAATAGTTAGTTATTAAAAAGGACATTGCCCACACATTCTATAAATCACAACCTATACCTTAGCCTGTAAGTTTTTACATCTTCCAGCTGACTTTAAATTGTTTTAATTGCTCCATATTCATCCATGTCTTCTGTTTGCTCACCTTTTCCCTCATGTTCTACTTAAAACGTGCTGTAAATTAGTGTCAAAACATATTCAGTGTTAAAAAGTAACCAGAAAGCCTAAACTTTGGGAGCTAGGTATTGAATTAGGGTTCATTCCCTGAAGTGGTAAGAATGAAGATCATTCTTATCGTATTATAAGGTGGATCATTAAGAATTGGAAAACATAAAAACCAACAAGATCCTCACCAGATGTAAAATGCCATATTCATTCTGCTGAGCAGTTTCATTCAGCTTTCTTAGCATTAATTCCTAAGTATGTAGTAATACAAAGAGGTTTTGGTATTACAGTCAGAAAAATTTTGCTCAGTACCTGAAAAATTATTCACTGCATTCTTACTCCCATTTGTTTCTGCTACTGCACGTCTGAACTGCTCCAAGATAGCGTTCAGCTCAGAAGAGCGCTGCAGAGTGCGATGCTCAGCTATACGAAGACGTTCCTTCAAAGCATGAAATTCCCGTTGATATGCAATCAGCTTTTCTAGAGAGAAAAAAGATTAGCCTGGTTATTTTTGGAAACAAACACCTCCAAACAGATCCAACAAGGGTCAGGGACTGCTCAGCTCTGCAGCATCTGAAATCCAGGCAAGCAGCACAACTCCACCTAATTTAGGCACCTTGGCATTTACACAGCATACAGAGGGAAGAGGGAAGAGCACCGGGCAGGGGTGCAAAGCAGGCACTGAGGGGGTTATGCCTCTCACCATAGCCCCAGACAAGAGCAACCTTCGACTCCACATTACTCAGCACCACCAGGCAAGTCCAAGTCCTTCCTGAGAACAAATGCACATAAATCACTTATTTTACAAAGCAGATTAAGAGTGGTGCCTTAGAAAGGCACAGGTTATGTCCTTTGACAGCCCCTCAAAATGCTTTCTAAGAAGGAGTAGAATTTGCCAGTATTTCACACACAACAATTTCAAACCCAAGTTTTAACTTGGCAATACTGTCAGTGCCTGATAGAACAAAATTTTCTTCAAAACCCTGCTCATATATTCTTTGAAAAGAGAGCAAAAGGAGAAGGAAACACCAAAACTCATCTGTTACTGTACTGCCTGTGCCCTTGCCATCCCGCACAGGAAGTATCTCTTGCTCACAATCATCATTCCTTCAGCCAGTCTACAGATGCAGACTGAAGTGTCTTAAGTGATTTACAGTCTGTAATAAGTATTCCATTGACAGCCAACATCCACAGACATATCTTTTTTGTTACTGACCTATCCATTCCTACACTTTAGTACTGCAAGGGCAGGGAAGCTGAAGTTTTGTGAGCAATGTGAATCTCTTCTTTTTGGTACTTTACAGTAGCACACAAGGCAAAAAAAAGAATTAGTCAACTTGCCCTTGGTGATAACCACCTCCACCAATATCTTTCACTTTACCTTTATTCTCTTTTTTTTTGTAGTTGGCATGCACTGTTCTGATTATGTCTAGAAAACATAATTAGTTAAAAAGTGCCCTCTGTTTTGAAGACAGAGAAATAAAAACATAGTTTAGTACCTCTTAAAAACATTTCCCTTGACAGCTTTATTTTCCTTTTTTCATTAAAACCAAACAGTTACTACTTTCTGACAACAAACCCAGAACACAGATGCTGACCCATAATACTAGGACTAAGCACATGAGACCCTGAATCCAGGCTGACATCTCAAACAGGTCTCAGTGTGTTAGTCAGCAGTATTGAAGAGGCCAGGAAAATTTTGTGGAGTTTCTGGCAAGAAGAACATTGTTACTTGCCAATGACAACCTAAAGAAATCAAAGATTGCTTGGAACTCATTACACTAAGGTTACAAAACGTTTTCACAGCTAAACAAAAGAAGAATGCTAGATGCCACACAACTAGGCAAATTGTTTTCCCTCTCCAAAATGAATGGTTAATACAGAAACCTGCTAGCTTCTCTCTAAACAGAGAAGAAGAGGTGAACCACCAAAGCACATGCAAGGTTTTATTGAGGGCTTCTATAGCCGTGGATAGCTTCAAAAGTAGCCTGTAGCACCAGTTCACAGAATTACCCTGGTTGGAACAGACCCTTGGGGTCATCGAATCCAACCCTTCCTTATAAGTCCACCACTAAACTTCTCTTTCTTCATGCTTTAGGATTGCAGACAAACGTCATACACTACTTGGAAAAAGGCTAAACTCATCTGTGGTAGAGCCTGCTTTATGGTACTTGAGACCCTAAAAGCAATAATTCTTTTAAGAAATATTAGCTGACTGGCTCAAAGTAGTCAGCTGCTCACAGTTGGTTCAACCAGATGTGTCTGGGTTAAGTTGGCTGCTCTAAAAGACACACAAATGCCCTCAGAGCTGTATGGCTAGTTTTTTGTTAGGTTATAAAATTATTCAGCCAAGTAAAACTAGAAAATGCTAATGTGACAAACACAATAGTATTTTGAGTCCACTACCCTCTAAGTATCTCTCTAGTTATTGATGAGAAATGAAGTAAAAAAATCATTCTTTCTAAAAGAGTATTGAGGGATATGGTTCAAGGGTGAACTTGTAAGGTAGGGTGGATGGTTGGACTCGATGATCCCAAGGGTCTTTTTCAACCAGAGTGATAAGGAGTTCACAAGTAGTCAGATTTTTCAGAGTTCTTGACCCCTCCTTGCCAACAAAGCAAAAGTCCTGATGAACTGATTTGTTATCCTTGTACGATAAGGTCACTCACTCATGCGTTAAATGAAGGTGGTGGATGCTTTTAAAATTTTATTTTAGCAAAGCTTTTGATACTGTTCCTCACATCATCCTTCTGGAAAAGTTGTCCAGTTGACAGCAGGTTCCTGGTGTGCTCAGCGCAGAACTGGCTGAATGGCAGAATGCAAAGAGTTGTAGTGAATGGGGCTACACCTGGCTGGTGCTCCTCAGGGTTCAGTTCTAGGGCCAATTCTGTTCAGTTTCCTTACCAGTGATCTGAATGCAAGACTTGAATGCACCACTAGCAAGTTTGCTGACAATACCAACTCTGTCAATACTCTCAAGGGACAAGAGGCTTTGCAGAGGGACGCAAAAGCACCGGAGCACTGGATAGTTGTCGATGGCATGAAGTTTAACAGGAACAAATGCCAGATTCTGCACTTGGGACACAATAATGCCAGGCACAAGTATAAAATGGGAGAGGAGTGGCTGGAAAGCAGCTCTGCAGAAACGGATCTGGGAGTGCTAGTCAGCAGAAGCCCAGTATGGGTCAGCCTTGTGTCGTGGCCACCAAGAGGGCTGCATCCAACACAGCAGAACCAGGCAGTGAAAAGAGGTGACTATGCTGCTGCATTCAGTGTCGGCGGGGCCTCACCTTGACGACTGTGTGCAGTTCTGGGTCTCAGATTTAATAAAGGGTGTAAGGTCCTTGACTGCATCCAGAGGAGGGCAGCAAAGCCGATTCCCAAAGTAAAAGAAATTCCAAAGTAAATTCCAAATTTATGATTCCGAAGTAAAAGGAATGTTCTGTGAGGAGTGGCTGTGGACTTTGGCATTGTCTGGTTTGGAGAAAAGGAGGCTGAAGGGCAACCTCTTGCTCTCTACAGCTGTCTGAGGAGGGGAGATGAAGAGGGAAGTGCTAATCTCTTCTCCCTGGGATCTAGTGACATGACACATGGGAACGGCTCAAAGCTGTGCCAGGGGAGTTTCAGACTTGGCATTAGGAAGCACTTTTTAATGAAAGGGTGTCAAACCCTGGAAACAGGCTTCCTGAGGAGGCTGTTGATGCCCCAAGCCTGTCAATGTTTACAAGGGCCCTTAATAACATTCTTTAACTTTTGGTCAGACTTGAATGGTCAGGCAGTTGGATTAGAAGAGCACTGCAGGTCACTGTCAAGAGAGTCTGTTCTATGACAAGCAGTTTAACAGCATGCACAAGAAACTCAGTAGTGTAGCCAACATTTTCAGAACACATTTAGTGGTGTTGTTTAACGGTTTCTCTAAAACCTAAAGAGATACAACTGATTACTTGTCAAAGAGTATTAAACCACTTTTTCTCATTGTTACAGTAAAGAGAAATACACTGAGTCTGAAGCCATAAAGGAAACTGAGACAGAGATGAAAATGAATCCTGTTTCTACAATATTATAAATTACTTTTATTCATCTTACTTTGAAACCTAGGGCAATTTAAGAAAATAGAGGAAGGAATTCAGACACTAAGTTATTTGCCTTATGCAGCTGATGGAAACATCCCAAACATATCCGTTCTCTGACAAACCAAATAATATCCCTTTCTACAGCAGCTGTAGATGTCAAACACGTTTGGTCTCCAACAGTTTCATCATACAGTCATATTTTTATTTAAGAACAACATACTATTTTACACTGAATTTAGAGGGTGATGCTTTCCCATACTTTGCTCCAGAAGCCAGAAAGATCAAATAAAAATAACCACCTCTCACACTCCAAATGAAAATGTCTTGTTAAGAAATTGGGTGAGAATTAAAAGCATTAGTTCTCCATAATTTTCTCTTAAGCTCTAGCAGCTTCACAAAACTCTAGAAGCCCAAACCCAAACGTTTAAGCTGGCTTGACACCGCACACTTCTCGGAAAGTGAACACCGTGTCAGCTCAGGAGCTTGCTTTGTCAACTTTTTTCCCTTGTTCTCCTAAATATGCAGAGCTTCAAACTCAGACAAGTTCACAGTATTTTGGAAATTGAAAATTCAGAGAAGACTGTGAAGATCTGCAAGGTTTTGACCAGAGATAGAATCTCAGCTCAGCCTACTCTTGGTTCACTGGGTTATTTATGGTTGTCCTACTAAACAACTGTTAAAAAAAAAAAGTAATTCCAAAACCCACCAACAGCCTAATTTACAAACTCAGTCCATTCTCCTCTTAGCCCCAGACTGTGTGGATTACATCATTTGATTTGTACCCTAAATTTAGACAGCTCATAAGCAAAGTTTTACACAGATGCCAATTTGTTAAGATCAACATGGACTTCTGAACATCTTAGCATGCATACAGTTTCTTAGTCTAATCTGTTATGTCCTCCAACCCATTAGTTTTAGGAGCAAAGTGCTTTCCCATTGGATTAAAAAAAAAGGGGAGGGGGGCATAAAAGTACCCAGCTTACAGAGCTTCTTGGGGCCTTCAAAGGCCATCGGGTCCTACCCTCCTGCTTGAGCAGGATATAAATTGCTGAAAAGCTTAACCACCTAAAAGCCTAAACCAAGCTGCACAAAAACACATCAAGATGGGTCTTAAACATCTCCAGAGAAGAACACTCCACAATCACCCTGGGCAACCCGTTCCAATATTTAATAACCCTTACTGTAAACAAGTTTTTCCTCATACTGAGGTGACGTTCCCTGTGTTCTACCTTGCATCAATTACCCCTTGTCCTTTCTGACGCAACTGAAAAGAGAGTATTTCTTTCTTCTTGGCACCCAGCCCTCATGCATTTATATACAGTAATTAAATCCCCCTGTAGCCTTCTTTTGTCCAAACTCAGAAGTCCCAATTTTCTCAATCTCTTCAGAACATAGGAATAAGAAAGTGCGCTGCAGTTCAAATTTCCCAAAGCGTTTTCCAGATTCTCTCAGTTCAACTAAAAGCACAAGAGACACTTTTAAGTTGTAGCTCAATTACCCGCACTGCTAGAACACTTGCTATATCATAATTCCAAATGAGACATATACCGAACAAGACAAAATGGCAAATAGACCCTGGAAACACAAAGAAAGCAGTTCCACAGTTACTCAGCTTCAGTGCCATTATAAAATCATAAACAGCTCTTACTTTTTTGTTCACGTTACAGACTTAGAGCATTAAAAATTTTCATTTTGCTAATCAAGTCAGTGTTTAGGAGGCATTTCGTCAATGCCCTTAATACCATGCTTCAACTTTCGGTTTGCCCCAAAGTGTTCAGGCAGCCAGACTAGAAGATTGTAACAGGCTCCTTCCGACTGAAATAATCTAGCCTAATATGAAAAACATGGTAAGAAAACTACTTTGGGAGCACTTTGAAATGGAGCAAAGTACAGACATGTAGAGAATCAGCAAAGTGCTCCGAGTGTTTAAAATTTTACCACACATCGCCCGCAACGGAAACTAAGATGGGTCACTACTGAAGAATAAACTTGGCACCTGACCTTGAACCATAACACAATTTGAAGCCCATTTACATGCATGTCTGTGTATTGCCATTAATCTTAAAACACAGAAAGTACAGTTGAACACCATTACTGGTCAAGATACCCGTCTTGTTAAAATAACAATCACAAGAATATTTTTAGTTGACTATAAGTCTGAAGAACGACTTAGATCTCCCAGTGAGGTTGCAGGTGCAATGTAATATGGTGGAGAGTGTGTAAGTACAAGACATTCTTGACCAAAGCTGTATAAATATTGATATATGGGAGTTCAGAAGATTTTATTTACCTATCTTAGGCAGCAGCAGAAAAGGAACACAGAGGAGCAGGTATTTATTTGATACGCACACACAACCACCTTTGTTAATGTTGCACCAGGAAAAGGAGGTACAGGCACTACAAAATCAGAGATGTTTTGTGACCCTCTAAAGATGCCTCTCCCAAGAAATGGGTTGAGCAATAGTGGACAAGGTAAAAAAGGCCAGAAAGCATCTCAAAAGGGAAGACTGCATTTCGGATAATCTCTGCAAAGTTTCTGACTCCACGTAGTCCACAGCAGTCACACTACAGCCCATTTGCCCAGTAAAAAACCTGCAACTCTTTAAGAAATAAAACAACCCCTGTGGCTCTTGTGCAGTGTGCACTAAGTGTGGGGTGGGTAAATAGATTAAAACAGAACTGCATGAAGACCCTTACAGACCCAAGAGTGTTTCAGCAATTCTCAGCGAGTACGGACATTCTGCCTCAAGGAAAGCCACTAACTTTTTGCTAACACAAAACTTTTTGCCACAACACAAAAAGCAGCACGGACGGTTTACAAGCTGTCGCTTATCAATCAAGCAAGGTCACAAGCATGTTAAATCACAGGCTTTTTCCACAACTGCACACAGAACATAGTGAATGATGGTGACTGTATTTAAAATAAGTGTTTAAAAAGGCAGTAAGCTATAATGTAATCAAAGAGCTCCATAGTGGTATGGCTGGTTATCTCCAAAGGCAGATGCATCGGAGAACAAGATCTGAAAAGCTTTATGACCTTTCCTGTATCAACAGCAGGCGGTTCAGTCTTCCTTTAAATGGCAAATCAGCTAAATAACCCAAGTGATGGATCTGCCACAAGAGAAGAAAGGTAACCAGCAGCAGACTTGGCACTCAAACAACAACTCCTGTAGGACTAGCACACAGGGCTTTCCTTTACCACACTGTAGGCTTGATTTCTATGTCCTGCTCTTACCCAGCAGCACTGTTGAAACCTCTCATGCCTTTTGTTCATTAAATAGGGACAGGAAGAATCAACTGCCATCTGACACAGAGACAAAAGGCTTTGGCTGGCAACAAAGCACTGCACACAAATATTCGATTAGGACATCGGTTAAGAGCAGGAACACATACCTGCTGTAGCAGAACCCTTCCCCTGTCCGAGAGGAGGATTTTCAGATCATTATTCAAATGAATAGTGGCTCAGTGGAAACAGCACTAAGTTCACCCCTGTAATGAGTTTATTGCCCACCCTAGTTAACACCCCTTTTAATTTTCTTCTTCTAACCCCCAGGGTTCCCCCTCCTTAGACCCTTACACAAAACCAAAACAAACACAATACAGCTCAAAGAAAAAAAAAGCCAAAACCTTCAGCTAAAGCAAATCATGCTACAAGTTAAAGGCTCCACAGGAACAGTTTCATATGTTCCCATAGACTCTGTTGAAGGTTTATTAACATGCCATTAAATAAATGTTTGAATTTCTGAGAATATACCGTAGTAAGTGCAAATCCAGTTGCTTCTATGATTAGTTATTCCACAACTCATTTACTCCCATTATAAAAACTCCACAGTAGTTACCATCATGCCATGGGTCAGAGACAGTTCACAGCCTTCATGTACTTATTCATTACACTTGCATCAAGGATGCAAGGTTGATACAGAATAGATGTCTTAATGGATAGAGTTTCCACAATAAGTTTATATAAAGTTAGTTGGCGTAGCAAGATCCTTCAATGATTTAGGGATTTGTCAACATGCCAGCCAATTCAATCTGGCACAGCTTTTACAGGAACCTTTCTTTTTTTCAGCTATGAACGATGAGAAAACAAGCTCTGTAATTCCCCTAAAATAAGTTCAGACACTAAGTCATCCATGACAATGTGGTATCAAGTACACTGATATAGAGTCAGTCACGACAGCATGTTCACTGATCTGCACTTGACTCCCACAGAGATGCATGCAACACATTTTTTTCAGCCCATGCTTGATCCATAATACCCAAGTACCTTACAAGATACCACATTTGTGGCATTATCTCATCAAATAGTAAGTTTTGTACCTCACAGATATTCTTTTAAATTAAAATCCTGCTATACTGATATGTGACAGGCTAAATTATTTCTAATGTCAGTCAGAAAAAAGAAAGCCTGAATTCCTCTAGTAAATAAAAAGAAATTCTTACTACACTAGCACTTAAGCAGATTTTGACAATCTTAAAACCGACAAATTTTTTACAAAGGCGGGGTTTCCTATTTTGCGTGGGTTTTGCAAAACACAACTGTAAATACAATTACTCAACGCTGTGATAAAATATCCTGGTACGATGATCCAGCATCCGCATAAAGCAGCACAGACAAGAAATACATAATGGCATTTACTCAGGAAATACAAACGTTGCTTCCATTGCCCTTCGGACGTGACTCCAGAGCTCAGAAGACCCTCACAGAATCACAGAACCAACCACTGCGTTGTCCAGCATCTGACTGAGGAGAGTCGAGCAGAGGAATTGCCCAACTAATCACACCGGCGTGGCCAAATGGCTCTGTCCACAGAACACATATTAGAGATGTTCCAGAATCCACCTGTGACATTTAGGCTTATAAAAACACCAAAACACTCACAGAATCATTGAGGTTGGAAAACAAGCTCGGGTAATTATTGTCACGTGTCAAAACCTAGACACAGGTATAAATCATATTTATGACCAGTAGCGTCAAACACTGAAGAGCAAAGGTGTTAACAAACTTCCACCTCCAAAATTAAATCTCAAGTGTGGTTACAAATCAGATTCTGATTTTCTCTCTAAACTGTCTAAAAGCTGACACATGGTGTCCTTGAAAAGCTGCCATACATTACTAGGGATGACTGCTTCCCATAAGCTAATAAGCGTCCTTACTCTGAAGTGAAATGAAACCTTTTATAAGCAACTTCATGTAAGTTATAAACGCCGAAGCAGAAAAGTAATCAACCATGCAAATACAGAATAAAGCAGTACACAACAGACATGCTATAAATAAAAGCTCTTAAGGAAACTGCTCAAGGTCAAATTCTATCAGTCCTCTTTGAACAGCTGACCCTGTGGGCCTTTCTCGTTACGTATTTTGCAGCTATGCCTCCTCATAAAGCTGTTTCATTATTTTGAGGAGATGCAATTGTCTTATATGATTCTGAGGAATCAAAGACAGTAAAGTAAAGCAGATGATTTACGTACAAAAGGTACGTCCAACTAATCATGACAAGACATTTTCTGCTTCATAAAACAAACAAAAGTGGTCTTGTATCAAGATTTAGAAAAACAAGCAGGCAAGTCGTTCTCTTATCCCTAATCTTGTTACTCAAACTGACAGGTTGTTTCAGCAATCTGCTATTTCAATCTACCAAAACAATGCAGCAGTATTTCGGCTTATTGTCCTTGTTTTCCAAAGGGAAATGTAGTTATCAGAACTAGAAGAATTGCATACAATGCTTATTCGAGTAGCTTTGACTGTGAACAACTTACTTGTAAGTAAAGGTTCTCCCGCTTTTTCATTTAATTAAAAAAAACCAACTCAAGAATGATAACTACATTTCTTTTCGTTGTAACTTGGTCACGTTTTGCAGTTCAAGGATCCGCATAAACAAATCGTGTTTTTTGTTCTCTCCAGTTCTGATGCTCTCGCACAAGCCTGAAGTGTTTGCTTTGAAACTTCCAGGGCCTGATCCAATCTCAGTAAAGACACTTTTGTTTAAACATTCCTTTGCAGCAGGAACTGTTTCCACTACAATTTTTAAAGCAATCTGACTACAATCCTTTGTAGTATCAAATGGCAAACCTTTCCTATTTTGCACTGTAAATTTCAGAATGAACTCACGTTCTTTTGAGACGGTAAAAGCCTCGGCTTTCTCAGGGGCTTCACACACGAAAACAAAAATGGAAGTGCAAAGACTGAGAACTCTTTCTCCCCATTTTTTATCTCTTTAATACCAAAAACGGTGCAGCTTACCAATCAGAATTAAATAGCACATCAAGCAGACCTGGTTTGGGGTTTTCTTTTTTCTAAAAGGCTAGAGTATAAAACAATTCCCTAGAGGAAATGAGCAACAGAAAGCCAAAAGAAGCCAAACTAGATTGTGACAACTGATGAATGATTTACCTAAGGGGTGTTTAATAGCTGGATAGAGCAGACAAACAGCTTTCAGTGTCGCAAATGTAGTTATTCACCTTTACTTCTGTGCAGAAATTGTTCAGTACAGAAAGGGCACCATTTAGAAAATGTCCTATACAGTTCTAAAGCCCACTATGGCAGCACTCTTAAATCTCTGCTAATGAGTGCTGACAGAGAGGCTGAATGCTCCTTTGGACATAAGAAATAAAACTAGTATCAGAAAATCCAGACACTGTCAACTAAGGAGGTCAAGTCAACAGAAGCATATGGTGTTCTGTCTGTGCATTGGCTTCAGACAATAAGGATAATTAAACACATGACTTGTTTTGAGAAGAGGTATTGGCAGCACTTGAGCTGAAGGTCTTCTTTTAAAGCAGAACAACAGCAAGATACAGTGCTGGGGAAATAATCAATTGAGAAATCTCACATTTGCAATTTTTTTTGTAATGATTGGACTGTTCAAAAGCATTCACACATCTTTACCCAATAAACAACACTGCCCAGGTCACTATGGCAGAACATAATGCTCAGCACTTTTTAGGTTCCAGCTATTTGGGGTTTATTTTATTCCCATTGCTAAGAGGGACTGTCAACTCTGCTGGCATTTCTTCTCTAAAGGGAAAGTGATATTAAAAGGTCACTGAAATCACATGCTAAATTAGTTCCACAATAAGCAATCAGCATTTAACATGTCTCTAGCGCCGAATAGAAAGTAAGGAATAAATAAAAGCTTTGTAGATTCTATTCCCAAAAAGCAAAGCTGCACAAGGCAAGCTATTGCAACCTCTGTTGTAGACACACACAGCACACAGAGTACAGTTCAAGAAATTAATCAAAGAGGAGCTCAGGTCACGATGCAAACCATTAAATTAATGCAATTTGAACATCAATTCTTTAAAAGTGTCAGAAAAAGTTACCTTCAAACAACTTCCACTTTCTCATCTCTTAATTGCCTTGCAAAAGCCTTAGCGTACAACAGTGTAAAAGAAGCTAGGAAAAGGTTGCCAGTAGCACCACAGTACGACCTCAAGAACAGCAACGCAATTCCCAGTGAACAAAGCTCATTCAAAACCAACTGCTGATTTAAAAGCACTACAACTTTGACTAAAATTTGATGCAGACCTACTGCTCAATCAAGCGCAAAGCTCCCGTTTCGACAAGCACTACAATCACAGCACTGAAGCACACACACATGATCTAGCATGCCCTGTTGGCAATGTTGAAGGACTAAAGCATTATTAGCTAAAAGCAAGCATCCCCACTGCACTTGTTAACATATTTTTTTAACGTATATTAATCCATTCTACACTTCTGATGAAATGCATTCATGCTGCATGTTAGGTTTCCGTCATTTAGTTTATATATACACACACTTTATTGCTACCAATAAACAAGACTATCTTCTTAAAACTACATAACAGCTAATTATGTTCATTTCTAATGAGACAGATGAAAGAAGCCACACCTACTTACACCAATCCTAGCGGAGTGTGGCTTTATAACATCAGCATTTCTGTGCAATATTGCGATTTCAAGATTAGAAACACCACCAAAAAGCTAACCTTGGCAAAACGCAGTTTTTTCACATCTGTTAAAAGAGAGCAAGAAACAGCCCTTTCACCTGAAATACACATTTGCTGACAGTGTTCACAAATGCAACTACCCTTTAGGTAATTCAACCCCTTGCGGTCGGTTTGACTACAAGTAATCTGGGACATCTCAGGCTTCTCCTCAGACCTCAATCAGAAAATATTTTCAGCTACTTTCTACAGACGAGCACATATACCTATATAAAAGTATAAAATCAAAATATTCATGGTATCTAGTGGTCTCAAATTCACTGAGAGGTTGCAGCGGGTTTATTGCAATTGGCAATATTTCTCTGTATACAATTTTTTTTATAAGCTACTGAACGTCTAATTCAATTTGCTAAAACAGTGTTCTCAAATATAACAGAATTCATCAAAGTGGGGACTTTGATTCCCCTTGTTATTGACTTGATAGTTTAAAACTGGGAGAGGTTTTGAAGAGAAATCAACTTTCCATAAAAGCTCACAGCAAGAACATTTTGGTTGAAAGTGCACACTCTGATGCGGATAATAAACAGACAGTAAGCAAACCAGTTTTCCAAATTAATTTGGTTATCGTTCAAGCTTCCTCTAATCCTGCTGCTCACACCTTGCAAATAGCTTTCAACACGTTCAAAAAAATATTTTACCTATCCGATGCTTCCACACCAGCTACTTCTTTTAGCAGCAACAGTTACAGCTACATTTAAAAATTAAGGAGATAAATATTTAATCTACACACACTATTCCTTGTATTCATAAGGCACTACACATCAGAAAACTCAAAAAACTACTGGATCTGAAATAACCCTTTTTCCTTCCTCCAGCTCCTGTTACACCAGCAAACTGCCAGCATAACACAGCATTACCCATGCAGCTGGAACAAATAGCCAGGCAAAGCCCTCCATAGTGTCTTGTGTTGAGTAACATCCTAATTCAAAGGTTAAAACAAAAAATGCCGGGTTAAAAGTTGAGAATAAGGTGCAAGTTTATACTTTTTTGTTTTGGAAGCACCCAGAAAGTCTTAAATACTAACTACAGGTCAGAGCAGACTGATGACAAACTTTATTTCTAGTTAGGAAGAGAACTGTAACACAGACAGATTCATCCACGTTTGAGAAAACACACAGATGGAGGTAGGATTTAGAGACGACCACCACGCTAATCAACACGGAGTTGTGAGCAGCTGTATCTCAAGCACCTAACTATGGCATTACACCAATACAAAATTCAACCCGAGCTGCACACCTGAAACAAGTTTCACCTCAACTCCAGCACGGTGTCTGCACATCATATCTGTAATCGTTTCACAGACAACTCCCATACGAACAAAAAGCAAATTAGTCGAAAGTTAAAACTGAGGAGGGAGGACAGGACAAACAGACGTGTTTGTGTCACACGCAAACGTTAGGTCAAATCATAGACAGAATTTCAATCAAGCCATAAACAGGAATAGTCTAGAAGCAGCAACAAACGATGTTTTCAGAAGGCACCACATGTTTTAGAGAAGGCACTACTACTTAGACTTGACTAAGGCCATTGGAATGAAACAAGTCACAGGGGAATCTGATGTTTTATGGGGTTTTTGGTGAGAAGTGCAAAGATCCCAAAATACTGTGGAAAAATCAGTATTTCGGTTCTGGTGATTTCCTAAATCACTGTGTTAATTGCATACTTTTAATTATGTTCCCATAACACTACTCTTCATCAATATTATTGAACATTAGTTTGTGATGGTACAATACCACAAGGAAAATGTGGTTCCATTTGTACTTCAAATGGGTTTCAGAGTAAAATTACAACATTTATATTGATCCTTTCTCTAACAAGAAAGCAAAGAGTTTGTGGAAGAATGAGCACCGTGTAGGAATTATTCCCACAGAAGACATCCAAGACACATCATGTGGCTATAAACCAAATCTTAATAAAGACGAATTGATGTAAGACGTATTTTGATTTCCCCTTACAGGAAAGGCTTTGGGTTAAGATATGTTCAAAATGATACAAAAGCTGCATACAAAAATCCCATTTTTACTTCTGAAAGATGCAAATCAATACCGCCATAGGAGAGAAGTTTCTATCAAGTGTCCCATTACTTTTATGCCATTATTGCAGTACATAAATCAATCTGCTCCAAAGCTTTTCTTGAGAATGAAAGGTAGATTCAACTTCATCAGC
The DNA here is from genome assembly GCA_028565055.1 of Phoeniculus purpureus. Taxonomy (NCBI): domain Eukaryota; kingdom Metazoa; phylum Chordata; class Aves; order Bucerotiformes; family Phoeniculidae; genus Phoeniculus; species Phoeniculus purpureus. The sequence goes on from JAOXOE010000001.1 coordinate 81,593,739, forward strand.
CGTCAACTCTACAATTTCACTTAAACACCACCTCATCAGACATAACAATTTATTTTCCTCCTGCATTTATTTTCCACTAGAAAACCACATCTATAACTTCGAATCAACAGCACAGCAAAGTAGCCATGAATTAATGCCGCCTTCTTCTTCTATTGCAAACTTAACGACGACAGTAAATGTGTACAAACAGTAAGACCCACCGCAAGACCACAGATAAAAGCAAACGGCTCAAATGCAGTTTCTTGACAGACCCTGACAACTATCCTTATTGAAGAGAGGACCAGGTACAAAAAGATACCTCCAGTTTGTCTTTAGGGACTGTCTTTATTTGCACATCTACTAGGAGTTTGTAATGGAAAAAAGATTCAGTTCAGTTCATCTCTGAACTGTCTGAGGAAACAGCAGTATTCATGGCATGACTTATCTGCAGGCGACAACGGCAACATTTATGCTTGAGAGTAAGAAACTTTTAAATTCTTTTTGAACACAAGATAGTAAAATGATATATTTCCACAAGCAAAAAGAGGGTTTGTGTTGTTTGTTAGATAAATGGGTGGCAGATCTGTGGGAAGCATCCACAGGAACAGTCAGAAAGCTGTGTGAAAGCCAAGGAGACAACCAGAAAGCAGCTGGAAGCGTGGCTCTACAATACTGTAGAGTAATTGCTTTTTAGGCAGAGACTAGCTGGAATAAAGCCTTGCACTGTGAGCAAAGAAACCACTTCCTATTCACTTTCTGCCATGTTCAGGAAAGCAAAACAGTGCCTTACAAACAAAATTACAGACTTAGCAGTGTCTCTTCTTAAAAAGAAACAACTTGTAGAATTCTAATCCTAAAGATTCTATCAATAATGGAAAAAGATATTTGCTACCCAGGCAGTAAATAAAGTTGTGATTCCACAGCAAGAATAAAGTCCCTGAGTAAGATACTACTCTAAACCATGGGAGTAGGGGGAAAAAAGAAAAGAAAATGTTCAAATCACACTTGAAAATAAAAACAAATCACTTTCCGAGATTTTTCTAACATAGCATTTTCATAGTTCCTAGCTATAGGAAGGGCTGTAGACATGAATAGTAAAAGGTTAATTGAATCTACTAAAATACAAGCAGCCATTTTATGTATTTTAAGGCATAATTTTGATAACAAAGGGCAGCTCTCACGTATCTCATGCAAGCATCATCGGCACTTAGTAATGAAATGTGTCACTTTCAGTACATGAAGAGATAAACTTGACAAAGGTCAAGAATACCTAGAATAGCTCAAGTTAGAACGGACTTCTAGGGGTTATCTAGTCCAACACCCGACCACCACCACCACCTCCAAACTAATTTCAGTGAGGCAGTTCAAAGAAGGTCATTCCTGTCAGCTGTACATCTTCCCTATCAAAGACTTGTTTTCAGAGTGTTATAATGACTTTTTAAAACAGTGTTAACTTACTCTTTTTGTGATATCAAAATCTCTACTGGTACCAAACACGGCATTGGTGTCTTTTGCTTGTCATCTGTTTGACTTGTCATTGGAAAAGCCTACGTGGAAATTCTCTACCTGTCCTGACAATCTACCCAAGTATGTAACTCTATTTACCATTTCAGTAACTTTTCCGACTAACCTTGCCCTCCCTTTCAATTTCATATCCTTCTATCCTGTTAACCTACTGTTTGGGGACATAGCAAACATGACTTCTTTTTACTTTTAAGAACTTTAAAAGTATTTTAAAGTTATCATGCAGTCTCTCTTCTCACACCTTTCAGTACACTGACCCTTCCCTCACTATGTAGGTTTTCTAGAACTTCAATCATATGTTGCTCCATTGAACCCCATGTACTGAATCTATTTTCTTTGCAGTGCATCACCCAGAAGTGGACACAGTGCCAAGCAGAGCAGGAAGAAGGCTTCCTGTGTCTTTCTTGCATTGTACACTTCATACTTTGGTTCACATTTCTGTTTAATTTCTGTTTTCTGCAAATACATGATGACTCAGAATTAGCATGTGGTTCACTGTAAACTGACATTCCTAACTAGAATCCTAAAACAAATGTTTTCCTCATTCTTTATGTTCACATATGCCCAGGGAGGTGGCTAAATTGCCATCCCTGGATGTGTTTAAAAGTCATGTAAATATGGAGCTTAAGGACTTGGTAGGCTTCGGTACAGTTAGGTTAATGGTTGGACTCTATGATCTTAAAGGTCTTTTCCAACCTAAACTGTCCTATTACTCTATGATTTTACTCTGCTTTCCTGCACCCTGTCTTTGTCTGAGGCACTTTCACATGCCTTCGACCCTCTACTCACCGCTCCTTCCTTACTAGACCTCCAACTTGCATCAGTTATTTTAAACTTCAGCCTTTCTGCCTACCTTCACTGCTCCTCCTAGCACAATGCTCTCAGAAACTCAGTTAAGATCCTTCTCCTCATCCAGATTCACTAAGGAAAGTACGAACCACCACCAAAATCAGGACATATCATTACCAACTCTCTCTGCTGTAAGCTACTCTAGGAAGACAGTCACTGGAAAGACGACACAAAGATACTGCAGAACTGAACACTGCCCACCTGCAGAGCTCGATACATACCCATCTCTTCCGCATGAGTCACCTGTAACAGACTGCACAAGACTCTAGCTGTTCCCAGCTTATAGTACTGATTGGCTTCAATGAAATCCAACCCCTGCCTTTAAAATCATCAAACTCTATGCCAATTTGTCAACTTTAGAAACCCAGCATAAACACTTTGGAGGCATGTTCAGAGAGATGGTCATGTGATGGTGTTAAAAAGGAAACAACCATTTCCTTGCATTTCAGCTGCTGGAAGTTTTGAAACAGAATGTCCAAAGGAAACCAATGCTTCCTAACTATTTTACAGAGCAGAGCAAACCCCTCTCCTCACCAAACAAACTGGCATATGCATTTCCTACTTCAGCATCCCATCCTGTCCTTTTCCTTCCTCTGCTTCCACTTTTTCCCAGTTTGTAGTCAATCTAACATTGTCTGTGGGAAATCAGCACATCCTGAAAATCAGAATGTGCAGCAAGAAGACAGCGATCAGCATTTACTCAAATAATCGCTTATCTAAGGATCAAAGGATCATAGACTACGGTGGGCTATGGTAGCACAATTCTGACAAGTATCTCTGAGGTATCTGATCTATTTCAAAAGAGAATATTTGCATAACCACTGGCAAGGAATAACAAAAAACCCAACCAAACCAAAACAAAATCATATCTACAACCTGTCCTCCTTGCCCTGTTTCCTCCATGGTTCTGCAGGATGATTCTCCTTACATGAATTAGTATTCATGGCTCTCACTCCAAAAATTTTCCAGCACTGGTTGAAGCTTTTTGTTTTAATCTCAGCTAGGTTTTCTTACGCTTGTTAAGTTTATACATTTTCAGCACTTATGGTAATTATGGCTGAGAAAAAGTGTTTCTAATTTTATGAAAACAGTGAGAGGAGAAAGAAGACAACAGTTTTATTACACAGCCCAGGCCATTTTCTCTCCAAATGAGAGAAAACATAATGTGCAACAAAAATAGTAGCTCAAACTGCCATTACTGAAGTGTGAGCAGATATTCAGCAATTTAGGAAGGTAGTTAAATATTTTAAAAGTGTGCTCTTGGAGGTCTTCTCAAGTGAATTTAAATCAGTGTACCCAAATAAGTATCCTCAGAGCAAAGAGATCCTACGGCTATGACAACATCCCTGGATGAACTGAAAAACAGAAGCTTTTTTCAACTAGTTCTCCCATCACTACAGAACAATATGTTCTATATGGGAAAAAGACAACACACTGAATCACAGAACATTAGGGGTTAGAAGAGACCTCGAAAGATCATCTAGTCCAATCCCCCACCACAGCAGGATCACCTAGATCCAGTCACACAGGAACATATCCAGGCAGGTTTTAAACATCTTTAGGCAAGGAGACTCCACAACCTCCCTGGGCAGCAACCCGTTCCAGTGCTCTGTCACCTTCACTGTGAAGAAGTTCCTCCTCAAACATTACCAGTTTCAGAAATGCTCTGAAAACTACATCTTTTAGACAATCATGAAGGGTTTATTCGCATCTGGGTCTTCATATTCCCTATATGTCCTCACCACGTCGAGTGGCCAGAGGCCTTCTAAAAGTGGCACAGAGACACTGCCAACTACTGTCTTTCACCAAGAGCAAAGTACACATAAACAAAAAACTGCTCTGTTTTTTGTTAGGTTGGGTTTTTTTAGTCAAAAGTGGTAAGATCAGGGTGGGACTTCAACACAGGCAGCAGCTAATGAAGTTAATGAATGTTTTGCAGAAGAATTTTATTCTACTACACCTGCACTAATTCTGTGAAGTTATTTACCTTCCTTCCCAGATTCCGTGCTGGTGATAGGAGTCAGCAGTCTGCTGACCCAAGAAGAGGAGGGTTTTGAGCACTATGAAGCATAATGTTCCTCCTGGAACATCATGTACTCAGATGACTAGTCACATTAAAGATCAAAGCATCAAGACTCTGCTCACAACACAGCACACAATGGCTTTGCTGTAATTACTGGTGTAACAGGTACACAGTACTGTTTTGTACTGGTTAGAGCTTGTTAAAGATCTAACCCTAACTGTAACCCTTTAGGATTTAAAAAAACCCCAAAAAACCACTTGCATTTCTGTAGTTCACAAATGAGGTGGCAAGGACATGGGACCCAGGGCAGGTTAGCAGTATCAGAAAACATGTTGCAGTCAAAAGAGATGGTGTTAGGCATAAAGTTATCACTTGCATAAGAGCTCAGTCTCAGGAGAAATTCAAGGACATCTTAACTCTGAACTGTGAAAGCAAAGTGACAACATAACCTTCATAAGCGCTCTTTCTGTGCAGTTTGGTAAGATTTGAGTTCCAACATCTACTTCATTTGTACTAACCACAGGGCATTTCTAACTCTTACTAAGCAGCCTTAGAACTCTTAGATTTCCACAAGAGGGGTCTTTACCAGGTGTATTCCAGGGCTTTTTACTGCTTCCTTACAACTCCAGTGCTTCTAGATATTGTATGGGGTTCTGAAAATGACAAAGACCTTGGCTTAATTTTGAAGACTGCCTCAAATAACCAGAGGTATTTCAGTCAAGCTTCCTCAAAAAAAAAAGTTAACTTTAAAAGCAAAACCAGGTAATTGGCCATTTCACTCAAATAGCATTATCTGTCCCATGAAAGACTTCAGACCACTGGGTAAGCTAAAGCCATGCTGTTCCCAGTGACGGCACTTCAGACAGTATGGCTTTCATCCCCTAGCAACTTTTCAGCATATCCTTAAAATTGGTAAAGCACTGCTCTGCAGATAAAAATGTTTGTACTTCAAACTAGTACCAAGATCTCTATCACTCTGAAATGTCTAAGTTTCATCCTGCATGAGCCGCCACTAGGCGTATTTACTACAGGAAGATAGGATCTAAAAATGTATCGTGTCATCCCAGTCTCATTGCTATTCTACAAATGATTCTGCATTTTAAGTAGCAATTATCCAAGATCTTAGTTTACCAATTAAAATTAATCACTTAAAGGTGGGATTAGGACTGTTAAAAACAAGGCCTTATGCCTCTGCTTTTAAAAAGCAAAATTTGCTTTAGTTCTCATCGAGAAGATAGCAATTTGGAGTTTTGCTTTTTCTTTTTAAAAATGTAAATGGCATTTTCTTTTCAAGTGTAGATTTACTTTTCAGTCCAAAGACTAAAACACCTACAGGAATTTAGTAGACGTAACACAAATGTATATAAATGTAATCATTAACAAGAGATAACGATCCCAGTATGTGACACCCCACAGCCTTTCAGCGAATCGGAACAGCAAATGCCGTATTTGCTTCTAATCAAGCCTCTGAGTAATTTGTAATGAAAATGTTTTCAACTAATGAACATGCCATACTACAAAACTTACTAAATAAACATAAAACTGGGTCATACTTGAAAAATTCCTAAATACACATCACCCATTTGTGAAGCTTTTCCATTGGTGCAGAAACGTCTCTGAAAATGTGGCCCTAATTGAACTCAAATCTGTTTTGGTTTTAGACACACTGTACAAATTAATGAAATGCTAAACGTAAGTTAAAAAATAAAATCTAATGTTAACATGTTTCTCTTGAAGCAACACCTTAAGAGTCGTTTCATCGCTGTGATTCATGACTAATTAACATATCTCGCACACTGATTTTTAACAGAGTACCATCTTGATGCTCAACAGCAAGAACTGGAAAAAGACAAATGCAGACCTTTTATACCGACATGAAGAATGTATTGATTCTAAGCAGTTAAACAGGAAAAAAAAAAAGTAATAAAACAGAGCAGCCTGACCAACAAAAGCTTAAATGGCCACCAGGGGCTAGATAATTACTAGTCATTTCCAGGTAGCACAATTTAAATTTTTTTAATTAAGGCCTTTGTTTCTGTTGCACTTTGGCAAAAGGGAACAAAATTTGTGAATCATACGTCAAGAAAGAAAAAAGCATGAGAAAGAACTTCACAGATACGGATCTTGGCTAAAGTGAGAGCAAAGTTCTTTGAGGTTCTCCAGCAAGAAATGAATCAGTAACATAAAACTAGAGAATGCAGTATTAGCCACAATGAAATTTGTTTCATCTAGAGTGCTATTCAAATACCCTTTCCTTTGTCAGTCTGGCACGTCTCGACTTTGGTCCAGAAGTTATTGCCACAACTTTGGCAACCTGACCTTTTTTCCTGCTGCTTACACTCTGAAGGAGAGCCTACCGACCAACTACTACAGCAGAGATTACACCACAAAGCACCTGCTTCTCCAACAAGTGTCCAATGAGGGGGGAAAAGAAAACCAATGCGCCATTTAACTCCTCTACTTCTTTTACACTTAAAGTTGGCTGTGCTACCCCAGACAGTGTTCCTGGAAAACCATTGCCTCCTCTTATTGGACCTGAGGCACAACTGAAGAGAATATTGTCAGAACAGACGGAACACACCGTGTAGCAATCCCACTTAAGACAAAAATACGTTTCAAAATTACTTTCAAAGACGTAGTCCAATATCATTCAAAAGATGAGACGTTTATAAAGAAAAATCCCCACAACTTTTCTTCTTCCTAGAAACCATTCCTAAGCAAATTTGCTTTACTGAAGAACAAAACTGAAACGTCTTACTTCAGTAAACAGACCTGACTTAGAAAAAGTGAGTTTTCCAAGGTTCACGAGTGCAATAAGCTCAGCAAACTAAAATAAAGAGGTAAAAGTCTGTTGCACACAATAGACACTATTATTTCCTGAGATGACTCATGTTATTAAAATAGATGCATTTCCTATTATCTGATCAATTTGCTCATATTTATTTCATTTATCACGCTCTGACAAGAAGTATTTTACATTTCATTCAAAGACAACAAGAAGGATCTTTCAACAATGCTGACTGGCAGTTTGCCACTACCATCAGTGAATCACCAGGAAAGACAGAAGCAGCACCAAAAATAACCTTGTCCAGGTGGGTTGACTGGCTCTTTGATACATGAGGGGAAAAAAGCTTTGAACAACATGAAACCACAACAGCAACAAAAAACCAAAACAACAAAACAAATCAGATACTGTAACTTTTTCCAAGAACTATAAACCAGGAAAAAAAAAAAACCCCAACAAGCAACTACTGGGCCTGGACCAGTCCCTTCCTCCAACAGCAGCATTTACTTTCCTTCAGGTATTTTATGTTTTTTTTAAAAAATCAGGATCACCCTACGTGAATCTTCCTGAATCTACAGGCAGGGTTTTATTTCTCAGTAAGGTGATACCTTGTGGATCAGAGCTAGACAACAACTGATGTTCAGATTGCTAAGACAAAGCAGCAGTGCACACACCTGTGCTATTCGTTCCTCTGCCATACAGCCACCTGCAGGGCAGTTTGCTTTTGAAGCCTTTTACTTACCTTTCCCATTTTGCCATGCAGTATACCAGGACAAACTGAGGAAAGTAGTGATGAAAACTAACACGGTGGCCACAGTTCCATTTCGGAGCCTCATCTCATTTCAGCATCACACTTGTTTACGTTCTATCAGCGATGAGGAACTATCTCAAGTTGGGCTTGCTGCAATGAAGTCAGCTGTAGTCCACCAGCAACAGCTGGCCAAAAGCAACAGAAAATGCAGCTCTCACATGTCAGAGGTATCATAAATCAATCCATTCCAAACTGCTGTAAGCTGTCTTATGGTTCTCAGAAATTAAACTTCTCTTTATTCTTCTAGTCCTGTTTAAAGGAAACAAATTTTAACACGTTATGCCAAAAATAATTACAAGAGTCCCTCATGAACGGAAATACAGTAAAGAAATACTAGTACACACTCATTACTGTGGCTTGCATGCACCTCCCTCGCACTGCCTCAGTCTTGGCTCAGAGAATTGAGCCTGTTAGATTAATTTGTCCTTTTTCCGTTAAGACTGCTCATATCTGGACGAGCTGTATTTCACGTGAATCTGCCCATTAAAGGACAAACATACCCATCACCAATACTGCAAATTTATCATAAACTCAAGGCAAGACCATGTGTCATTCTGGCAGGTGATGAAGTGATACAGGAGTTGTTTTCAGGATGCCAGCAACCCAAGGCCCTACGTACTCACTTCAACATAATCCCTCTGAAATCAGTGAGGCCTAATGTAACTGCAGCAGCAGAAACATCCCCAGTGCACTGAGAGACCAGAGCTTTAAAGAGCACTTACAAGCCTACATCATTCATCTTTCCATGCTCAATGCAAGTGTATTCTATTCATCCACCACCATTTTTTTCCAAGCTTAGCTGCAGCTGAAGCATACAGCCTACAGCCGCTCATGCAGAGCCTGTTCAATCTATACCAACTGGCATCAACCCAAAAGCCCCACAGAATGCTGTAATATGAAAGTATCACTCCTCTAGTTCTGCCATGCAGAGGCAAGGACAAAACACAGAAAGTACCCACAGTTCAGTTTTATCTCAGAGGAAGGTTCCATATCCTGCGATTAGAAAATCCTCAATTAGCCAAATAGAGGCAGCATCCAACCACATCGTCCTAACTGAGCAAGATAAAGAGCATGAGGAAATAAATTAACTAACTGTAAAAGCTTGGGGGGTGGATTTTTTTTAAAGCACTCAACTATCTTTTAGAGTAGCTCAAACATTAATGTTCTCTCAAGGCACTGCCAGTTTTTCCCCACCACAAACTCCATCTGATACAAGTACCGCTGCCCAGCAATAAATGACATTCTGAATTCTCCTTGGACAAAATCACAGAACATGAGGGATTGGAAGGGACCTCAAAAGATCATCCAGTCCAATCCCCCTGCCACAGGATCACCTAGACCAAGTTGCACTCTGTCACTCTCTTGCCTGGGTGCATTTAGAATAACAGGGACAGAAACATTTTTAAATTATCATTATTATGGTATCAAGACATTCTGGTCAAATCTGAACTACCCTTCCCAATCTTGTACTGCAGCACACACCACCTTTGCCAAAGGCCTTGCAAAACGAGACATAACCAACAGGCGTGGTTAACCAGTGAGGAGAACAAAAACGTCGCAGAACTACATGCTCTCGCATCCAGATCTTGGTGATAACAGGTCACAGAAAGCGTTTACTTTCAGACTGCGATTATCTCACACATAATGCTAGTAACGTACTTTGTTTTAAGGAGCTTTACGCGCACAGATAGGTTTGTGACTTTAAACATTAAGTCAGAGATCAACAGTACCTGTGAGGAAGGAAACAAGTGCACGTACACAGGAAGCAAAGTGGTTGGCGCAATTCAGCAAGAAACAAAATAAAGAGCAGGAATAGAAGGAACTGTGAAAGGTCTTTACAACACGAGAAACCCAAATTCGACACAGTTGAAGATAAAGACAGCTGTGAGACCTACAGAAATCTAAACCAGAGAGCACGGCATGCCGGCACTTTGAATAGTAGGTAGACACAGTAAAAGCCAAAAGACTTGACAATAGTAATTGTGTGAGAAGATAAAAGCTTGGATGAACTTTAATAGCAAGAAGAGGTAAAGATCTCAAGACGCCAAGGTTCTGTATGGCCTGTCTACATGAATTTAAGAAGTGTAGGTGATTACTGGACAACCAGAACATTGAATAGGGATACAAACAACACAAATGACACTAATGGATTAACATGGCTAAAGTGCTTCTGAAGCAAGGATGACTAAACCGATTCATTAGTTCTACAGCAGTTGCATCTCTCTGGAGCAGCACAGGTGTGCAAAAAAGACCAGGCTGCAAGCTAGACAGATGATCCCAGTGGGGGCAACAGATAGCTGGCCCAACATGCAAACAAGAGAAGGCAACCAAGGGAGTAAAAAATACCATCTGATAATGCAAGGGAAGCAAACCACCTGCCTCGCCAGAAAATGTGGGCATCATTTTTACATTTGCCATTTGCTGCAACAAAATCAAGATGCTGTGATCAAGGTTTCTCACTGTGGTATTCGAAAAATACGGTCTGAAAGAATCCAGGAAACAAAAAATATGCAAAAAGCCACCCCAGCAGCATATGATTCAGTTAGCAGTGAGTATGCACAAAATAGTGTCAAATTAATAACTATCATGGTTTTGAATTGGCCGGTTCTGCTTTCATCCTTCTGCTGCTGCTTTTGCATCCACTCCTCCTAGCACAGGCAGCAGCAGCTCAGCTACAGCTCAGCAGTACTTACACGATTATTGAAGCATTTCACTATATCAAACTGCATGTATCAAGGCCATGCATGAACCCGAAGCATTCCAGCTTTTGAAAATGCATGCAGTGAAGCCAGCAGAAACCCAAGTGTTGATAAACATAAATAATTTAACCTGCAGCTGGTCACTTTGAGTTTATCCAATAATTTACAACACAGTTTGAACTAATTTAACTGAGGGATAATCCACTTTGCATCGTTATTATGACAGGTTACACCTAGACAGATGAAGACTGACATTCTGCATTCTGACCTCAAGCTTTTCTCATTGCAGACTGACAGGAAGGACCCAAAAGGTCACAGGTACTGAAGGCACCTGACACCTCTAAGGTGTGGAGCAGCACCCTACTGAATCAGATCTCAAATAAGCCAAGAAGTTTCAGCATTTATTCAGGCACTCCCAAAACACATACAGAGCACATTTTCAACTGCAATAAAAAACCAGATACACTTCAATGTCCCTGCAACTGCCCCCTTACAGGGTTGCTGAAGGTTTGGAGGGTGCACGATCAAAGCCTGGAGGGCACCAGACTCCCGAGGGGACGAGCCCAGATGCCGGGCGGTGCAGAACCACCCACCGTGGCACCGGTGCTGCAGTTTAAAAGCCGCTTCCTCAAGGCACGGGAGAACGGTCCGCGACCAAAAGGCACTAAGAAGGAAAAGGCGGCGGGGATCTGGCCAAACGAGTCTTTTCCCCCCGCCCTGCTCCCAGCAGAGCCCCTCAGCCCGCCCCGCGGTGCCGTTAACGGCGGTTACCAGCGGCTCCGGCCCCTCAGTCCCCGCTGCCTCTGCGGAAAACGTCCTCAGAGTGAGTTGGGACCTTCCCCGGAGGTCTCTCACCTCACCGCCCCGCCCGCGGCTATTTAGCCGGGGAAACTAAAACCAAATAAATCCCAGGCGGGTAGATGCAGGCATCGGCCGCTGCCAGCTCTGCCGGGCGGCAGAGGGCGAGAGCTGAGGGAGATGGAGAGGGGAGAGGGAGGGGGGCAGCGCCAGTCCGGGAAGCTGCGCGGCGCCCAGTGCATCGCAGTGAGGTTGTCAGAGGAAGGAAGAGGGACAGGAGACGGCAAACTCTGCCGAGCCCCGCTCGGGCTCCCGGCACGCAGGGGAAGACGGAGAAAAAGGCGGGAGGGTGGCCACAGACCAGACCCCATTGCCGCCCTCTACACGTCCCGCAGGCACTCACAGGCGTAGGGCTTTGGGACAGGGTGACAGCAAGTCCTGCCGCGGAGTCGCGAACGCTCCCTCACACCGCAGCCACCACCACCACGCAGGTGCACGAAGGGAGCGCGAATGCAGATGGCGGGGCAGGACACCACCCCCCCACCTCAGCCTCACGGCTGCCCTCCCGCAGAGACCCCCGCAGCGCCGGCAAGGGAAGCACCTCCGCCGTACACCCACTCTGGCGGGTGCGGAGGCACGGCAGATCCCAGACCCCACCCCCTCAGTACAAAAAGCCGGGTCGGCTCTAGCTGCCGCCACCCGGCTCCAAGCTGCGTCCGAGGGGGGCACAGAGGGAAGCCCGGGTCGCGCCCGAAGGCGGCCGCGGGACGCTCCGATTGTCGCCTCCCTCCTCACCTGTGCGCGGCGCCGCTCCGGCAGGGGGAGCCGCGAGGCGAGCGGGCGGACAGCGACTGTGGCGGCTCGCGCTCCCCTCGCCCGCCCTTCCCTCGTCAGCGACGCACCCGGCTCGCGCGACCGCCTTCCCCCCAGCAACCCCCGCCCCGGGCGCCATGGAACGGCACTGAGCCCCGCTCCGGCCCGGCCCCTCCCGGCAGCCAATGAGAGCCGCCTCGGGGAGCGCCGCTCATTGGCTGAGAGGCCCGTCGCTCTCTTGGGCCGCGGCTATAAATAGCTCAGTCTCGCGAGGGCTCCCTCAGTCGGTGCAGTAGGAGCCGAGTTGGGGTTCTGGAGTGCGTGGTTGTCTTTGCTACGTCTCCCTTTCTTGGGCTTTGCTTTTTGGGGTTTATTGTACTGGAGGAGTCCCAAGAAAAGCTTGTCTGTCCTAGCACTTGGTTATTGGTTCTTCTGTGCTCAGATTCAGGAGGTCTATCCTGAACCTGGTTCTCCCTGGTCACTTGAGTATCAAGCAATTGAGTATCAAGCATATCTACTAGGACATCTAGAGAGAGCACCACGGAGAATGGTTTCAGATTGACAGAGCGGAGATTTGCGTTATACTTCAGTGTTAAATTCCTCACTGCGGATGCTGGAACAGGTTGCCCAAGGAGGTTGTGGATACTACATCCCTGGAAGGGTTTGAGGCCATACTGGATAGGGCTTTGAGCAACTTGGTCTAGTGAGAGATGTTCCCTGCCCATGGCACAGACGATTGAAACTAGATGATCTCTAAGGTTGCTTCCAACCATTCTGTGATTCATCTGTACTGAAAGGAAGTTGAGCTCAGCAGAAATGTTCTCAAGCTGCCTGTCAGCACCACACAAACTGCATGTATCAGCACCGCACGTGATGTGCTTGTTCACCAGTGGCAAGCAATCAGAGCCATGCGTTTTACCGTTGAGCTCACATCATGTGCTTATCATCTCCTTTCCATCACGAATGTGTGTGTTACAGCTGGCTTCACACCAGTTAAATGAGCCTTCTGTCCTTTGTACTGTTCACAAGTGTAGCACTAGGAAGAGTGGTCGCATGTGGTGCCACCCATGAGGTGGTTAAACAGGTAGAGCTTTGGAGGTGTGAAAATGAGCTCGCTTTTCTCCAAAGGACCGTTACCACTGGGTTGTGCGCGCAGTGGAAGTCATTGGTGGCTTTATTCTATTTAGGGTTATGATGCTTCTGTTCTGTAAGTAATCCCCTATCTTCAGTGGTTAATGTGTTCCAACAATCTCATGCATCTTTTGGGGTGCTGAAAATTCCCATTAAAATCAAATAGCACCCCCAGCTTAGGATACAATCCTGTCTACATCACAAGAGCTGTGCTCTTACCATATGGTGCCAACTGGTTAGCAGTGTTCAATCCTTTTGATTAGCTCACTTGCTTCCCCTTTTTTTCTTATCTTCCACCTAATTTAGACCAAGTTTGTAGTAGACATTTTCACTTCCAGTTAACGCACTGGAGAGAGTGGGGTGGTTCCTCACTAGAACAATGAAAACTGGGGAAGCATCTTACTAGCTATTTTGTCTGAAAAGTGACGTTTCACAAGTTTCCTTATTTTTTTTTACCCAATGCTTAGACATGTTGCGGTATTTTTGCACCTTCAGGTACGTGCACAGTAGTCCTCGGGGATTTTGCTGGCTTTCTCAAAGTTTGCAGAGAGAGGCTGGTGCCAACTAAGGCGGAGCGTAAAAAAAAAGCAGCTCAGGAGAAGTTTGCAAGGTCTTGACACCAGGCTGTTCTGTGAGAATTTATTATGTAAATATGTGTTTCAGTCCTCCTTTTTATAAAGAATTGAAATGAAGTGGATTTTTTTTATTGAAAAACAAATTCAGCACCATAACTTTCAGACAAAAATTAGCTCATGCACATCCTCACACTCAAGACACACATCGACAGCCTCATTTTCTGTAGAGATTCCTGAGAAGCTAAACGCATTAAAGCAACCACTGTTTGCCTCTAAGAGATTCATCTTGCCTAGGGATATGAATTTTTGCATTTCTCTGCTGGAAAAGAAAACAAACCAGTGGAGACGTTTCTACTTTAAAGTCATTTTGTCAGGAGAGCAAAGTCTGCTGAAGGAAAGGCTGCTACAAGATTCTTTTGCAGACAGTTATTTCACGAGGACTGTCTGAGCCTTCCTACTGTTGCGTTCTTTCATGGATTGAGCATTTGCATCCAGAAGGTTTACTGACTGGACCCTGGCCGTTTCCATTTCACTACTAACCTCCCCGAACAATAGCGTTCGTGTAATGCGATTGTGTCTCAGTCCCTCTGACATCTTCCCCTGAAGTTAGTTTCCTGAGGAGGAAGGCAAAGCTCAAGACAGATGGAAAATATGCAGCTTTGCCCTCATCTGACCTACTCCAGCAATAACCAAATGCCTCTTGGCATGTTCCACTGCTGGGTGTGTGGAACAAGTGCACAGTGAAAGAAGGTGCTGCAGCTACTAAGAGAGAGGAGTCGGGGTTGTTGGTCTGAGACCCTAAAATGCTCCTTACTGCTGGTGAGGACTCTTTAGGCCCCAACAATATTTAATGCCAGCAAATTTCTGAATTATTTCTTCCTGCCAACTTGTTCTTTCATCCTGCAGCCATTGGATGTACCGGGTTAAAACTGGAGATGAAGCACTTCCAAACACTTTGTATTTAAAAGCAAGTGTTAAGGAGTGAAGACTATAACAAGCACAACAGAGGAGACTTGGGAGGAGAAATTGCTTTAGAAAATGTTTGACGTTTAAATCCTTAGCGTCCCAGCTATGGCTGTTGAACAAAACCAGAAAAGAAGAGGAAGAATCTTGCTATCGTATACCAGTAGGGGAAGAAAGCCACTGTGAGAGAGAACTGCGTATTCAACAGCAGGAAGATGTCATGCTGGAAAATTTTTGCTGAGGTGTTACTTAGATGTCACAGTAAAGATCAAGTGACAGAAGATGCTCCAGGCCTGTCAGAGTTTCATGTGTGCTTCAGGGACCGTTTCTGACCCACCTGGGCAGCCAGCTTCTGGAGAGCTGTGCAGTTGTTGCTGTCCATCAGATGTGGAGCTTGTTTCATCGAGACACTTTTCCTGACTTGTTCAGAAGCCCAACAGCATCGTTGCCCTGCGCGTGAGGTCTGCCTTTCCCAGATGCAGAAAAGGTAGAGGTGTCTGGCAGTGGCAGTCAAAGCCTCAATGTTTGCTGAAAAATGGCCACTGAATATTGCTTGTGTTTCATGTCCAAAAAAATGAGTCTTCTTTCAGAAACAGGATTTGCTTGCAGCCTGCCGCTAACCCCTTTTTTAATGGAGCAAACAGCTTGGGTCTCTCAGTGCTCCCACCTCCATTTCACCTCAGTTTTGCTTTCTTCAGCCCTGAGCCTTTCACAACAGAATCCTTTTTGCTCTAGGCTGGCTGAACACCTTGCTCACAGAAGCTGCATTTCTGCTGGGCCTTTGCTAACTGCCTTGTCAACAGTAAAAAAAACAGGAGTCCCAAATTCACCCACTGTGTGTCAGGGAAGGATTGGCAATGGTTGCCTGGTGCCCCTGCAACCAGTCTGTGCCATCCCTGCAGCACATGGCTGCTGAGAGGAAAAGCAGCTGCCATTCAATTACCTTCTTGCATCAAGTGTGTTGAGGAGTCCAGCTTAGAAGTCACTGGGAAGACTTGAGGTACTCACTTGGCATCACAGCAGGGCAGTAGGAGACGAAGGGGAAGGGGAAGGGAAGCTTTTCCACCTCACCCCTATGACTAGATAAAATGGTGTCTGCGTCACGATACAGAAGGTTTTCCCATCTTGCAGGCAGGTTTCATGCTCATACAAATTCAGATCTCATTACAGCTTTATAGGCACAAACAGAAACAAATGAATGCTTCAGTGGCTGAGCTACTTTGCAAAATAAAGGTCTTGTTTTGTAAACTTGTGCACAAAGCTGCTGGATGTACAGTTCATGCCTTGCATAGCACCTTTTGCCGTGCTAATACTCAGCATTAAAGTATGATTGTAGATTCAGATGATTATTAGCCCCAAATTGCCACATTTAGGGGATCTTTATTATACTTTTTCTGTGACTATATTAAAAACAATTCCATTACGTGTGGTGATGCCACTTCTCTGCACACAATCCTGTCTCACCCAGAAGTCAGCTGTGATGGTGCCATCGTTTCCAGGAGGTGAATTGTTGGTCCTCTTTAACAGGATTAAAACTGAGGTGAAAGAGCAGCTAATCTGTCCAAGAAGTCTCTCAGGGAGGTAGGAACAGAGCTCAATCTCCAAGCTCAGGTTTCTCTACCCTTACCCCTACATCACTGCCATTTCTCTTGCTGTGGAGGTTCTGTCTGTGCTGCAAATGCCTCTGCCATATGCTCAGAGGTGAGGAACATTTACATTCATTCATCTTTTTCTGAGGGCAGAGGCTTTTAAATGCATTCCTACTATTACATAAACATAAGCCTGGGAAACATGAAGTGCATAGTGTGACAGTGTTGCTGAGGTCCAACGCCTGGGTAAAGAAACAGCCAGACGCACTTACTGTTGAAGAGGTAGTCCAAAAGAAAGGAAATCATGTTAAGAATTACAGATTTGGATTGCCAGCTCGTTTTCCACGTGCCTACTTCATGGCACTCTCCCTTCTAATTTTAAAAGACAAAAAATTGTGCAGGGAAATTTCAAGAACTAGACTTTGTGAATTAGGCATCTTCATCGTAAGGAAAATACACTGAGAAAATGTCTCCTTTCACTGACCTTGGTGTAGCTTGGTGGTTGGTCCACTGATGGCAGGGAAGCTGCAGTTCAAAGGCAAGACTGAATCAGGCCCTCGGTGCGTGTAGGTTTCTGAAGGTCCCCTTTCCTAGGAAAAATAAGTTCAGCATAAGGAAAGAATCTCAAGTCAGCTTACACAGGCAAAAAATCAGATGTTTTAGAAAGAAGAGTCTCTCAAAATCGGGTACATTGTCTCATTGGTAGATGAAGCTTTGAGAAAGACCGCGACTCTTGTATAAGTTTGAATTTATTTTCTGCAGAGTTGCTCCAACCTAGAAGGTTTTCCTAGCTCCACCTACTGCAAGTGCCCAAATATCTACCTGAGTGACTCCAGCATATTCTCCAAAGGCACGGGGATTTGTAAAATGTGGACTGAGATCCACAAAAGCAATGCAAATCTAAGCTTTTGACTGCCAAGAAACACAAGCTAAAACTTTACACTCCAGGCTTCCGGCACAGGCTCCCCTGCCAAAGAGGGAGCTGGCTGCATGTTAGTCTTTGCGTCGTTTCCTTTGTATCACCTCTTCTCTGGAGACTGGCTCTTTATCTTTAATCTTCCTACCCTCTGGAAAGCGTGGTTGTATGGAACATGGTTTGATCCACTTTATTAGCACCAGACACTTAAGAGTCAAAACAAGGGCAAAATTGTTGGCTAAAACCTATCTGAGGCAAGTGTTTCCCTGCTGCTCTTGCCCAGCCACGCAGAAGATGTCAGGTCAGTGGGTCTCTTCTTTCTTCTACAGCTATCAGTTGGCTGCTGTCAAGGTCAGATCTGGACATCCTTTGCAGACTAAACTGGAACAAAGTGATTGCTGCTGCATCCCTTCACTTCATGCCCTGTTTCCGATGGAGTCAGTGGCCTGCAAAGAGCCATGCTCTGCAGATGGAGGGGCAGGGGAGGAAAGCTTCCTGTGCTTTCTTGCACCAACCTGACATCTTTCATTGGGGAGCACTAGGTGAAGGATGAATGTGGTGCACATTTTCTGGCACTAGAAACAGCAAGAAGCAGAGGGTGAAAATTACTTCTCCCCTCAGAAGGTGAATGGTGGAGTAGGAAGCAACAAGTTAATGGATGGAGTTGTTTGCAAGGGTGGAGCAGATTCCATCTCCATGAATAACACTAGCTATAAGACCCACTGCATTCATTCATGGCAGCCTAATTCCCAGACAGAACTATATGGAGTTCTCCCTGATGCTGGAGACGATGGCTCCGAGAGCATTTGCATCAACTGCAGTCATCACCTGTGTCCTACCGACGCTCACAACAGCATTGCCTCAACAGACCAAGAGGAATAGCCCTCGCTCTTGTACCTTCCTTACACCAATACCTCCTGCTCCGTTCCCTTGCCATGCTCCTGTCTTCCCTGATTGCTCTGCTGTCATAACACAGTAGCAGTATCGTGGAGAACAGCCAGAGATTGCTAAACCTGTTTACACTGTGAGGAAGGGAAGAAGAAGATTGACAAAGCATGACCCTGCGATATGTGTCCTAATCACATCCAGCCTCATCCCATCCACTATGGGTAAAAAGTTCAAATCCTTTGGGCATCCCTAATGATTGCTAAGGGCTTTTTGGTCTCCTCATCAACCTGCTTCATGGAAGTTTTACCCTGAGAAGTACATCCATTGTTCCTGTCATTTTACCCCACAGTAGGGCCGTGGACAAGTGGGCTGAAATCCAGCCCTGGGAGGACAAGCCCAAGGTAGGTACAAAGTGATTTTGCCAGCAGCTGAGCTGAGGCAAAAGGGGGAGATTGAAGGCGAATGATATCTTTGGACTCTACCTTGCTCAACTCACCCATAGCAGGCATCATTAACCTCAATGTGTATTTCCCCCAAGACACAGCAAGTATTAAGACAATCCCAGTGAGTGCATGAACTCTGCAGCACTGAAAAGCACTATCAAAGCCACTCTCCATTTAAAGTAGCAGAGCTGTGGCTCTGCTGTAATGAAAACAATCTCATGCTTTGCCTTATTGCAGCAGGGAGCCAGGCTCTGGTAAGTCGTTCTGACCGGCCATAACCGCTTTAGTGATGTTTCTTTCGTCTGAGTGCTATCTTTCTGCCAATTTAGAATCCCATCTCCTCCTCACAAAGCAAACCTATAGTTATGTGAGCAGCAGCGGGAGGACAGTAGAGGGCAAGGAAAATATAGATAGGACAGGAGCATTCTTCATAGCAGTTAGAAGTAACGAGTGCAATTTCCCACATCTTAGAATTTTTTAGACCAAGGATTTAGGAAAAAGAGAATCTGTCAGACAGGAGCTCTACCCATATATCTGGAATAACACCTAAGCAGCAACAAGCCAGGCACCGCTGCTGCTCCAACAGGCAACAAAAATGACAATAATAATGTAAAAGCCTTGGGACAATCAAACAGCTCATCCCCCAGGAAGGACACTGAGCACGTATATTTTTAAATGAAGCAGTGTGTTCCTTTCTTTGTGGATTCAAAAGAAGCTTTAGACTCCTATTCCCATAGGCAAACTAGGTGTTCAGCTGCCTCTCAGTTGCGTGCAGATTGCTCTCCTGGCACACAAAGGGAAACCAGCAGCTCAAAAGCAATATGTTGTTGTGGTCTTTTATTCCCCAAAAGTACTTTTCCGAATGACAACTCCCAGTTCCACCCACCAAATGCACAGGTAAGGAGAGTGAATGGGGCAGGGGCAGGAGCAGACACCCGTAAAGTCGTTAAGTACTGCCAGCAGCCAGAGCACACTGAGCAATTAGTAAGCTCTTTCTGAAGTTTGTACCATGTCAGTGATGACAAGTTTGATGACCACAGTGCATGGCTCGGTAGCATGCTGTATGTCATGCAATGCTACTGCTGGTATTCCTATCCTAGGAGAAATGGAGCTGTAGCAAATTACAAGGCTGACACATGCAGAATCCTTTGGTTTTTAAGGTGATGCCACCTTAACCTTAGGTTACAGAATTATGGCATGTGTGTGCTGATATGTTCAGAGTCTGGCCTCAGGATGACTCCTGTTCATGGACATTTTAAAAACCATCAAGAGCTGGGTTTTCTTCCTGGCTACCAGGGCTGGAGGGAGGAAAACACAAGGACAAGGCAGAGGGCATCATGTTGGGCATAAGTGAAGTGGGCTTGTGCGGAAAGCAGTGACTTTCTTCCCCATCTCTGCTGTGCTGCAGGCTGTATTGCAGCCCACAGCTCTACCTCTACCCTCTGCGATTAGGCAAAGCAGACAGCTGCAAGAGGGTGAGCCCAAGGCTGACCTTGCTCCCCAGGGAGCATGACTGGGATGGTAAGTGGCTCTTGGTGGAAAACACCTCACCCTCTCCTCACTGGTCATTGCTGCAGCCTCGCAGTCTTACCCTCGCGCTCATCCTGCTTCACCAGAACCTGTTTTATATATTAGCATCACAGTAATACCATATCTGCTGTTAATTACAGCCCAACACCACTCACTCAGTCTGCAAACAAGGCCACCATCCAGCTATTGCTTTACATAACTGGAATGCTGGGGTTGCGAATATTTGCATAATGTTTAATTATTTAGTGAAAACATCAATTTTTCCTTCCTCTCACAAACATTTTTATGAAATGTCTCAATAATTAAACAGCACTATGTTTATTAACAGCGGGGAAGATTCATAAAAGATATTAGTCAGAAAGAAGCCAGTAACGACATCTCGCTACAGTAATCAAAACGTGACACTCCAAAGTGGGTCCCCAAGCACGGCAAACACCAGCGTGAACTCCTACGTGCAACCGAGCAGAGCATCATTAGAAGTGTGACAGTTGAGCGGCTGTGCCTCGCAGGAGTCACGGAGCCAGAATTCAATAGCTTAATTCACTCAGTAATCAATATATATAATTTTGAGAAGACCAGTTCAATTACATTGAGTCAGCTGAAGTGAGCCCTGAGTCTATGAAAGGTAAAATTTGGAATCAGTTGGAGGATGGTCAGTGTGGTGCTGCAGCCTGGGGAGGGTGATCTCAGACTCCTGCGTTAGCATGCTGCCTGTTGGAAAGCAGCAGCAGGACCTGCAGACTGGATGACAGACCCATATTTGCAGCACCCCTTATGTGGGACCTGGGAGCAGGGAGTGGTTCTGCACGAGTGTCCTCTAGGCAATTCCTCACAAGGCTGAGAAAAGGTAAAACAGGATTTAGAAAAGTAGTCACAGGCACAGCGTAAAAACATCTGCCTTGACAAGATAGGAAAGGGGGTTCTTCCTGCAGTGTTTCTGTGCTCATCACCAGCTGATATGGAAGAGGGGGTGACTCCGACCTCAGTTTTTCTGATGCATAAATAAAATCAACAAAAACCAATCGTCAGAGATTGGGCTGAAGTTGCTGAGTGTTAGGGATATCCCCAGCACCAGGCAAGACCCAGAAGTTCTCTTCAGCACCTAAAACTGACGGGCTGCCGAGGAAGAGATGGATGCTGGTTGTCACACACTGGACTCCAATCTGATTAAAACAGTTTCTGTGCCCAAGTGTAAAAGCTTCAAACTGCACTAAATTGCCTGAAGGGAAAGCAGAATTCAGGACCAGAAATCAGAGCAAACACCCATGAATCACAGAATCACAGAACATCAGGGATTGGAAGGGACATTATGGGGAAGTATGTTCTGTCCTGGGAACAAGCCTCTAAAGTAAAATAGTTAAAGAATTTGTACTTATTAGCTTACAAATGAAAGAAGTATAGAATTAAAAGGTTATTTGATTTAGGCAAGCTGGAAATCTTTTAGTCTTTTTAAAAATCTGACTCTATGCTTCAGTTGTATTTCGAGAGTGTTACACAAGAAATTAAGCTTGCGTCCCTTTGCCCTCTGTGAATCTCATCTCTTACTAACAAGGATTCAAAATTACTTCAGCCAGTTTCTGAGGCACCCGTACAGTTAAGCAGCTCGCCTCCTGTCCATCAGTTACACAAAAGCAGCCAAGGAAACCACCTCTTCTCCTCCCATGTACTTGGCATGACTTCTAAGACTCAGTCTGAGTGGTAGTGTTTAGCAGCACTGTGCCAGGGGTCCTGTTGAGCAGGAGCTGCTGAGGGTACAGCCTGCTTTGGTAGGTACAGTCCAGAAGCTGCTTGTGCAATGGGATAAAGCCAATGAGGAAACCAACACAACTGTGCCTGTTTGAATAACCACTTCTCTGCTTTCCTCACATGAAAACAGGCGCCCATATGCAGGGTCTGACAGCAAACACTGCCCTTCTTCCAAAGCCAAAGTAAAACCCTCCTTCCCGTCCTGTTTTAGGGAAGTAGGTCACAGTAAAATCTGCCTGTCCATGATCACAAGGTATATATATATATCCTCATATTAATCGGGGAAATTGTGGCATGAAAAGGCAATTCAAAAGGTCAGTGTCTCTCTGGAGAGCAGCTGACATCCACCATCGGAAGTGCCTTGCAACCTGTTGCCTGAGGCTCCTTGTGCCCAGCTCCCTACTGATGGGCTGAGCTCAGTAGCTAGACCTGACGTGGAAGCAACACAGCCACCCTTCATAGGCCATCAGCCTGCTGCAGGCTGCTTCAGCGCACCCGGAAAACAAACAGAAGATCATAGAGGAGAAAGCAGCAAAGAAACCGAGAAGCAGGAGTTCCCTGCTGAGCAGGAAAGGTTGCCTCTGCTGCCTCTAGCTCCAGCTTTGCATTGCTTTTCTTCCTTCCTGGATTGAAAGAACACAGTACACGGATGGTGCCCACCAAATTCCCATGCCACACCACAGCCCGCACAGCACATCTACTCTGCGGCGAGCGCCTGTCGGTCAATGTGAATTTCTGCTTGCCTCGTGCTCCTATGCCGGCTCTATGCTGTGGCCTGATAACACATGGTCCAGCATTTCACCTGCCAGCTGGAGTTCATGGGGCTTCACATGGTATACGGTTAGCAGCACGTTGGCCCTTGTGTTTCCCAGCGGGTCCTGTGAGTGCTGGAGCTGATTTACTGCGCTGTTGAACCACCACATAGCCCAGAGCCTTAGAAGAGCCTATGGGCAAGCTTTGCACTGCCACGAGGCTGGGTGTGGAGAGTGACTTGTGCCACGGCACCTTTTTTCGTGGTTCAAAATAAAGGCTTGAACCAAACAAAAAACTTCATTAAGCAAAAAGCAATCCCCTTTGCATACCTGAGGTGAGTGCTGCAGGAAGAGGCAAAAGAGTTCAAAGAAGTCAACTCCTTGTTAAAGGAGTGGCCAGATGGGGAAGATGATGTCTGCTCTGTCTGGACAGGCTCAGGACCTTATTCTTCTGCCTTGTCTGCAGGCAGCTTGCCCATCAAATTATCTCCAGTGCTGAGTGCAGAAAGGACGAGCCAACAACTTATTAAGGAGTCTCTGTTATTTCTGCTGAGAAAGGTGGCTTTTATTTTCCTGAAGGGTTATTAACTGAATTATCCCATTGTCTTAGCTCTGTGTGTTTTTCTTTGCTCTTTCCAGACAGTTCTTCAACGTAGGCAATGGTTTGCAGGTGTCTACTAATGGTCTTGCTAAATTCATGATGGGGGAAGAAATATCAGTGAATGGAAATAGGATTTCTTTGGGAAGACAAAATCACCAGAGCATGGTGTGAGGCAAACCTGACTCCCAGTTCACGGACTTCCAGTTTCTGTTATGGTGGTGTAATCTTTACAGCACCTTAAATACCCCTGTGACTGGAGACTGGAGCCTAGAGACAAGTAAATACCCTCAGTTCTTCTCGTCACAGTCTGATACTAACTGCTGGCTGGGAAGGGCAGCATGAGCGGTGGCTGCCAATAGGAGGGTCTTGCTGCATTCATCTTCATCCTCCTCTCCATCGCTGATGAGGTTGTGATTTTCCACAGTCTGCCCCAAGAGCAGCAGAGGTGGTCTGGTTGCTTTGTCATCCTGAAGCTGTTGGCCTAGGTCACAAGTGACAGTGTAGAAGCCATGCACTGGTGATCATCACAGGACCCACTGATGCAAAGTGCCATTTCCCAGTAGACAGTGAACAGGGATTTCTTTTTCCTCTATTAATGAAAATGTTTCTCAGGCAGAGCTGACTTTCAAAGGCAGGGTAGAAAAACTTCCTAAACTTTAGGAATCAAACTATACTTGGAAAAAATGGAAGTACTTGCCACAGTGAGTAGTGACACCACAGTACCTGGCTCACCATCCATGAATAAGCTTTGGTGGAATTATGAAGCTGCAACATAGATCATTTCATATGCTAATAACTAAATCAACAAAGCAAACAGAAATGAACAATGAAAGTATTCAATGTGAAGGTGTGTGAGATGGCAGGAAGGAAAATTGTGCTCTTATCACTGTGCTTCAGTAAAGTCCTAGCTGCATTCCAAACAGTTCTCAAGAGAGCAATCTGGGATCCTGGAGAGGGAGACTGTTCAACGTTTTCCCACATGACCTCCAGTTAAGTTGTCTTAGGTTAGCTAGAGAGGGTTTCTTCTGGGAACACAGCCAGCATACAGAGAGAATTAGAATCTGCAGCAAAGGTGCTGCAAGATACTGCAACAGAGGAAGATCTGAATGGACTATGAATACGTGTCATATCAGTCTCCAGCTTCAAACTGTAGCACAGAATCATAGAATCATTTAAGGACTGGAACGGACCTCGAAAGATCATCCAGTCCAATCCCCCCGCCACAGCAGGATCACCTAGACCAAGTCACATAGGAACATATCCAGACTGGTTTTAAACATTTCCAGAGAAGGAGACTCCACAACTCCCCTGGGCAGCCCCTTCCAGTGCTCTGTCACCCTCACTGTGAAGACACTCTTTCTGATATTTATACAGAACCTCCTATGTTCCAGCTTGCACCCATTGCCCCTTGTCCTATCACCAGATGCAGAGAATTATCTGGGAGTAACAAGTCATAAAATTCTTCATGTTATTTTGTGAAGTCAGACAATAAAAGATCCCACACTGTAATAACTCAGCGATTCCTGTTGCTCATTGAGCACCTTAGCGAACATCAGGAGTGTGCGAGGCTGGGACTTGTGCCCATTTGGAACTGAAATGCCTTTTCCTAGAAGAGTTAATCCCATGCAGCCACTCTGTGCTGGATCATACAGGGTTGTGTTCCCCCCTGGGGTTTTATGAGACATATGGCACTGCCCAGTCTTCACAAATAGCACTTTCTTTTTTCTCTCTATATAGTACGAACTTATCTTCTAAGCACAAACACAAAATCCTGTAATTAAACCTTTGTTACCCACAGCAGAGTGTTCATCACATACACAAAGCTAACGTTTTGGCAAGTTTATTATGCTCCGTGAGACTTAGAGGGAATTAACAGCACTGCAAAATTACAGCAAGCTGCTTGCTACAGTGCTGCTGGATATTTTCGCTGGCAACGAGAGTTTGTACTTCTCTTCACCTTGAAAAATAATGCAACAGACTTAGCAAATGTTTTTAGAGTTCGAGGCAACGCAGCGCAAAGCACCCTAACGAAGGAAAGGCCAGAGGGATGTTTTGACCTTATAAAATTGATTACACTTTGCTCTATATTAATAATCATCTATTATTTTCTACTTAAAATTACTAAGTATTAGGAGGTAGCTGACTAGGATAATCCAATTAGTAAACTGTGTAAATCACCAGATCTGGAGTTTCTGCACTGAAAGAGGCCTTGATATGTGATTTCATTTGCATTGTACAGTCGGTCCTTCACTGCTGGGAGGGACAACTGCTTGCAGACCGTCACCTTGGTCACGAAATGGAAAGCCAAAGATCATAGAATCATAGAATCATCAGGGATTGGAAGGGACCTCGACAGATCATCTAGTCCAATCCCCCTGCCACAGCAGGATCACCCAAACCAAGTCACCCAGGAACACATCCATAAAGATGTCTCTTGCAGCACTTCTGGGAGAGCAAGGCTATTTTTTCAGTCCATTTAGTTGCTCTTCCTTGACTGTAATTCAAACTATGTTAGTTTATGTGCATGAGTCACAAACAAAGGTTGGACTTCTACTTTTTAGTTCCCTGTTAGGTGTTAGACACCAACAATATATTGCAGCTGCCCGAGAGAAAAGGATCAGCCTAAGTCACACTGCTTCTGAGCTGGAAAAGTACGATGATGTCCTTAGGAAAGCTGATCAGATCTGAAAGGCTTTTTAATGGCTTTGAGCGTGAAACACAAGTTGTTGCTCATGCACAGAAGAAAAAGGTACTTGTACTTATATTTTTGCATTGCTGCAAGTAATCCATTTGACACATGGGCTCTAAAACCATGTTCTGCCAATCTTTTGACAAGACAGCTTGTCATTTGACACGATCTCCTTGCATGACCTTTTGACTTAGAATGAAGAAACCTGGGTACAGATCATTTGTCAGAGAAAGTAAAAAATCCCCCAGCCATCAAATCAGAAGTCCATGTAGCCAAGTGTCTTCTTTTGCACAAAGACCAGAGCACTGGCAGTGGCAGGAGCATATGAATAAGGCAAGTCCACCCAAAGCCTCTTGCAGCAGAAACCCTAAGACAACAATACCTAGGCCAGTGGCAAAACACAGGCTGATGTCCACCCTACACTTCTTACCTCAGCATGCTCTCAAATTCAGATCCCAAACGCCACATGAGAAGTGGGGCTGTGCTCTGTGAAGAGCTAGTTGCTCCCTCATCTCCTCTTCTTGACCCATCTGCAAGCACTGGTGACATGGAGCTTGTTCTCTTTGAGATTGTGCAGGTCTTGCCATGATAACTCCACCACTCATCTCCATTATTTCTGAGCATCTGTGAAAACAGGAAATAGTCTGAGAGGTCTGTACTCTTATTCATACAGCTGCACAGGTCATTTCAGTCATTTTAAAGTGTCAGACTGATAAACAGGTGAAATGGCTCAAACGATTGTGAGCAGATAGAAGATAGATTGTGAGCAGGAAGAGTGTGGAGGGCTGTACCTTGCATCTGGAGAAGGGATAAGCGTTCTGCAGTGAGAACAGAGCAAGTAGTCCCTGAGTCACCACCATTTTATCTGCTGAAGTATGCTTATGTGGTGAGAACACGACCAACTGCTGCCTCTCAAGGATATAGCAGAGGACTCACTTGAAACTGTTTCATCTAAGTCCCCAAAAATGAAGCCCATCATTATCACTGAGGGTGAAGAAAACGTCCCTCACACCAGGGGATAAAAGGGGGACCTGAAAAGAGGGGGCACGGCCAATCACCAACCCCCAATCCATGGACTACACCAAGAAACTCACCAAGAAGACAGCCGGAGACACCAAAAATTTGTAGGTGGCCAAACTGTGCCAGACACCACGCAGTCCAGAGTGGTGACTGAACCTTTTATTCATTTTCTCTTCTCCCTTTCCTCTTTTCTACTCTTTGAGGCCAGCATCTATTACCTTTAGTAAACTTGACTTTAATGAGGACCAGTGGTGTTGAGACTCCTTAATTGGACCCAGGCAAATCCACAAACACGAGTCACTCCCTTTTCCTTCTCTGATCAATTGGGACGTGACAAAGAGTGAGAGAACTGTAAGGAGACAGACTGCACCTGTAAAACACGGGGCTCTTTGCATGGCATAGCAATAATTAAAAAACATAGATTTGGTCTTTTAAAATTACATTCTATTCCTTTAATGTACAAACTGGGTTTTTCCAAGATTGCTGCAAAAATGTAATAGCAGGTCTTAAAGCTACGCTTTCTGCTACCCAGCTGTCTGCTACAGAAAGGGTGCCTTGGAGAGAGGAAGGTGGGTTTTGTTGTATCTGAAAAATGTAAGTGTCTAGTGTAGGTCCTAGAGTATGATTTGAATAGTGAAGAAAATAATGACTTGAGATGAAGGACTGTGCATGATTGCTCATGGGAGAGCGACGTGAACATCATTTGCTCACCAACCTTCGGGCAATCGAGCCCAAGGTTGCATGTGCTGTAATTAAGTTTCTATTTCTGTTGTTTAGCAGAGAGCTGCCTTACCACTTCTTCTGGTTTCGGCGGGGATATCCACACTGCCTTGTGCCACCTGCATGGAGGAGAAAACTCTGCATAGCCAGCAGAAATCCATTTGCATCAGGCCACTGACAGCTGCTGTGATGGGCTGGAGCATGTCTGTGCCGGAGCTGCATCGGGCCTTCAGCAGCCACACAGGCTGCTATCAGTAGCCATGCAGGCTGACTGGATTTATGCAAAGGCTGTGACAAACAGAAAACTTGATTTTCCCCCTCCTATTTTTACATCTTGCATTAAACAACCTGTCTGAAAACTGTTATCAGTGTCTTGGATGTTCACATATTGCAATGCCCTGTTTCATTATTCATGAAAACATTGCATAGCGATTACTGAGCGAGCTCCCCATCTCTTTACAGAAGACAAGATTGCAAAGGCATAAACGCAGATGTTAGGAAGTTTTCCAAAAAGAATGTTAACACACCAAGAAAAGTTATATTAAAAATATAAATAAAACCAGAGACTGCAGTGCTAAAGTGGTTCTTCACACACACAAACATCCGCGAGGTGAAACACTTGCCTTAGCAGTGGGGCATTCAGTTTCAAAGAGGTTCTCTAATGGGATTTGTCATTTCCTTCTTTAACTCACAGGGAGGTCTTAAAATATATTCAGAGTGATTTCAGTCAATCAACAGCGATGAATTCTCTTGTCAATCTTGTTAAGTAGGTGAAGGTGAAGCGTCTAGATGATTTCATGAGTAAGAATCCCAAACTGGTGGGGAGAGATGGAGGCTGATGAGCCCGAGAATGTTACTGATGGATAGCGAAAGGGAAAGGGGAAGGGAACAGAGGTGCTAGACGTTACTGGTTTTTTGATGAGAATCATTAAGATTATGTGAGGGATGATGCTGCAATGAAGTTCACAGCCTTCCCCAGCATTTCAGTTTGAGTTTCATTTAAGTTTCTAGCTCCAGGCTTTTCAGTTCTTATTCTTAAACTAAATTCCTATTGTCCGTTGCTACTAATGCTAATGCTGTCCTCCTAACTGAGAATGGTGGTTTCATATAAAGGCAATCCAGTTGCAGCCAGATAAATTCAGGTAGGAAAGTAACTGTGACTGCACAGATGGGCTTCCAACCGCAGTTCAGTTTCCTTACCCCTCGCTTGCTTGCAGACCTTGCAAAGGTGGCTCACAGAAGGAACTGAGAAAGTTTAACTTGTGGTCACACAGAAATGTGTGTGTTTGTGCCTCACGAAATGTAACCTAAGCCCAGAACCTGGACCACTCGGCTCTGCTCAGCAAACAGAGGGCTCAAGCTGGGGTGTTCGCTAGCAGCTATTGATGAAGGCTTCCAGGGCCAGACTGCTTTAACAGAAAGAGTGTTGGGCAATTCCAGTGAAGCCTATCAACAGAATCAGGATGTTAGTGCACAGTTCATACATGGAAACAGAGAAAACCATGACAAACAGAAGTTTTAGCAGCAACACAAGTTTAGGAAAGTTCCTGTTTCGGATACAAATGCCATTAAAAGCAGAAAATATAGCAAACGCGTGAGGCAAAGGTTTTATTTTCCAAAGTGTAAGTGTGTCCTCAGCATAATTGAAGTCATCCATTGCCATTGCAATCCTGATTGCTACAAGTTGAAGGTAAACTTTTTGACTGCACCTATTGCACACTTTTCTCCACAGCTGTATAATAAAACCCTTCTCCTCTATCAAGAGATTCTTCACTCTGATTAGCTCATCTGCACAAGTTCAGTTAAGTAGTTGACTTAATTGTGGAATACGCTATTGGTTCACATCATTCTATTTTATAATCCGTGGCATATCGCTCCAAGCTTGTGCTTTCTTTTTGGCCAGTTCCATCCATGATGGCTGATCTGGAGCAGCATTACTGGCTTTCTTCAAGTGGCTTATTTCCTCTTTATCTACCAGTCCTGGTGACAAATCTGCTGTGAATAAAGCACATGGACATGTTACACCTGCTTGCTGTGCAGCTGCACATCACAGAATCACAGAACATTAGGGATTGGAAGGGACCTCAAAAGATCATCTAGTCCAATCCCCCTGCCGGAGCAGGATCACCTAGACCAAGTTGCACAGGAACACGTCCAGGAGGGTTTTAAATGTTTCCAGACAAGGAGACTCCACAACACCCCTGGGCAGCCCCTTCCAGTGCTCTGTTACCCTCATGTCATCCTTCTCATATTGATGTGGACCCTCCTGTGTTCCAGCTTACACCCATTGCCCCATGTCCTATCACTAGATGACATTGAGAAGAACCTGGCTTCATCTTCCTGACACCCACCCTTCACATACTTACAAACATTAATGAGGTCACCCTTCCATCTCCTCCAAGCTAAAGAGACCCAGTTCCCTCAGCCTTTCCTCATCAAGGAGATGTTCCACTCCATCATCCTTGTGGCTCTGCGCTGGACTCCCTCCAGCAGCTCTGTGTCCTTCTTGAACTGAGGGGCCCAGAACTGGACACAACACTCCAGATGTGGTCT
>JAOXOE010000001.1:81627152-81650696 GCA_028565055.1 Phoeniculus purpureus
GAATCATTCAGGTTGGAAAAGACCCTTGGGATCATCAAGTCCAACCATCAACCCTACTCTACAAGTTCACCCCTAAAGCAGATCCCCCAACACTACATCTAACTATTGCTTGTTACTTGGGAGAAGAGACCCACTTCTCTATAGTCTCCTCTCAGGTAGCTGTAGAGAGTGATAAGGTCTACCTTCAGCTTCCTTTTCTCCGGAAGTTCCCTCGGCCACTCTTTATAGCACTTGTTCTGTAGACCTTTCACTACCTGCATTGCCCTTCTTTGGACATCCTCCAGCACGTCAGTGGGAGGCCCAAAACTGAACCCAGTACTTGACATATGGCCTCTCTAGTGCTGAGAACAGGGCTCTAGACAATCAAAACACTCCCTACCATACAGGGCTACCCCACTGTCTCTCCTTCCTCACCTATGCCTTCTGAGGAGTTTATATTGTCTACTGCAGCACTCTGTCTCTTATGCCTGCAAGGGCTACAAAGAGCGGTTGTGCTTTACATACATCTGGGGTGGGGTAGGGGGAACATCAGAGGCAGAATATGAGGGCCTTTTGAAAGTCCTACCTCTAGCGGCAAGCAAAGCTAACTTGTGGCTTCCCTGCATATTTTAAATGCAAATATACTCCAAAGTATCCAAAGAATTTTACACTGAGAGATTACACCCTCTGTGTACAACAGCATCGTTGTTTTATACAACTGCTCATGCATGCATATTTAATTCCACACCGTTGTATCTTCGCTCGTTTATAAAACAAGGGTTATTTTAAGAAGGGCTCTGCAAACGCACAGGGCATTTAGCATATCCTGCCCTACATACTTCCCTTTGTTTATTAAAGCACGACGTGCATTTGTGTCAGTGTACACACCCAATTCCTTAACTCCAGGCACAGCCATTCTCAGATTGGCTAAGTATTTCTGACATTTCCCTCTTCTCTACGCTGGTCTGTCAGGTATCTACTCTTGATTGGATCTATACCACTGGTGCCAGGAGAGTCCTTCTTTTACACGGGAGACTGCTGTGTTTGCATCAAAGTCTGTTTCCCTGCTGGAAACCAGCCATACTGCAAAATAGCCTGACACAACTGAAAAAGGAACTTCTTTTCAAAAAAAAGAAGAGACAGATTTCTTTTCAGCTGTAGCCACGATGGCACTAAAGCCATGTCTCTTTTATGTACAGAGAAACAGTTTTCCTGTCATTCCAGAGCCTGTTTTTGCCAGACAATACAGACCAATTTCATCCATCGTTATGTTCACCATCCCTTCCCGAGCTCCTTTCCTCTGTTAGAGCACGTCTGCCAGCTACAGCTCCTCAGATGCTGATTTCTATTATATCCTAATCTGCACATTCACAGGGGTACCTACGGCTTATAGTTTTGCTCTTGTAATAATAACCTGTTAGCAGGTGTTAATTGTTTCTGCCCTTTGCAAGATTTACAGCAAAGTGTATTGACCCCAAACAACACAGTTTCACCTTTTAATTCTTGTAAAGACCTGTGCATTTATCTCCAGAAGCTTAAAAATTACTCCTCCTGGGGTGACTAATTTCACACAGACATTAAAGAGCCACCTTGCAGCCCAACAGAAGCCAAGCAATCCCCTGCCAGCTCTCCAGAAAACTCTGACGAGCTTTTGTAATGGCAGCGTTCCCACCAGACCTCCAGTTGCCTTTCATACCACGAATGCTCAAAAGCTAGAAATTGAACAGAATGAACCAAACTGCTCCTTCTCACCCCGTGACCCAGCAAACTGGCTTTTTACAGATGAGTGCACTTGAGAACTGTACCCCCTTGCATCACCATTTCACAGCTTATCTTCTTGTTCAGCACACGGATTTCCTAACACACAACATGAAGAAACTCCCTGACAGCATAAAGAGTCTCCTGATGGTGACCACAGCTCTATGAAAGGACAAGCCACGTGATCCACAAAGGGCTGTCCTGATCATGCTTGCCAGATTGCTCTTGATTGAGGTTGCAGCAACATGCTCCCATCTCAGTGGGCTCAGGCAAACACTTAAAGGAGCTTAAAGTGATGTTTGGGCAGGGGTATTGCCCTCACTGTGTCCCATGGTTCTTCTATGCCTCATGGAGGGGCATCATTTCTGGGGTCACTGTGCAAACCCCCTACCAAGACTGGTGTGGTGCCAGGGCAATCAGAGGAGGTGGGCAAACCTCATTCACCTGTGGCTTCTGTAAACTCCCTCAGGCTTATGTGGTAACATAGCACAAGTTGGTGCTAGGGCAGATGTCTAAGGAAAAAGATCTGCAGTGGGGTAGGAAGGACCTCAGATCAGTTTGTAGCAGTCTGCTTTGTGTTTAGAATTAAACTTTTCCTGAGACCTGGCATGCCCACATATCAGAACTCACTACCCAGTGACTCAAATACATGGAACACCATTGCAGCTTTGCTTTAGGTGATACAATAAGATCAGAGGGGCAGTAGGTAAGGAAGAAGACTAATCACCATTGCAGACCAACCTGAACAAAACCCCAGGCCATACAGATTTGAGTAATAATGTCAGATGGACAGGAACATGTCCAAAACAGAACTCCTTGACTTGTAGCCCCAGGTTCTAATTCGAAGTGTGCACACTTCTGTCGAGGTGGACTGGGCTATGGATCTAAACTGCAGGCCCTGTTTTGCAGAAGACAGTCCTGAGCCTGACAAGAGGAGTCCCTTTCATCCTAGAGCTGAAGAGCCTGAGGAGAAATATGCTGCCAGTTTCCATTTTTTCCCCTTCTCTTTCCTTCAGCACTCCCACCCCACTCCTACTGCAGGCACTCTGGAACTCAGCAAAAAGGATGTGAAGAAAGGCTCCTTCTGGTTCTCTGCCTGCTGCCTCCCTCCTCTGCCAGATCAGCCATACCATACCAGGTCTCCTCCTCACTTGTTGTTCCAGGTCTGACCCTCTCCAACATCTCAGTCAATCAAGGATTTGAGTGCCATTACAAATAATCAACTCAGGACAGAGCAGAAGGGAAAATACATTTAAAGGGAGGGTTGGGATTATAGAAAGGGAGAATGCCTTGCCCATGGGGCGCAGGAGGCTCTATCTGAACAGCTGTGAGAGCTTTGAAGGCTGTGGAGGTAATGAATCTCCTCCTTTATGGCCACAGGAAGGCCAGAATGCTGCAAACGTGGCCAGAGCCCTGTAAAAAAAATCTGTGATGATACAGAAGATGACAATTGGAATCTGCTGTTAGTCAGGGTGTCAGCAGGTTTCCTTTGGGGCCAGGAAAAGGCTTTTGTCACCCTACAGGACAAGTAAACTGCTGTGCCCTCAGGTCTTCTTTTGGATGGTGTTCACCCACCTTGAAGCTCACAGTCTGACCCTAACTGAAGAAGAGCAACCATGAGAGGGGAGCTCTGCAATGGCATAAAGAAATCTCTTCATTTGTTTGGCCAGCATCTCCTTTTTTACATCCTTAACATCAAACTCATGACCAGACAGACTTTGGGCAGGAGCGAAGTTTCTCCCACCTATCAGAAGACCTAAAGATTCTTTTTCCCTTTCGCATGTTCTCTGAAGCGAAGATCAGAGATCTCCTCCTAGAATGGCTTGAGCATACTTCACCTAACTTGTTTACTGTCACTGCAAAGTCCTCAGAGAGCGGTGCCACTTCCAGCCCTTTCTGCTCTCTGCCCCTAGCATGCCATGTATTAGCCTCCAGAGGACTGCTTTTTTTAACTCTAACCCAATTATATAAGACAAACAAGGTGAAATTTAACACTCTGCAGTAGACACAATCTTACAGTCTCTGCTGGCTCCAAACTCCAGGAAGCTGCAGGGTAGTTAATGTTTGTTTTATGAAATGAGTAATGATATAGATGGATAAATGAATAAGCAAAGCTCACAGGAGACAATAAATAAATGGTGTGTTGAGTATGCCAGGCAGTTACTTGTATTTCCGCCTCAATGCCATGGTGAAAAAGAAGGTCTAGAGGTCTGAGTCACTTATCCCACGCAGGGCACTGCGCTCAGTATGTTCTGGCTTTCGAATTGCCATACAGCAGCTCTAGCTGGGGACACTTAGCGGCCTGATATTTCTGTTTCATGGTACTTGCTAATGCACTTTATTTTTTGAGTGTCACTTTGAACATCCGTTAAACAATGCCCTGAACCACAAAGCTCACAAGCCAAAATATCTTATTCTGACTGATGCTTCTTCCCTGCTGTCCTACTGATAATCTTTTCAGCAAGGGAGAATCAGGGAGCAGCAGCAGGCAGAGCCATCAGCTTGCACTCACCAGTGTTGTGATTGACACAACAGGGCTGCCTCATGCTCTTCTACAAACAAGGTCTTTCCTCGTGAGCTAATGTGCCATTATAAAGAATGAGGAGCCTTACCAGGTGCTTTACAAGGACTTGACTTTTTCTCCAATTCTCTGCCTTCATTTTTGAATTCAGGAGAGTGAATGGCTTTGTCCTGCTTCTCCTTGTTTGCAGTAGTATTTGGAACAGTTGTGTTTTGCAAGGCTGGCTTTTTAGGCAATGCAGGTTTGCTACTGAGCTGTTCAGAGGACTTTGCTTTGGGTTTGATCTTTTCATTTAAAGAATCACCAATATTTGTATTGGCTGGTTTTCTGATCTGTGCCTTATCACTTCTTAGAAAAGAAGCCAATCTCTCATTTTCTACATTAAACTCTGCACTGTATCTTTTAGTCCCTTTTGATTCTGGTGATGAGTTTTCTCTATATTTCAAGGACAGTGAGGTGGATCTAAGTTTCACTTGAAAAGGACTTTTATCTTCACAGCTTGGCTGGTTCTGAGATACCACCGAAGAACCACTTGGCACCAGGACTGCACTGACAGCCGGTGAAATGCAGCCAGCCAAAATTTCTGTTAGTTGGCCTGGGTTCTCAGAGTTGGACTCTGGCAGCAGTGTCTGCTTCTTGTTGCTGCTTTTTTCCTCTTCCAGATCTGATTCCTTCTCTGAGTTGTCTTTCCATTTCTCATTTCCCACAGAGCCCTTTGCTTGGGACAGGAAGATTTCAGTATTTAATGGGCTTTCCAGTTCTGATCTTTCTGGGAAATGTAGGCTTCTGGTTCTTGGTCTCTCTCGTGCAGAGGAGACAGAAAACTTTCTCAGGGCACTGAGATCATTTGATGCTTTTTCAGCTTTCTTCCCCAAAAGTTCCATCTTGTGGACCAGTGACTGACTGTTCCCTTTACCAGAAGCAGCTGCCTCTGGTACTGTCTTTGTTTTCTCTAGAGAGCAGGAAGCATACGATCCCATCCGCACTGAGGAAGCAGGATATGAAACGTGGCACAAGTCTGTGGTCTGGAAAGAACCTATGGAAAACTGCTTGCTGGACTCTGATAATAGAGCAACTTCTTTCTCTGCCTCTTTATTACAGGGCATTTCCACAGGTATCTGATCATCCTGCTGTATATTTTCTTCTGACCCTTCCAAGCAAACAATATTATTCTTACTAATTGAAATATCTTCTTTGGATGGTACTTTATTTACTGAAAACACAGCAGAAAGCTCCTTTTTTTCTGGATTCGAAGCACCAGTTGACATACTGCTCACATCCCCAGTCACGTTCCTCAGTGTTCCTGAGGAATCTCCTCGCTTTTGTACTTCTCTGTCTGGACTTGAGTAAGAAGCAGTTGTGGAGTCTCTGCCTTCAAGCAGCAGTGAGGAATCAGACTTCACACATGTTGTTTCCAGTGCTGGTTGGCAGCCCTCTGGTTCATTCTCTGGTAGCAGGACTTCCTGTACAACAGTAGGCTCAGAAGTAGGTTGAGTCATTGCTGATCTCAAAGCAGGAGGAAGGTCCTCAGGCATTCTGGACTTCAGCCAGGAAGCCACATCCTGTGCTGCAGCTGTGCTACATGGCAGTTCTTGATTGCTGGGTTTGAATACAGCATCTGGGAAGTCTGTCTGCATCTCCTTTTCATCATCCTCTTCTTCTTCTGGGGTACAGCTCAAATCAGTCAGAGATTCAGACTGGGTCCTCTGCAAGAAAGAAATTCAGAAAGCTCCATCACCATACACAGCTTTACTTTTTTTTCTTATTCATCATTGCATTTACAACAAAGATCTTACAGACGAAGGCAATACTTGCCTCTAAGGCTGAGCTAGCTGTTTTCTTAACCTACATACTGGATGTGTTTTAGCTAAGCAGATCCTGGAATGAAGTATTTAACCAATACAAAAGCAATCAGTCATACTTCCTTCTGCACAACTAGTGCATTCATGTCTTTGTAGATGGAAAGTTCATCAAAACAATGGCCATTGGACTGCCCTTGGCACTTGATTGCTTTTGGGCAAAAAGCAGCACTTGAAAGAGGAAAATCTGTCCCTTTGTATTTTGTGGCTGCATTAAAAATAAAGCAACCCATTCTTGTGTGATTCTGAAGGGGGAGGGTTCGCAGAAAGAAGAGCAAAAACCTAACAAGCCCATCTGGTTATGACACTCTAGCCCAGCTGAGCATCTACCCCCCGCCATAGAAGTCTTCCAATACCATGCCATACCGCACTACAGCCTCGCCTCCTTTGTGTAAATGTCTTCTTTTTCTTTCACCAGACTATTTGATAGAAAACTTTAAAATGCATATGTTGTAGCCTGTGACACCATTAAGCTGCAGGTAAGTACTGACTAAATGTACAGGATTATTTGAAAGCACACCATTAAGCCGATGAATATGCCTTTTCATACGGAGCCTGCAGCAGCTCACAGACTCACTGTGGTTTGTGGGGCAAATATATACTTTGGATGTAGGCCCTGTTTCTAAGAACACTAAACTCTTGCTCTGAAAATGCTTCTAGGGTTCTTCCAGCTTCTTGTTTTGCAAGTGCAACTGCAAAGACAGGGCTGCAATGCCACTTGCGTTCATAATCCATGTCCCCGAGAGCATAAAAGTAGAAGACACCAGTGAGCCAGAAGCAAGGTGCACAGGCAGAAAACCATTAAAAATTATATTATTGAGAGGTGTGAACACTCCCCATGGAAAACCGGGAGGGTTCAGGTATCTGGTAGTTTACAGGCAGACTGGACAAAACATTTGTATTTTGGTAGCAATTTTACAATGGAAGAGGAGATTTGATCAGTGAGTTATTCACAGGATCACAGAACATTAGGGATTTGAAGAGACCTTGAAAGATCATCTAGTCCTGCTTAGCATGCTTTTCTAAATAACTGGCCTCATCATTGTATTGCTCACTCACAGTGGTGCTCTACCAAGCCCAAACATCACTCCCAGAATTTGGGAAATACAAAATATCTGCTAAGTAATATTTAGAGGCAGAGGAAACAATATTCCTGGTGTTAAGCAAGCCAATTAAATGCTGCAAACTCTAGTTCTAAAAAGGAAAGAGAGTGAAGAAAAATTAAGCTAGGCTTTTCATAAGATATGACAAAAAAAATCTGATAAAAATGTTTTAAAGAGATTATTTAAAAATATATAAACTGTAATATATAAAAATATATAAAAATAAATATAAATATATATTTATATATATGTATTTATAATATATATTTAAAAATATAAAATATATTATTTAAAATATATAAACCTCATTTTTTTTTAATAATTTCTTTGAATAGCATATAAGTTGTTTTTTTAATTCTTTCCTGTGGGCAC
The DNA here is from genome assembly GCA_028565055.1 of Phoeniculus purpureus. Lineage (NCBI taxonomy): Eukaryota > Metazoa > Chordata > Aves > Bucerotiformes > Phoeniculidae > Phoeniculus > Phoeniculus purpureus. Next base: position 81,634,745 of record JAOXOE010000001.1, read on the forward strand.
TTGTTTAAAATCTTCATAGTGTACATAAAGGGATGATAAGTTTTGGGGTTCGGACAGGGCTGAGTTCAAACAGTCCTAATGTACAGAATTTGGCTTCATTTAATAGTTCACAACTGATTCACAGAATCACAGAACATTAGTGATTGGAAGAGACCTGAAAAGATAATCTAGTCCAATCCCCCTGCCACAGCAGGATCACCTAGACCAAGTCACACAGTATCACAGACATCAGGTCAGCCTGAAGAGGCTGAGAGTTTGTAATTCACACAGGAACACATCCAGGTGGGTTTTAAATGTCTCCAGAGAAGGAGACTCCACAACTCCCCTGGGCAGCCCCTTCCAGTTCTCCAACACCCTCACTGTGAAGAAGTTCCTTCTGATTTTTATATGGAACCTCCTATGTTCCAGCTCACACCGATTGCCCCTCATCCTATCACTAGATGACATTGAGAAAAGCCTGGCTCCATCCTCCTGACACCCACCCTTCAAATATTTATAGATGGATAACGGAACTTGGAGGGTCATGAGGAGCACCAGTACATGAAGGATCCTTGTATCTGTCACCGTCTGATGCTTGCTGGAGGCGCGTGTGGGGTTTAATGGGACATGGCTGTGTAGAGCAGACTTCGTGGGCTCCTCTGTCAATGCCACGGATCTGGATGCTGCTTGGGAGCTGCTGCCTTCAAGCTTTGCTGCTCTATTTACACAGGACAGAAATGAATTGTAGACACAGCGGATGACTAAACAGATCGTTGTTACCGCGTTGTTAATTACCTTCATCCCAGCACCGCTCTGGATGATGCTCTGAGGCAGAACAGTGACCTGTGTGCACCAAGACTACGTCGTCAATCCCGAGCTGTCAGTGGGAGAATTATGAGAGGCGCTGGAACTGGTAAATCACTGGTGACTGTTCTGGTTTGGTGTGAGAAGGTGCATCTCCATAGAAGAAATTGGCCTCGTGACCCTGTTGGCTCGTGTTTGCCAACTGTATTGGACTGACTCTCATATGTAATGTCGTGCTGCGGAGATGGGGTAGGAATGGCTGAGCTGATTGCACCCCAGGACAAGAAGTCCATTGAAATTCAGTGGGGATGAAGACGTTGTTAAAAAAGTGTTACCATAGAACTGTCAAGGTTGGAAAAGACCTTCAAGATCATCAGTCCAACCATCCGCTCTACAACCCCCAACCACTAGCCCATCTCCTCAAACACCCTGGCTGCCCGGTTGTTGAACCCCTCCAGGGATGGTGCCTCTACCCCCTCCCTGGACAGCCTGTTCCAAGGCCTCCCCACTCTTTCTGAGAAGTTTTTCCTGAGATCCAACCTGAACCTCCCCCTGGCACAACCTGACCCCATTTCCTCTGGTCTTGTCGCCAGTCTCTAGAGAGAAGAAGCCAACCCCCACCTCACTGCAACGTCCCTTCAGATAGTTGTAGAGAGCAGTGAGGTCTCTCCTCAGCCTCCTCTTCTCCAGGCTGAACAACTCCAGCTCCCTCAGCCTCTCCCCATCAGCCCTGTTCTCCATTTACTCCATCTTCTCTAAATGTTTTTCTAAACACTGATGTTTTCTTTAAGAGCTGTCTCAAAACTTCAGGCGTAAAAGGGCAGCATCTCTTGGTGAGCCCAGCACTGCACTGGGAGGGCTGGGCTGTGTTTTGGGTTCCCATCCTGACTTTGAACCCTTTGGGCTTGTCTTGGTTGGGATGGCAGGGGCACAGTGTTGGGTGTTTGGGACAAGGATTTTACCTGGAGCTTTAAGGATTTCATTGGAAGTGCTGCTGCGGTTCAAACCGCAGGGGTGGACTGGGTGAACTCGTAAGGTTGGATTCGATCCCAAAGGTCTTTTCCAACCAGAGTGATTCAAACGCACAGCACAGTCCAGGTAGGCAGAGGATCAGGGTGTGGATTTACTGGGGCTTCGAGGAGGGGGATGCCTGTTCCAAATGCTGCTGTAAAACTGCTGCTCCTGGTTTCCAGCCTCTGGGTTATTCCTGGCCAGAGCTAATGATGATGTATGAGACTTAGAGAACACTCTTCATTCTGAGACCTCAAAGCCCTTTGCTGAAGAGGGCTGCAGTGTTATTCACACTAGGTAGAGGTGGTAAAATTAATGCATGAAGAGAGGGAGTGATTTAGGCAAGCAGCAGAGCTGGGGAGCGTCTCGGTGTCCTGAAGCAGTGTCATAGGAGCCGTCTCCCTTTCCAGCTCCTGGACTTTGCTGGTTGCTTTGCTTATGAAATAAAGCCCTGCTGGCTTGGGAGTTTTTTGGTGGGGAGGATGTGAGAGCTTCTGCAGCACTTTGCAGAACCCCGGGAAAGACTAGGACCTGTGGCTGTTATGGGATGTTGCCCTGTGCTCCTCTAGGGTCACATCTCCGTGCAGAGCTGTTCTCTGCTAGGAGGTGACTGCACACAGGCATCCCCTGGTTTATTTCGGGCTCTGGCGTAATCTGGGATATAATCCTCAGATTAGCACAGCCAAACCAAGTGTAAGGGCTGAGTTACGTCAGTGAGAGAGTCCTGCACACAGGCTGCTCCTGAAATGCACCTCTGGTCCTTTCTCCCTCCTGCAGGGCACAGAGCAGCTTCGTATCCCTCTGCCTTTTCTCCGTTCCCTGCCCTGTGGCTCTCGACTATTAGCAGCTGAAGCCTGTTCCCTGCAGCTTGTGGCTTTTCCCTGCGTGGATCCCGATGAGCCATTTCACACCAACCCAGATATCTGCTAAGCGTGTACTTGGCTCTCTCCCTCCTCTTCAGCAGCAGCTGATGCTGTGCCACCCGCACTGCAGCCCCTGCGTGAACTGTGGGCATTTCCATCACCCCCCCAGGGGTCGGTTTCTCTCTGTTCTCGGCTGTGCAGGCTGGCTGTGGGCATTGCACTGGGTTGGACTTGGATCTTGATTTCTTTTCTTTATGTGACTGTCCTGCTTCTACCCTCCTGCCAGGGTGAATCTTTGAGGTCATGAGGCAGCCAGGTACCACCCGTGGGAGCAGGACCCTCCAGAAAACCCACCCCATCCCCTTGGTATGAGGACAGGAGCTGGGGTTGTTCAGCCCAGGGAAGAGAAGCCTCCAGGGGGACCTTAGAGCTGCCTTCCAGTACCTGAAGAGAGCCTCCAGGAAGGCTGCAGAGGGACTTTTCCCAAGGGAATCCAGCAGTAGGACAAGGGGAAATGGTTTGGAACTGAAGGAGAGGAGGTTCAGACCAGATCTGAGGAAGAAGTTCTTCAGTGCAAGGGTGGAGAGACTTTGGAATCAACTGCCTGGAGAGTCTGTGGTTGCCCCCTCCCTGGAGGTGTTCAAGTCCAGGTTGGATGGGGCCTTGAGCAACCAATTCTGATTGAGAGGGAGGTTGGACTAGATGGTCTCTGAGGTCCCTTCCAACCTGAGCTGGTCTGTGATCACCAGGTGCCATTCAAAGGTGTCGGCTCTGCTCTCTCAGCAGCATCTCCCTCACCCTGGGGAGCAGTTGTATCTCTGGACTGTGCAGCCAGTCAGCTGTGGCTGCAGGGAGCCCTTGGGTGGGTGGGTAGCTCTTGCCTGAGCCGCAGGCATGTGGGTGACTGGGTTCTGCATCCCTCCTTCGCTCTCCATCGCTCCCCGTGCTGCTGAACTCACCCTCCTGAGATGTGACTGTGCAGCACACAGATGGCCTGAACAGTCTGGGAGCAGCCTCTCTTCTTCTTCGCAAAGGCAAACGGGCTTCAGAGTGACTAAGCCACTATAGCAACAGCGAAAGGAGAATTCAGACTGGGAATTCAGGATTTTGGGGGGTTTACTCTTAGGTTTGGTTCCTTCACGTGCAGCTGGAGGTTTGGCAGACACAGGGAAATCCTCTGCGTGTTTGCACTTTACTCGTGGCATCGCTCTGGTGTCTTCACCCTGAACTGTGGCACCAGGTCATGGTATGTCCAGCGGCTGCTGACAGTCACTTGGAAGGGAATATGAAGCAATGAAGGGCCCAGACCCCAAGTCTGATGAAGAGTGGCTGAGGGAGCTGAGACTGTTTGGCCTGAGGAAGAGGAGGCTGAAGGGAGACCTCATGACCTTCTACAGCCACCTGAAGGGACACTGTGGAGAGGTGGGTTCTTGTCTCTTCTCACAGGTCATCAGTGACAGAACAAGAGGGATTTGCCTCAAGCTGCTCCAGGGGAGGGTTAGGCTGGACAGGAGGCAAAAATCTTCTACTGAAGATTTGGAACAGGCTGCCCAGGGAGGGGGGTTGAGTCCCCATCCCTGGAGCTGTTTAAGGATGCTTTAGATGTGCCGCTGAGAGATCTGATCTGATGGTGACCTCGGCAGAGTGGGGTTATTGGTTGGACTTGATGATCTCGAGGGTCTTTTCCAACCTGAGTGATTGCAGGATTCTATATTGTCTCTGTTTTGGAGAAACTTGATGTTCGTGAAGGAGTTTATCTGTTGAAAAAGTTGCTGGGGTGGAAAAGAGCTATTTCTGCCCTGCGGAAAATCCCTGCTGTTTATTTTCCGAGCTAAAGGTCAACGCAGCAATCTCCCCTCTTTAGATGAAGGCTGAAGCCTCCCCCTCTCCGCTGTCTGCCTACGCGTGCTGGACCACTTTTTGGCATCTGAGCCTGTAGGAGGGAGTAATGGATTGGGGGAGATTCTGGTGCTCTTCAGGGTTTCTCGCTGACTCGGAGGCTTTACTCACATGCAGAGATTACGGCTGCCGACCATGAGCTGATTAAATGCGACGCTTCGAAGTTAAAGGAGCTTGAGATTGCCAGTGCAGCTGCCATGGGCTGACGGGATGTGGCTCAGCCCAAAATTCTAGGCAGGCTAAAATCAAATTAAAGTTTCCCAGCGTGATATTTTAGGAGGGGGAGGGGGGTGCTGGGGAGATGGGGAAATAAAAAGGAGATGGGGGGGGAAGCACAAAATCCAAAACAAAAAAGCCCCCTGCAGAGTTCATCTGGTGGATGGAGCTACATTAAGTGAATGGAAATTAAAGGCTTTTCATCGAGATCTTCAGTATAATTTGATGGAAGACTTTAATTATTTCAAAGCGCCTAAGAAAAGGAGCTCGGAAAGATTTTGGGGAGGGTGAGCTTTCATAAAAATATCTCTGTCTTCAGAAGCGTTTTGAGCTGCTGTTGGGCTGAAAGGCTGCTGTCAGCTCAGAGAGAGGGATTTGAAAATCCTCTGCCCCCCATCCTCCCCAGAGACCGATTCCTGCGTGAGTGGCAGTTCAGTCTCATAAGACGAGGCCGGGGATCTGCAAGGAGGTGGGTGAAGGAAGAGCAAAGACTTGAGCGCTGCCAAGCAGCTCTCGTTATCAGCCTTCACAAGGCAGGTAGGATGCAGAGGGCTCCTGGCCGTTAACGTGAGGACGGTGGGTTGATTTGGATCTCTCTTGGCGTTTCAGACAGAGGAGCTAGAAAGAGCATCTTCTCGCTGGCGCCCAGGGGAGATGGTCCATTGAAGTCATAAAGCCGAAGTTGTCACTCATCCAATTCTTGCTTGGACAGCCCAAGAATTAATGGCCCTTTGTCTAGTCTCCAGGTTGACATAAATTCGAGTGTCTGGAGACTGTCTATTCTTTCCTGGGGTTTTGGATGCTCTTCTCCTGTCTCCAGTCTGCTCTTTAAGGCAGAAATTCAGCCTCTTCAACCTCTGCGTGCTCAGTGTTGGTAGACATGGGGGTGGGAGCCAGGGCAAAATGGACAGGCACCCACCTAACCGCCAGGCAGAGCAGGTGGATGAGCTCTCCTGTTTTCAGCAGCTTCCTGTCCTGAGCAAGGGCTGCCTGGCTTAGGGAGCTGCTGAGCTTGCAAGGCTCATGGATGAAATGGTCCCAGAGATGGAGCTGTGGAGATGGGCATCCACACCAACCATCTGGAGTAGTGAACCCTGGTTTTAGGAGACTCAAGTGACTGGAAAAACATACAACCTACTTGTGAGGGGGCAGGAAGAAGGTGCTACAGCTTCAGAGAGAAACTCAGTCATCACTGTGACAGTGGTGAGAGCCTGGAATGGTTTGCCCAGGGAGGTGGTTGAGGCCCCATCCCTGGAGGTGTTTAAGGCCAGGCTGGATGAGGCTCTGGCCAGCCTGATCTAGGGTGGGGTGTCCCTGCCCATGGCAGGGGGGTTGGACTAGATGATCTTTCGAGGTCCCTTCCAATCCCTAATGATTCTATGATCACAATTGTTCAGCCCCTTCAATTGAGCAACTACCTGAAAAGTCATAGAATCATGGGCTGGAAAGGACCTCCAAGATCATCGAGTCTAGCCCTCATCCCAACATCTCCCTAACCCCTAGACCATGGCCTCAAGTGCTCTAGCTGCTCGTTTTTAAACACCTCTGAGGATGGTGGCTCCGCCCATCCTGGGCAGCCTGTTCCAGTGCCCGACCACTCGCTCAGTAAGGACCTGTAGAGCCTATAGCTGAGGCTGTTGGGGTTCAGAGTTAATCCAGCACTTCAGCAGTGGGAATCTGTGCACTGGTTATTGCTGAGGAGGGTTTGGGTTGGTTTGTTGGGTTTGTGTTTTGTTTCCTTGCTGTGTCAAAGGCTTTTTGCACCAATTGTTCTTTGCTGCTTGTGAAAGCAGCTTTACCTCAAGCTGCTCTTGAGTTTGTCCTACACACCTGGCCAGGCTCTGCTGTGGTGTCACTGCAAAAGTTTGGGTCTAGTGAGCAGGGTGGGGTTGGGTTGACAGTTGAACTTGGTGATCGTGGAGGTCTCTTGCAACCTGACTGATTCTGTGGTTAACCATTTCTGTCTTGTTGTGTCAGTGTGCAACCACCTCCCTCCCACATCTCATCTCCTGTGCTCTGCAGGAGCTTTCTCAACCCACACTTGTGTTGCTGGGTGAAACGAGAGTCTCTGATGGGCCCCACAGACAGTGTTCAGATCAGTGACTGAAATCCAGGTGTGAAATAACCTTCCCAGTTTGATGTCACCTCAGCAGAAGAGTCGCTCTGGCAGAGCCGCAGCGTGAGCGCAGGCAGTGGAGTGGAGGATGCAAACAGCGTCCAAAGCACCATGGCTTCAGGGCAGGGACTATTCATGCAACAGAAGGCAACTGAGGTGATGGCAGTTGGTTTTGTTTTCAATTTAAGGCTGTATTTGCACACACCAGGCTTGTTCCGTTAGTAATGGCATCTGCACGCTGAGGTCACGAGCTCGCCGCTCGCTTGGAAGATTTGTGGTTTGAGCAGCAGCATTTCTTGGGGGTGGCAGAGAGAAAATGACCCCCTAATGTTAGTGATTTAACCGTCTGGCAGAGCAGGCTGAGAGAATGAGGGCAGGAACAGCTGCTCCATGGCTGAGGGAAGAGCTCAGGCTGGAGGTCTGACCAGTGACCACCTCCATTCACCTTCAGAATGCCCAGTGTTACCTGTCCCTCGCCCTAAGCTACTCTTGGACTGGGGTGATGTGGAGTGTAGCACTAATAGCTTTTCTTTTGGGGCAGGAGAAGATGCAGAGGCTGCCAGGCTGCCATTTGACAGTGGTTAGCAGCAATCAGCTGGGCTGATGGCTCCGGGTCGGCTGGAATAGCTGGAAGCACGCTGGGCTCAAAACTGGTTCAAGATGGGCTGTGCTGAATGACAACGGCTCAAAACTTCCGCTGCTTGGAGAGTGTCTGAGCTGAAGTGAATCCCAGAGGGTGGAGGGAGAAGACCCAAGTGGTTGCTGTGAGCTGGGGAGTTAAAGGCAGCCTGACACACGGCTAATGCCTCGTGGCTGAGTTCACTGAGCTCTAACTGATGATTTTCCCTACATTTGGGCCATGCAGAACATCCTTCCCATGTGGGTTTCTTGGTGCCTGATGGGAGTTGAGCTCAGCTTTCAGTCCTTCCCTCTGTGGATGAATCTTTTCTCTCCTTTACTAGACTGTTATTTCCTAAACCTGATGGTTTTACATATCTGCATCCCCGTGAAATGTGGTTGGAGACTGGCCACCATGTTCCCGGTTGATTAGGGATGTCGGTGGATGCAGAAGCACAACACGTAGACCTCCCTTCCCTTGGTATTGAGACCAAACTGGATCAGAAGGAGCACATTTGGGATGCTGGATGTCTGAGTGCCGACGGCTCGTGTGGCCAGACAGGCTGTGAAATCAGGCTTGAGGATAACAGCTGCGTTCGAATGTGGTGCTGGGGTTTGGATGGATTAGAGGTCAAGATGCAGACATTAAAGTTGGGCTGAGGCTGGTTAATGAGGACAATTTATGCTCGTAGCTGGAGGAGAATGATGCGATCAGGGTGTGCAGAGCGCTCAGTGTGGGCATCACTTAGTCCCTTTGTACTTTCCTCATTTAACTGGAATTGATGTTAAGGCAGTGACGAGAACAAGTGCAAAGCTAAGTCTGCGAAGGGCCGCTCCTTGCTCCATTTGTAAATTGGATATCGCTGATGAGGATGGGTGCTCTGGGAGCAGTTTTGCGAATGCTGGGAAGTCAGGAGCACAGACAGGCTGATTATCGCTAACTCGAAGCAGCAGAAAGGCAAGGTGGTCAGAATGAATTTGTTCTGTGAACAAATTTGTTTTTCACTCTGAGGCAGCGCCCTGAGCCTGTGTAGCCCCATGCTTTATGTTTTGTTAATGAAGCCAACTGATCTTTGCTTGCTCTATGTTGAGGCCCAGGATGAGGTCCATGGCTGTGTTGTCATTCTTCTGCACGTATCCCTGCAGAGAGTAAAGGACTGCTTGTCTGTGGGTAACTGTAGAATCAATCAGGTTGGGAAAGACCCTTGAGATCATCAAAGACCCTTGAGATCATCAAAGACCCTTGAGATCATCAAAGACCCTTGAGATCATCAAGTCCAACCAAAAGTCCCATTAAGTGTCCATGAGATTCATCACTGAATCTCAGAACATTAGGGATTGGAAGGGACCATGAAAGATCATCCAGTCCAATCCTCCTGACACAGCAGGATCCTCTAGATCAAGTTGCACAGGAACATGGCCAGGTGGGTTTTAAACATCTCCAGAGAAGGAGACTGCACAACCTGCCCTGGGCAGCCCCTTCCAGGGCTTTGTCACGCTCACTGGGAAGAAGTTCCTTCTGATATTTATGTGGAACCTCCTGTGTTCCAGCTCACACCTGTTCCCCTTTGACCTATCATTGGGTGCCACTGAGAAGAGCCTGGCTCCATCCTCCTGACACCTGCCCTTTCCATCATGAGATCGCCCCTCAGTCTCCTTTTTTCCAAGCTCAAGAGACCCAGCTCCCTCAGCCTTTCCTCATCAGGGAGGTGTTCTACTCCCTTCATTTTTCAACCTTCCCTGAAGGTCCATCCAAAAGAGATCCCGAATGTTTGTCATTTGTCAAGGATTTGATAATTGGCAGCAAGTACAGCTTTGGGCACATGTGTGTCTTCCTTTTGTCCCTCTCCTAAACGTCCTGGTCTGGTTTAACTTTGTACTGCAATGTCAGCTTGTTCTGTACTTGTTAGGGTTCAGCCCCTATCATGTGATGGCGCTGCAGAAGGTATCCTTGTCACCTTGAGCACTTTGCAGTCTCTCCTCACGCTGCCAGCTGTTTCCACGCAAGTTTGTGATGTGTCTTTAGTCAAAGTAAAACCTGTAGAATGTTTCCTTAGAGCAGAGGAAAGGGATTTAAGAAACACATTGCCCCCTTACACCTCTATGGTTTTCTCCACTCAATCCCCAATTAATACCAGTTCTGTGTAGGATAGAAGTGTTCAATGACAACACAGAGAGAGACACGTTGGGTCGCAAACACGGAACATGAAATATCTCTGCGCTGGTTAATGATGACCCAGCCGGAGCGATAAACAGATGGAACAGCGTTCAGAGCTTTGTGCGAGCGCTCGCTCTGCGTGCCTGTGTACGTCTGTCTTACGAGGGGCTAATTCAAATCAAACTTGGGGTTCTAGTCAAGACAACAGCCTCACTGCCTGAACCAGCTTGTTTCTGTACTCTGATCATTACTAAAGCAAAGGAAAACTGCAATCAAGTTTCATTCAGCTCCAAAGAAAGTAAATCCCACACTCTCCGGTAACAGCCCGCTCTGCAGTACTTGCTTGTATGACAAACATATGGAGAGGCACAGACTCCGGGCTTGATTCTGCTCAAAATTTCACAACTAGCTGTAGCATCTGTAGCTTCAGCAGTGCAGCTGAAACCCCCACTCGCTTCTTCCCTTTTCCCTGCTCCGTGTTACAGGGCTACAGATCAAACTTTGTGCTGCAGGCAGTGAGATCACAGAATCGCAGAACATCAGGGACTGGAAGGGACCTCAACAGATCATCTAGTCCAATCCCCCTGCCAAAGCATGATCACCTAGACCAAGTTGCACAGGAGCACATCCAGATGGGTTTTAAATGTCTCCAGAGAAGGAGACTCCCCAACCCACCTGGGCAGCCCCTTCCAGGGCTCTGTCACCCTCACTGGGAAGAAGTTCCTTCTTGTATTGATGTGGAACCCCCTGTGTTCCAGCTCCTTCAGTACTAGAGGGACACAGTCCTGGTCTTTAACTGCCTCTTTGCAGGGCCTCAGTGCGGTTCATTTCTATGAAATCTCCAGGAATTCAAAGGGAGGAAAACATGAGAACAGAAGCAGGTGGCTCCAGCCTCTCCTGGCAGTGCTGCTAATTGGGATGCTCACAAAATGGTGTCGTATGTGTCACTGCTTTTCACTGTCCCCTAGAAACACCTCCAGAAGAATCTAGAATGCCAGTCTGATTTTCTCCCCAGCTTACAGCTGTCTTACAGGAGGCTGCCTCTCTTCTCCCTCAGCATGGAGGGTGTTCAGAAGTAATTACAAACAAAACCACAGAACATTAGGGACTGGAAGGGACCTCGAAAGCTCATCTAGTCCAATCCCCCTACCAAAGATATATTCTCCAGGATTGCTGACACTGGGACGTGGGCGGTAGAAAGAAAACAAAGCAATGCCAGAACGCGATGGAATGAATAGTTAAAAGGCAGGGAGGTAACGTATGTGCTTCTCCACCTTGCCCCAACCTAGTGACACTCTAATAGGTTTCTTATTCTGCTTGTTTTGCTGAGAGACTGGAAGACGTATGTCGCTTTTCCACCCTAACTGTGCCTTTTCTAGTTTGTTTGGATTCATGTCATAACCTTAATGGGATTTAAATGGAGTTTTTATAGGTGAATAATACTCTGCATCAAGGCAGGAACTTTAGGTTGCCGTGCTACCAGCCTGATTTGCATGGAGGTTTTTAAATATGAAAGGACAGCCAGGCTACTGTAGATGGAAAAAGACATCATCGGCAGAATGGTAAGAGGAGGAGACAGGGCCCCCCCCAAAAAATGTAGGCTTGCAAAAGGGTTAAATCTCTGACTCAGGTTCAGCTGGGTGTGAGAGAGAAGCCTGGAGGTCATGATAGTCATGAATATTTAGTTGCTGGAGGGTCAAGGCCGCATTAAATGGTGAAGCAGTCAGGTCAGTGTCATAGATAGATTTATACTTTATCATCATAAAACATTTTCTCTTCTGGTACACTGCCTGAGATCTGTAAAGGTAAATCGTGGCCGCGTGTAGCTTGGGACAGCTACACAAACGTTCCACGAGTTGGTGTTGGCACTGTCTGCTTCCTCTTCTGTGGTTGGTAATAAACCCCATAAGGTGTCCTGCACTGAAAAACGTGCTCGTATGCGGTTCCATTTTGCTTACATTTAATGTAAGGAGGTTGTCCCTCTGCTTGCAGGTCCTTGTTTACCCTTGAGTATATCAAGTAGGACAGAGGGAGCAGCAGTTCTGTGTCTTCCTTGAACTGAGTGGCCCAGAGCTGGACACAACATTCCAGATGTGGTCTCACCAGGGCAGGGCAGAACCCTACCCACCATGGGGAGAACTCCTCTTGCTCTGCTAACCACCTCCCTTCTGATCCACCCCAGGAGGCCATTGGTCTGCTTGGCCACAAGGGCCCATTGCTGTCCACCAGGGTCCTGAGATCTCTTTCTCTTTGTGTTCTTACATCAGATGGCACTAAATCACATCAGTACATGTGTCTGTTTTGGTTTTCTTCAAGATCTATCACTGCAGATTTTGAGAGATACAAGTTTAATTGAGTCTTAGTTTCTTGCTGTGATTTTGAAATCGATGCTTTAGTCTGCGTTAGCACTTGATGGGTTATAAAGTGATGCAGTGACTATTTCTATTTCTTACATTAAAATCAAGTTTTTATAGGGTAATTGGCAATAATGTAGGTGACACTGGGATTAGCAGAGGTGACCTGAAGTTGGTATCAAGAATGTTTTTTTTAAAAAGAAAGGAAATTTAAAAAGGAGAAGAAAAAAAAAGTAAAGGATCAAGGACACAGAACTGCTGGTGAGGTCTACACGGGAGTTCCAGGGAGTTTTCAGGACCACAGCAGACACAGGGACAGAAAGCAGTTACAGCTCTGAGGAGAGATGGTGACATTGCTAGTGGGTGGTGGTTGGACACATGAAATGGGGTCCGACACAGGCAATTTCAGTAGACGAGCCTGGGGGTTCTCAGTCGAGCTCACGCTCTGGTAGAGACTGATGTCGAGGTCTAACTCTAGAAATGTGATGCGTTCCCTCACCTGGTGTGGGTGGACATGGTCTGTTGTTCAGACTATACAGGGATGTCTTTTGCCTTACCAGATGTTCGTGTTGTTCCGTAGTCCACCCCGTTCCTGCTGAGTGACTTTCCGGTGTGACTTGGTCTAGGTGATCCTGCTGTGGCAGGGGGATTGGGCTGGATGGTCTTTCAGGGTCCCTTCCAATTGCTGATGTTCTGTGATTCTGTGACTCCATTTGTGCTGCCAAACCCTCTGTTAATAATAGGTCTTTCTTTGAGTGTGAATTGCCAAAGGAGGCTCCTGGGCTTGTGAAAAGGCCGCTGAGATCGCCTCTCTTACGGGTACTCTCCTCAAGAGACAGAAATAGGAATGAGCCTGTTCAGAAAGATTTCTGCACCCTGAGATGGCACTGCCATGTCAGGAATTAGACAGGCTTTTCTCCTTGTGATTCTCAGATCCCTTTCAAGCCCTGGACACCACTAAAAATGTGCTTTAAAGATGGAACTAATCTCAGTGACTTCAGAGTCTTAAAACCAGAGTCTCTAGGAGCCAGACTAGCAACTGATGCCCAGAAAGGAAGGGAATCATCTGTAGCATGCCCTGCAAATCTTGTCCCAGCTCCAGATGAAGAGCTGGAGCAAGGCACAGGCTTTGCGTTCCCTGGCACAGCCATTGGTGTTGTCTCTAGTCCTCCAGCAGAGTAACTGGCATTTGGCACATTCCTTCCTGTTACACAGGTTGACTCAGACTGGGAAATGCAAAGATCAAAGGCGGTGAGGCTTGCTTTGACCAGAAAGCTTTTAGAGTTTAGCTTCCTGCAGAGTAATCCTGCTGTAGGAGGAATCAATTGTACTAACTGCTTTAGGGGAAAATACCTAATCACTATCTCGAAACATTTCCCTCTTGACTGAGGTAGAGTCTTTCTTGTAAAAACTGAGGGAGAAAACAGGAGGGGGAGCAAGAAACATTTTCTCTGAGAAACATTTTAAAGAGGGTTTTTTTTTCTAGTTGTGGTAAGAGTGGAACACTTTTCTCGGATCTCCGTAACTCTTCTTGTAACACAACCCAACCTCAACCTCAAATCTGTCTCCACTTTTCTTCTAATGTCCCGTTTGTCTGAGCTCCAATTTATTTATGTAAACGGAGTTTTATCTTGCACCTTCTGTCTTGACCTCTTCACAGAATCACAGAACATTAGGGACTGGAAGGGACCGCAAAAGATCATCCAGTCCAATCCCCCCACCACAGCAGGATCACCTAGACAAAAAGCACGGGAACACATCCAGGCGAGTTTTAAACATCTCCAGAGGAGGAGACTCCACAACACCCCTGGGCAGCCCCTGCCAGGGCTGTCATCCTCAATGAAGAAGTTCCTTCTCATATTGATGTGGAACCTCCTGTGTCCCAGCTCACATCCCTTTGCCCTTTCATTAGATGACATTGAGCAGAGCCCTGGCTCCATCCTCCTAACACCCACCCTTCAGATATTGATCAACATTCATGAGGTCACCCCTCAGTCTCCTCCAAGCTCAAGAGCCCCAGCTCCCTCAGCCTTTCCTCCTCATTAGGGAGATGTTCTACTCCCTTTATCATCTCTGTGGATCTGTGGTGGACTCTCTCCAGCAGCTCTGTGTCCTTCTGGAACTGAGGGGCCCAGAACTGGATGTGGTCTCACCAGGGCAGAATAGAGGGGGAGGAGAATCTCTCAGTGAAGTTGCAGACGCGTATTAGAGTGTTTCAAGCATTTTTAATGACTTCAGTGATTAAATGATGATCTTAGCAATGGTGGTATTGAGAGTATAGAAATAAAAATAGATGCCCTGAGGTAGTAAAGGCCAACATAAGAGGAAAAGCAGGGCCATTCCATGTGTAGGAATGGAGACAGACTTTCTGGACTATATCTGATGCTTTGATTTGAGTGTGGATTGCTTGAACACAGGATTTTCCTATCTGATTACTCAGAATTGGTGCTGAAATGAGTGGAATAAACTGCTTTCCCTTGGATGGTGAATATGGTGGTGCTTAAAGTGCTTTTCCTGAGCATAGAGTTCAGGTCTCGGTGGGTGCATGGGTAAGAAGTGAGGTATGGACCTGATGGAGCAGGTCCAGAGTGGGCCACAAAAATGATCAGGGGGCTGGAGCACCTCTGCTACAAGGACAGGCTGAGGGATCTGCAGTTGTTCAGCCTGGAGAGGAGAAGGCTCCAGGGGGAACCTGATAGTGACCTTGTGGTACCTAAAGGGGGCTACAAGAAGGCTGGAGAGGAACGTTTACGAAGGTCTGGAGTGATAGGACAAAGGGCAACGGTTTCACATTAGAGAAGGGCAGACTGAAATGGGGTATTAGGAGGAAGTTTTTCAGCAGGAGGTTGGGTGAACACTGGAACAGGTTGCTCAGGGAGGGAGTTGAGGCCCCATCCCTGGAAATGTTCAAGAGGAGGCTGGACAAGTCTCTAGGCAACATGATCTAGATGAGGATGTCCCTGCTTACTGCAGGGGGGTTGGACTAGATGATCTTTGGAGGTTCCCTCCAGTCTGGGCCATTCTAGGGTTCTAAGAACACGAATCCATTTGGTCCTTCTAATGAGTTTGACAGAATTTTCCTGGAAGTTTAGTTAAAACTATCTAGCACATAGAACTCTGAAGTTAAATACAGAATGCTCCGGCCAGGGCAGTTGTTGTGAACAGGAAAAACATGCTTTCACAACTGAGATAGCGGTTTGATGGGCAGTGAAAGAAACCGGAGTTTACAGCTTCATTCTGGTAACCCAGTGTCAAAAAAATAGGACTTCTGCTGCTGATCAAAATAAATCGGGGAATATATTTTCTCTTCGAATTCCTAGAAGTCAATTATGTGGTTTCCTACGATTGTGGCAGGTACTGGTACAGAAAACTGAGCTCTTGTGACTATTCCAGACCTGTTTGATGTTACTGGGCAGCCTGCCAAAGTGTCTTTTCCGGATGCCAAGATGGTAATTATTGACACTTCATAGGGAAAGGTTTTCAAGGAACTCGCATCAGTATTTCTTCCACAGTCAGCAACTGGAAATGCTGCTACAGTAAAGACATCCCCAAAATCCTTGGAGATTATATTCCTGGACTGAATAACGACTAAAGCGCACTAGGAGAGTAAACCTCAGGCAGCCAAAACAAGGCTAACGTGCAGATGCCTGGAGCAGAACTGGGGTAGAAGTATTTGAGGAGAATAAATCTTGTGAAGAGGAGTGGGAGTGGGTGAGAAAACTCTGTATGTGCAGTGTGGTGCCTTTTAGGATCAAAGGTGTCTTGTTAATGTTTGTAAATATGTGAAGGCCGGGTGTCAGGAGGATGGAGCCAGGCTCTGCTCAGGGGCATCTAGTGGTAGGGCAAGAGGCACTGGATGTGAGCTGGAACATAAGAGGTTCCACATCAATATGAGAAGGAACTTCTTCCCAGTGAGGGTGACAGAGCACTGGAA
>JAOXOE010000001.1:81650796-81671265 GCA_028565055.1 Phoeniculus purpureus
CCAGAGAAGGAGACTCCACAACTCCCCTGGGCAGCCCCTTCCAGTGCTCCGTCACCCTCACTGTGAAGAAGTTCCTTGTCATATTTGTATTGAACCTCCTATGTTCCAGCTCACACCCATCGCCCCTTGTCTTATCACTAGATGACATTGAGAAGAGCCTGGCTCCATCCTCCTGACACCCTGTGTTCTGTGGTTCTGTGTGTGACTGGGTCTAGGTGATCCTGCTCTGGCAGGGCGTTTGGACTAGACGATCTTTCGAGGTCCCTTCCAATCCCTGATCTTCTGTGATTCTGTGATTTACATCACAATCTGACTTATCCAAGTTTGAAATACAAAGTCCAGCAAGAACACTCTGGTGCTGTGTCGGAGGTGACACTGTTCATTTTCACAAGTACCTGAGAAAATCTTCTCATTTTGCTGGATCTCTGGTTCCGTGGTTTTATTAAAAGCTTGTGTTTAGCAGCAGAACTGTCCAAGCAAGAGGAAAGCTCAGGCGGAGTGTCAAAACTGGCTGTAGGTGAGACGGTACCATCAGATATCTGGGGAGCTCCATTTTCAGTACTTCCATGCCTAGGGAACAGCTGATTGTCTGTAGAGCGAGATCTAGAAAAAGGACCCAAAAGAACCTGCAAAAATAAATTAATCCACAAACAGAAAATGAGACAAAGAAACAGAAACATGAAAATAACAATCCTACAAGTACAGACCCACATTTATCGGCATTTTAAGTTTTGCTGGGTTTTTCTATGATACCTTTTTAAAATACTTCGCATTTTCCTAACGTTGCACATGCTGTACCGATGTTGGCAACTCTGCATTTTTATCTGCTTGAATATCATGCTATACTGTCCAGAGGGAAGGACCAAGTCACACTTAACTAGAAGATCTAATGCACACCAATAAATGGCCAGCGTATTCCAGAAGACAGATGTATGAAGGCTACTGTTACAGAAGCTACGAGGCCAGTCTCCTTTCTCGGTCTGTTCTCCAGCATCTGTGTCTAGGTTCCTACCCCCACATATGATGAGCTCGAGCATCTCTAACTTCCTACATGTCATCAGATCCTTTCCAACTCTACAATAGCCCTCTAATGACGAAAGAATGAAACAAGCATCATTGTCAGGCACTGACACTTAAGTCAGCTCACATGTTTTCTTCACGTATTTATATCTGCAGAATGACCAGAGAATTTATCAGAAATGTAAAATTTCATTTACTGACCATGCTGAGGAAGGAAAAGATGGACAATTTCTACAAGATGGGCCAAAAACCCATCCAGAAACAACAACCTGCACACCAAGGGTTGCAGTACTTTCATGAAGCTGGCATTCAGCTTGCTTGTGCCCTTCAGCAAAAACTACCCTAATGCCAGGGCTGATGCAAAAAAGACTGAAAAAAATTAGGCAGACTGCTCTAAGAAAGGTTCTTCCTTTTTCCTGGATTCAATTTTTACAAATAGGCAACAGAGTATTTCCAAACTAGGTGCCATGGCATTAACATGACTTCTGACCACTCACGACAGCAATCCCTTTGTAGGCTTGACATTCCAGTTTACTTCAGTAGAGGAACTTTCTACCTTTGCCATGCTTTCTTCTGCAGGCCTTCTTTCTCCTTTCTCTGGATGTGTTGCTTTACTGCTGGAGGTTGGACTGGGGAGCAGAATAGTGTTTACTTTATTCTGGGAGTGGAAAAAGCATCAGCCTTTTCTGCAAGTGAAACTCTGCATTGTGCTCTGCAGCCAAGAGATACTCTGTAGTGTATTGAGGGCCTGTTGCAGTTTCCTCAATGGCCATGGGAACAATCCCATTGATTTTAGTGGAGGCTGGATCTGCAGCTTCCTATCATGCTTTCTATTTGAGAAAAAGCAACAGCTCAGCCATGCTGAATAATGGATGCTCCCATTAATTTTCACTCTACAGTATCTGTAGTCTGGTGCTCAAACATGTCTAATGTACAACAAGCAATACGTGGCTGTGTTACACATTAGTACCTAACAGTGAATACATTTACGTTTCAGCTCCGTGATAAAGACACAGCATATGTTTATTCTCTTTCAAGGCAAATCATTATTATTCTGATTTTCTTCTGGCTTCTGCTTTTCCTTGAGAGCTTTACATGTCTTCATATTGGCAGTGAACAGTGTTGGCCATTAAGCTGGAAAATCAAGAATCCAGTTTGTTTCTTAAATTTCAGCAGCCTGAGTGAATGCCAGCTCTGAGCCAGCTGTAGAAGTTGCCCATCTGACTCCAGCAAAGCTTGCAGAAGGAGGTGATGGCTAGCAGACCCCATTTTGCAGATTTCATGTACACATGGTTCAGCTGTCCTTCAGCTGGTCCTACTGGGTGGCACAAGGTGAGAGTCCATGAGAGAGAAGCCCCATCCCCAAAGGCTGTATGAGGCAGTCACAATCCCTTTCTCTCTTCTTCAATCCAGGAAAGTTTCCAAGACGCAGCAAGGTGTCACTGCTGCCCACAACCTCAGGGCTGTGTTGTGCAAAACTCCACACCCCCACAAACTGGGCTCCTCTGACCCTGAGAAGCAGGGCTAATCTGTCTGAACTGCCAGGCAGTAGACTTCGTGGTTTGGGAGAAAAGCCTTCAGATGGCACGACTTTCTGCCTATGCTCTGAAACTGGACTGGGATGAAGAGAGGTCTGAACTAAACCATGGGGCATGTGGAAAAAGCTGAGAAACCGCATAGTCACCACTGTGTCCCAGGAGCCAGTGAGTGAGTCAGAGAGTGATGTTAATGGAACAACAGGGAGACATAAATCATCCTTCTGCAAACATGCATCTGGACTGCGCAAATTTACAGTGAGCCTCTATCAGTTTCCAACAAATACCTTCTTCACATGTTCTGTTGGTTGTCTTTCAAAATATAAAAATGTCACAGCATAGAAGCAGTATTTCAAACAGCTTCGTGTGGAATCTAACAAGTCTGGCCAGAAATCTTTGCTGAGCCCCACTGCAGCTGGCCTTGAAATACATTTTGCATAATTACCAAGGAACAGTTCGCTCGAGACTAAGTCTCCATTTCTTTTCTGCAGTTTCCCTCCACTCCTCTTCCTTTCTCTAGAAAACGCTTTTCCTTTCACCCCTTGTGTTGTTCCCACTGCTACTCCAGCTGCAGACAACTAAAAGGAACTCTTCGGAGCCTTTCAAAACCACCCTTTAATCAGCCAGAGCGGCTGGCTGCTGATTGAAGCAAGCCATCTATTTGCCAGCACTCGAGTCCTGAAAACATTACTTCAGCAAAATTCACAGCCAGAATCTGAGTAAAGGCTGAACCTCAGACTCCTAGGCAGTGACAACCACCACTATTAACAGGCAAACACCTTCTATATCAGTGTGAGCTGACCTCGTGCTTAAAGGAATGGGCAGATTTCAGAGGATCTAGATTTTATTCATGGCTCCTCAACAAGCTTCCTCCCTCACCCTATGCACAGAAACCAACCATAATTTCCCATCTTCAAACACTGGAATACTGTTTGAGTGTCTAAATCTGTTTGAAGATCAAATCATGCCTGTAAAGTTTGCTAAAGGATAGGACCTATTCTAGAAGACCTCATTATTATCAATGGGAGACTATCTGGCACCAGAACTGTGTTGATAAATAACCATAACCTTTATGTTAGATAGATAGGCATTCAAAAAGCACAGCAAATAGACAGGGATGCAGTTACATACACGCAAGGTTGTTTCTTTGCAGTGGATGGCAACAAGTAATATTTATGTCTTATCCTTTTTAAAAATACTACGGTACATAATTACTTGGCCCTTAATACATATGTCAGAAGTTACCTGTTCTTCTTCTTCACTGCCTGTTCCAGCTAAACTCAAAGAGCTAAGATGCTTGTGAGAGTCAGAGAACTGTGGGATGGAATGAAGAAGAGATTCAGTAAAAGATGAGAAATGAGGTGGATGTATTGCAGAAATCATCTATACACAGTGCACACAGATAATGACAATCTAAGTTGTTTATAGCCTTAAGGATTAGCAAGGACACTGCAAACATAGAGTTTAAGACATGCAGATAAAGGATGAAATAATGTGTAACGAAACTATAATTTAAAGAAGAAAACCAGTTTTAAATGACTGTGTTTCCTTTTCTGATGACAGCCTAGAAAAACACTATTAGGGGAACTCTCTTATCGGCATATTCAAAGGGGAATTTTTCAGCCTTTTTTTTTTTTATGACTGGCAGCTCTCTGTAGTTCCTGAAAATAACCCCAGCATCCCCAGGCATACACACAAACACATCCTCTCCTTCCTAGTTCTGCATTTTCTGACGTGATATTTCTACTTTAACAGGAACAGAGATTCTAAGTGGCTGTTTACACAGAGAGAAAGCATTTTCCTATTTTGAGTAAGGTATATCTGAACTGTTCAGAGCTAGTGATACACACAGCACACCAAATAATTTGTTCTGCCTTCCACACAGAGGTAAAGCAAATCATTGAACACTGGATTTTATCAACACTAGAACTACTCACTCCTCCTGTGGTGCTTGAATTTAGATTTCCATGGAGCAAAGACATTTCTGGAGGGCTCCTGGGTAATCCATCATCTTCAGAACTGGTTCCAGCATCCTCTGTTCGCTTTGCATGAAGTCCAAATGGAGGCGGAGGTCCCAATTTCATCGTAGGCTGTAGTTTCAGCTTTGGCATGGCATAAAATGCATTAGCATGTGATAGTGATGGAGGTTTCCTCAGTACATTTTTAGTTCAGGCCAGTGAGTTACTTTCATTTTAACTTCACAATTTAATGGTCGATAAGACAGGTCATCTCCCTTTAGACATTTTCTTGGGGAGCTAAACAACTCCACATTTTGCAGCTATTATTTAAGGAGAACCAAGATAAGATACCACTAATTAATGGAGATAACACTTACTGCAAGCTGCAAACAGACCTTACTTACTAATCAAACATTCAACCACAAACATGATTGTAAAATATCAAGCCTGGAAAGAAATTTCACCTCTTACATTTAAAAAACTCCAATGTTGTGTAAATTACCTGTAAAGCTCTAATCCGATCAGAAATGTTTTCCTGAGAAAACACTCTTACTGGCCTTGTAGGCTCTTGCCCAGTCTCAGGGATGAAAATGCTATCATGTGACAGAGCTCTGCTCCCCATGATGCCTTTATGTCTCCTAGAATAACGCAACAAATTAGTGAAAACATACAGACTTTTTTGCACAGTCCTCTTAGTCTTAACTCAGTGGTCTGCTGGACATGGAGTAGAGAGACAGGTGTGCACAACGTACATCACACACGAGATTCAGACTTTTACATGAATACAACACAGTCATTCAGGCTAATCTAGTCACACCTTTAAAAACAAACAGAAATTTGTAAATGCTGTTATCTGTCATGCTAATAAACTGAATCGAGTTTAAAGACAGTTTGACCCCAGCAACTGAGATATATCTTATGGCAAAGCTACTGCCCCATGGCTAGAAGCCAGCAGCTGGGTTGTATGGCAGTGCTGCGGGCAAGTCCAGGTGCAAACTGAAGAGCCGACGTAAACAAGCCTGTACCTGAGATGGACTAACTTCTTACTAAGGTAAGAATGTGTCTTGAAAGTGCCTGACCATTACCATGGGAAGACAAGTAGCTTTTGCTATTTAAGTGTGGTGCAGCATTTAATGTATCAGCCATACGGGCCATTAAAAAAATAAATCAGGTAGTACAGTTCTCACATAGGATCGTTTGCACAAGTCTTTACAAGATCCTTACGAGGACCTGTGCAGTCTGTCAAAATCCGTGGGATTTCCCCTTATGGGCCTAGGGGACACATTTTGCCATGGACATGCTTACAAATATCTAAAGTGTGAATGTCAGGAGGATGGGACCAGGCTCTTGGTGGTGCCTAATGATACAACAAGGGGCAATGAGCACAAATGGGAACACAGGAGGTTCCGTTTAAATGTAAGGAAAAACATTTTCAGAATGAGAATAACAGAGCTTTGGAACAAGCTACCCAGAGAAGTTGTGGAGTTGTCTTCTCTGAAGACATTCAGATTCCATCTGGATATGTTCCTGTGTGATCTCCTCTAGCAGATCCTGCTCTAGCAGGGGGGTTGGACTAGATGATATCCAGAGGTTCTTTCGAACCCCTCCCATCCTATGATACCTTGCGGGAGCGTGAGAGGATGCAGAAGATGCTTTGTGGGCAGCTTTTCTCATATTCCATTTCCTACTTTTGATGCACCTAACTTCTTTTGCAAATGTCACATGCTGGAGCACGAACACCTTGTTTCTTCATGGGAATGGTACAAGAGAGTCACAGGCAGACAGCTAGCTGCTGGGAGGTCTGTTGTGCTCATTTTCCTCATCTCAGCTTAACTAAGCAGTGACCAGCACTGCATGCACATGGCATTTCTTCTAGGACTTCTTTTAAATAGACAGCTATGAAACGGCAAACCGGAGTACAGAATACATAACTGTTTGAGTTCATTTAACTACCAACTTAAGCGAACAGGCATTCTAGGCAAAAAAAACCAACTGTGTATTTTAGGATCTTAGATACTGTCCTAGTAACCTTCAAGAACATAAACAAACATGGAAGAAAGTAACATTTTCTCTGTAATGGCTGCTATAAATACCTTATATAAAACAATAGCAGGAAAAAGTTGATCTGTACTCCTGCTGTAGAAGGAAGGAAAGCCTGGTGCTTCTGCTTAACACATTATGGACGTTAGAAGAACATTTTATGTAAGAAAAATTAGGGACTGGAAGGGACCTTGAAAGATCATCTAGTCCAATCCCTCCACCACAGAGCTGGATCACCTAGATCCAGTCACACAGGAACATATCCAGTTGGGTTTTAAACGTCTCTGGATTCTCCACAACCTGGAGACTCCACAACCTCCCTGGGCAGCCCGTTCCAGTGCTCTGATTAGGAATGCTCAAATTAATTTGCCTTCCTTTCAAGGATTTTCCTGGTCTTTGTCTAAACAAATACTAAGAAACAATAATGTATTGACCTGGTGGGAAACAGCACAGGAACGCAGCCAAAACAGCCAAAGATCGTACCCACTCAGCCATGACCTTGTTGACTTGGGCATGAGAGCAAGAAAACCTGACTATCCCTATCTTTAAAATACGTTGTCAAAAAACACTGCTGTGGTCCGCTGTTAGACTTGGTGCTTCCAGATCAGAACTCCTGGGGTTTCAAGCTGGACTCAAATTACCGTTGCCAAAGCCCCACAAGACGAAAATTGTTGATGATTTCTTTCAGTTGTCTGGCGCTGCCTGGTGGCCGCGGTATATAATGTCATTTTAAATGACTGGAAGGGTTTGTCTTTCCCTTCCCGGGGCACAGCAGCATGTCTCTCTTGAGGACCAGGAGGCTTGTTCTGAGAAACACAACATCCACCAATACAAGGACTTGGTTTTCAGAGAGCCAAGGGGCTCTTTAGTCCATCTCTGTCTCCAGGAGCACATGTGAACTTTAACCAAGTTCCTTATGGTTACCTTTCTGCAGTGAGTGATGTTGGCAATGCTTGAGCAGGATTTTCAGAGGCAGAGAGACACAGGCTGGGATTGCCCTGGTCTACCTTTAGATGTCAACTGCAAGTATTTGCATGGGAGCTTGTCACCCCTGGCTCCCATTTACAATCACTGAAGAGGAATAGGCACTTGCTGAGTTTGGTTTATCTAAACAGCTTCAGACATCTACACACAAGCTTTCTTAGTGATAATGTTGACTCCTCTCTGGTACTTATAAAAAGCATCTGGTGACTAACTCAGCTGTAGATATCTGTCCTTTGGTCAGACGAATCCAAAGCATAGAGAGAAAATAAAAGCTTCACAGCATCTAGTTCCTGCTGATTTCTGTTGGAGTCATCCCCTTATCCATCCCTTGCTTTGAAAACCTGGTATAAATGGTTAGGCACCTACATTTCCTCAATGATCCCGAGGAGTTACATCCTCAGGACGTACAACAATCCTAGTAAGCTGAGTACCTAATTCGTTTTTGAGGATGGGAATTACATTATTTTGAAATGATAACCTAAGGCTTACTTATGATTAAATGAAAGCTTTTTTAGTTATTAGTTCTTGCTGCACCCATCCACATCCCTTGTGATTTGTCTTTCATCAGCCACTGTAACCTGTACTGTCCTTAAAAAGGCAACTGTTTGAGAATGCAGCAAGAAGAGAAGGCAATTTTGGGATGTCTTTAATCTACGAACATTGCAGCAGTTCTGTGTTGATTTACCAGCCAGAGCCCAAAGACTTACTCAAGTTCATCTTCAGAACCATAATTAACACGCATGCTATGAGAGGCCATATCACTTGTTGACTGGCAAAACTTCAGACTGCTGCTCCCTGAAGATGTTGTCTCTTTCCTCTTCTTTTTACCAAAAAACTTCTTGAAAGATTTGAACTTCGATTTTTTCTTTCCTAAGTGAAGAAACATAAAGAAGATGTAACTAGCAGGCACGTGTGTGT
The DNA here is from genome assembly GCA_028565055.1 of Phoeniculus purpureus. Taxonomy (NCBI): domain Eukaryota; kingdom Metazoa; phylum Chordata; class Aves; order Bucerotiformes; family Phoeniculidae; genus Phoeniculus; species Phoeniculus purpureus. Next base: position 81,659,252 of record JAOXOE010000001.1, read on the forward strand.
TTTTAGAACAATAGTGATTCCTTATTATATTAATAATTCCAAGTGCTTTCTTTGTCCTGGAAAATGCAACAGCCAGCTCTCGCATTAATGCCTTCCAAGACTCTACTGACAGCATGAAATTAATATTATCTTGGAGAATGGATTGCAATGTTTATGACACATAAGAAATACGATGTAGAAACTTTCCTAATAGAGTTTCTACTTGCCTCTTGAGATACTTAGCCTGCGAAGAAAACTTTGGTATTAACAGAGAAGAAATTACAACTTGGAAACCCACTGCCTTTGCTCAGCAAGCTAAATAGTGATGATAAGGAGAATGTTACCAGAACCAATTTAAATGCAGAAAAGTCTTCCATAGGTGGAATCTTTAGTGTTGGGAGGCTAATGCTTTTAAAATATCAATTTTATAATACATCCCAGAATATTCTGAATGCTAATCTGTGAGACTCAGTGGATCAGAAAGTACTGAAATAGAAATCCAGCAATAATAATCCTGAAGAGCAATGTTAGCCTGCTCAGTGAGGAAAGAAGACCTGAGTTAGGATCTGTAGCAAATCTGTGAAGGAAACTAGCTAAAAAGAAATCAGGGTTTTGCACTAGACATCCCCACAACTTGTGCTTGTCCCATGTAAGCTGGTGTGACAGCACTGCCAGGCAATCCTGTCAGCATTTCATTTATTGTTGGATCTTGTTAGGCAAAAAGTTAACTTTGTCACAAGAAGCTACACAAATCCTATTTCAAGCCTCCAAAAATATCTTGGAGATAGGGGGAGAGAAAGGGAGAACATGCTCTAAACAAATAGATTAACTTCTCTGATCGAGCTAAGGCACTGAAGCTCAGGAAGTCACAGAACTTTTCATTCACTGGAAAAGGAAGCAATTCTACCTGAATTATCCTCTCCATCTCCTTCAGTCTCTCGTATCTTAGGGTCCATTATCTTTGAAGAACTCATGTGACAGTCACTAAAGGAAGTAGAAAAAAGGTTAGTCATACCCACAAGCTACGTACTTCACTATATATCTGTATACATACATACATGCAAGTTACTGAAGAATAAAGATATAGAGTATTATGTATATGCTTTCATACATAAATGCATAGACAATGTATATCTAAATATATGTATTGCATGGAGATATATACATATATACATAAACATAGTTCTGGGCCCCTTAGTTTAAGAAGGACACAGAACTGCTGGAGAGAGTCCAGCGCAGAGCCGCAAAGATGAAGCAGCTCTGGAGTGGAACATTTCCCTTATGAGGAGACGCTGAGGGAGCTGGATCTCTTTAGCTTGGAGAAGACTGAGGGGTGACCTCATCAATGTTTACAAATGTGTGAAGGGTGGGTGTCAGGAGGATGAAGCCAGGCTCCTCTCAGTGTCATCTCATGATAGGATAAGGGGCAATGGGTGTCAGCTGGAACACTGAAGGTTCTACATAAATAGAGAAATAACTTATTCACAGTGAGGATGACAGAGCACTGGAAGGGGCTGCCAGAGGGCTAGAGGAGTCTCCTTCTCCGGAGATGTTTAAAACCTGCCTGGATGTGTTCCTGTGCGACTTGATCTAGGTGATCCTGCAGTGGTGGGGGGATTGGAGTAGATGATCTTTCACGGTCCCTTCCAATCCCTAATGTTCTGTGATTCTGTGATAAAAAATGTCCCATAGGGTGAAGTTTATTAGGCCAAGGCAGAATAAATCATACAGAATACTTCCACTTTCATAAGACAACACTATATTATGGTTCAGCTAACCACCCAGCCTCTCCTGACCGGAAACTGAGGTTGATGCGGTTCTCAAATGCTTCTAAAAGCATGCATTAGAGGAGGTGGTCTTCTGTGTGCCTTTTCAGGACCACAGACAAAATGTCTCTGTGTCTTTTACAATTTTACAGCTTTTTACAGCATTTGGGGAACACATACAACTACTGTTAGTAAAGAACTGCAGATATTTTTCCTTTATTTATATTCAATTTGAACTATTTTTATAGATCCTAGTTTTGGTTTTTTAAACAACCTGTTAAAAGGTAATGACTCTGTTTATTTCTTTGTACAGAAAAACACAAGTAGAAATTAAACTATTTATTGTCGTCTTCTCTCTTCCTTGTTTTATGGAAGCAAAACATCACTTTGCATAGTACAGTTCCTGAATTAAAGTTGTTTCCAAAACTGTACATATCCCAAGCCTGAGGACAGAGTATCTGTATTTTAAAAGGCATTTCCAGAGCCACAGTCTGTTTATGCCCTCTTTACTTCATCTGGAGACCATATTTTCATGGTCAAGGAACAATAAAGCCATGAATGCTGTTGACTAGATGCTGAGTTAAATGCTGAGCAGTAACTCTTTGGGCTGTAACAGCGATAGTCTCACGCCACAACCTGGATGGAAGGGTAAATATATGGGGGCTGTTTTGATCCCATGAAGTACCAGCAGATGCAAGTGATGAGACTTGTAAATTCAAAGAGCTAGCAAAATGGGAATTAAATGTTTATTACTGAAGTCTAAAACACAATGTGATTCCTGAAACATCTGTAAGCACTTGAGCAAGGCCATGACAAATGACTGCACAACAGGCACAGCAAAGGCACTTGTCTGCCCAGAAGTTGGTTTCCCCACCAGTTGGACCTACACACCAGTTGTAGAACACCGCCTGCCACCACCCTTTGGAAAAATTGGACTAAAACACAAACATGAGGGTGAGCAAGGGCACCTGCCTTATGGAATGAGAATTAGTAAGGAACCGTCCCTAGGAAAGAACAGATGTGGATGATAACAGGTACTTTTAAAGCCAATGCCCACTGGCAGGTGACAGATAAATATGTATCGTGAGCTGCAGAATATCTAGTCAATTATTAAACAGGCTTGGGGTGTCTCAGATTGCTATCACAATGCGACAGCGCCAATGACAGTAGTGCAAATCAATACCTATAAAGGCTCAGCTGCTATATGCACACCCTGTAGCATCTGTAGGCTACATGCATGCAGAGGTGGGATTCTACAGTCTCTCTATAAATTATGGATGCCACAACTCAGACGCCCAGCTGTGGCCCACTGGCACAGCTCTGCTGCATCAAGCTGCACTCAGGTGCAGACTTCTTTTACCCAAATGCTTAGATGCTGTACTTCGCTAATTCTGAATAGGAGAGCCACTGGGGGATAATTACCTGCAGAATGGAAACACTAATTTGAACCATGCAGGCAAGCATAAACACGTTCCCTCAAGCAGACAATCTATTTCTGACAAACCAGAAATGTGGTGGTGTCCCATCCCAAACCTCAGCAGCTGACTTTTCTGGAGAATAAAAACTGTTAAGAAGAAGCTAGCTTCACCATAATGTCAGAGATTCGTGTGGCTGGTTTGCGGCATCTGAGGTCATGAAGAGTGTTTCCGTTGGGTCTGCCAAACACTTGGGGGCAGTAATAAATGACCAGGGCAGTGGCACACGTCTCCTCAATTATGGAAAATAGATGGCAAATGAATCTCCATTTGCTCTCCTTGCCAGCCATGCATTTTGAAGCAAGGTCCTAACTCCCTTTCTGATTCTATACATCTGCTCTTCAGGTCTGCCTCTTTTTTATTTTTGCTGTTTTCTAAGTCTATTTTAAGAATCGCTATGTCTTTCCAAAAAGTGCCTAAGCTCTTGGGAAGGCAGCCCACCACTGCTGTGCTTTCAGGGATGCCTCCTGCCAGGGTGCAGCACAGGACCCTGCAGGGCTAGACCAGCTTGTGAGGAGGAGCCTGGTCCTCGGCCAGGGTTGTATGATTTAGTTTGATTTACACGGAACTTGTTTAGCTACCTTGCTTGGCATTAGTAGCTAAATTTGCTGAAACCAGAAACCACTCACCTAGACACAACAAGAAGGACCTGGTGAAGAATGGGAAGACCTCAAGCAGCAATATTACTACTGGCCTGAAGAGCTGTTTGGGAATTCTAAGAGTATAACTGCCCAGAGATTTCTTTGTGCAAGTTCCCTCTTCAGAGGCACCCAGCTTGAGCTGTAGTGCTATTAATATAAAGCACTTTTATGGAGGAATTTTATCTCTTGGTTATCAATTCAGTGGAAACCTAGAGTGGAATCCTGTTATAGTGTAATTTCTGTAACAGTTTGGCAACCCAGACAAGACTCTAGGCAACCACTGTTGGATCTTCTCTTTTTCAGATATCCAACTGCTAGCATCAGGTGAGTTCACCTGGGAATTTTGGGGACCAGACACACTGACCAGTGAGTGTTAAAAATCTGCTACTAAATTCATCATTTGTGGACCCACTCCAACAGCTCCAGTATTGGAGACTCCAGAACTGGAGTTGTTGAGGGAGTTGTTCTGCCCAGAGAAGCAAGATAAGGTGGTTAAAAAGTATGTGGAGTTGACTCTATGGGCAGGGGAAGTACAACTGCCTGGCCTCAGGTTAATCCCAGTTGGGACTGCTCCAGCACTAGGATTGCTGGACTACTCCAAGTACTTTAAACTACTTTTGCATGAGAAGAAAGGAACAATCAGCGGAGTTCACAGAACTCCACACTGCTGCCCTGCACCTTGTTACTCAATTCAACTGAATCCTGTAGCACCAAGGAGTAAATCCTGTGTTAAAGCAACAGCAGCAACAGTCACAAAAAGGAGTAGATGCATCTATAAAAGAACCAGTGGTCTATCTTTCAGCTTATTGATTCAGCAGAAACCCCATTATAGTCACGTGTAATTTCAATAACAGCAGGTCGCATCACTGCTGCCAGAATCATCCCTGCATGGCTCTCCAGTATCACCTAGGAGAAGAGCTGACTGCTTTGCTCTGGGAGACCTGCTGAAAGGATGCAGGTAGTGGGTGGGGAGGAAAGTTATCCAGGTAAGATAACTTTGGAGTAAAGCAGAAAGCAACCCACAGTGCAGGACAGAGGCACACAGGGTAGAAGACACATGGGGTGCAAGGACCAGCAGCCTCTGCAGCCTGCTTAGAAGCCCACAGACTCTGATGCCTCCAGCAGGGGCATGGTTATTATTTTAAATTACACTAAATAAACCCTAGAAGTTTGGATCCGATGGGCAACACTGGTTTTGCGGTGGTGGTGGGATAATGAACTTTCAGGCTTTTACAAAAACTGCGTCTCAACTTGGCACGCAATTATAAGGGTGGTGGAACTGTGTGGACCTAGAACTTGCGAGTGGATGTAACTCAGGTTTTCAGTTCAAAAGGCAAGTTTCCAGCCTGAATCCAGGATTTGGCCCACGGTGGCTGACACACAGAAGGTGGTGGCAGCCCTCATCACAGTTGCTAGGTTGTCAAACACAAGCTATAGTGAGGACAGGAGGTGTGTCTGCTTGCCCAGTTGTGTTGGGTTGGCACTGATACACACCAGTGCCAAGGGTGTGGGAGTTTTATGGCTGCTGTTACCAAGGGGAGACTTGTTTGCTTTGAGGGACAAATGGGCACCTGCTTCCTTAACCTGGTGACAGTGAGGAAAGAGGTTACCAGGCGGTAGAGAGGAGTTGCAAAATTCTTTGATGGCTCTGTGCTGGTGGCCAGGTTTCCAGAAATACACTTTGAAGTCAACAGATGTTTTTCAGCAAACCCTGATTTTAATCAAATACTGAAGCTGAGACTTAGCCACTTGCTTGGGTGTTTCATCAAGCAAGGGTTTCCACTGGAGCAATGTCCCAATACAGACACTGGCCTCCCCTGAGCATCCAACCGCTGCTAGAGACCCCTCTGCACCACTCTGAAAGAAGGGCGCTGCTCAACCTAGCATCGCACCAAACAGCTGTGGGCAATCACTCAATCAGAATAGTAGGGACTGGAAGGGACCTCTGGACATCATCTAGTCCAACCCCACCTGCTAGAGCAGGCCACACAAGAACATGTTCAGAGGGGTTTTGAAAAACTTCAGAGAAGGAGACTCCACAATGTCCCTGGGCAGCCTGTTCCAGTGCTCTGTCACCCTCACACTAAAGCAATTTTTCTTATGTTGAGCTGGAATTTCCTGTGTTTCAGTTTGTACCTGCTGCTCACATCCCACCACAGGGCACCGCTGAAAAGGGAGACCGGCCCCACCTTGACACCTACCCTTCAAATATTTGTAAGCACTGATAAAATACACTCTCCGTCCTCTCTTCTTCTTCACATTCATTTCAACCTTAAAACTTACATTTTTATTGGCTTTTCCTTTTAAATGCTGCTTTTGCTGAACACTGTTAGAGAAATGTTGGTTATCACCTGCTCACCACCCACCATGAGGGTAACTTCACCTTCTTTCCCAAATACATAAACTCGGATAACTGTTTCTTCTAAATCTCCCCTTTTATTTCCTTCACCATAACCTATTTTGACAGCAACTCTAGGCAGCTTTTCAGTCTTTTTCCTCAGCACATTTAACAAACCCTCCAGTATTAGTGCATTCATCACAGGAAAGATCTGATTAAAACATGATACTTAAGGCAAGAAGCAAAATGAAAATCAGAGGCTAAAGTTTACCTTGGTGTGACTACAACTTCTTGTTACTTCCCTGACGTAAACAGAGATAGGACTGTTTGCTTTGGAGATAAATTTTATCTTCCTCAAGGCTTTGCTTGAAGTCTAGGACAGCCTACAAGCATAATGAAATGCTGACAAAATCCAGCAGCTTTGCATTGGCACCCACTGGCATGGGTGGTATTCAGTGCGTGCTTACGCTCGAATCCGGAGGATCGGCTGCAGAGTGGAGCTGCTGAGCTTCCTCATTTCCAGTTTCCCCAAGGGTTTAGTTAAGGCCATCACTATATTAAGTCATCCCATGATCTGAAGACTCAGCAGGACTCATATTCTAGAGAAGCAGCCTTGCATCACTTCTCCTCCCCTCTTATCAAGGGCAAGATTTACCAGACTGCTGGCACTTGTACTCTTTTCCTCTTCATCTTTTTATTTCCTTTGCAGTTTCTGTGCAGTTCTTTTCACAGTGGAACACTAGAGATACCCAGCTTATCAGTTTTTGATGACATTTTATAAGGCTGGAATGCCCAATGATAAATTGCTAAATATTACCTGAGCTTATAACAGCATTTTTTTCTATATTGGACTTTTCCCAGCAGAGCCTTTTCCCACTGTCCTTCTTTCCCCATGCCCTTTCTAGATGAGCTAAGTCACAAGAAATACAGCTGACACAACATCAGCTGTGGGGAACAGAGCAAGAATATGGCAACCCAGTGGTTGCTTATTCCCCTTTCCTACCCCTCCCAAACATCAGCATATCGAAAGTGTGTACCCAAACAATTACAGCTGAAGTGAACAACAGCAATGCACACCTTTTATTGCTGTTGCTGCATAAGCATATCCTATTTCCACTAGGCAAAGAATCATCAAGAACTAGACTTATTTTTTTAAAAATCTGAATTTAGGGTAATTACTTCACATGAGAGGAAGATGTGCCCTTTTCTGTCCCCAGAATCACAGAATAATGACCATTTTGGGTTCGACCCTAAAGATACACAAATATACAGATATATGACCATAAGAGGCTGGAAGGGACCTCCAGGCATCATCAAGTCCAACCCTGTTGCTCAAGCAGGACCATAAAACCTAAGACGGGTTACACAGAAATGCATCCAGATGGGTCTTAAAAGTCTCCAGAGAACTAGACTCCACAACCTCCCTGGGCAGCCTGTTCCAATGCTCAGTAACCCTTACAGTAAAGAAATGTTTTCTCATATTAAGAAGGAATTTCTTGTGCTCCAAGTGACACCCATTACCCCTTGTTCTATCATAGGGCATAAATGAAAAGAGATTGGCGCTCTTCTTGACACCCAGCCTTCATGTATTTTTATACAGTGATTAAGTCCCCTTGTAACCTTCTCCTCTCCAAACTGAAAAGTCCCAGATCTTTCAATCTCTCTTCATAAGGCAAGTGCTGCTGTCCCATAAACATCCTCTTGGCCCTCTGTTGAACTCTCTCCACTGCATCTCTACTCCTCATGAACCAGGGAGCCCAGAACTGGACACAATATTCCAGACATGGCCTCACTAGGGCAAATTACAGAGTTGATCTGCTGGACACACTCTTCTTGATCCATCCCAGGATTCCATTTGCCGCCTTGGCCACAAGAGCACATTGCTGTTGCACAGGTAACTTGTTGTCCACAAGAACTCCAAGATCCCTCTCCACTGAAGTGCTCTCTGTAGATCATCCCCTAACCTGTATTGACACATTGCATGACTCCTTCCCAAGTGAAGAACTCTGCACTTATTCTTATTAACCTCATTAAATTCATCTTAGCCCATCCCTCTAGTCTGTCCAAGTCTTCCTGAAGGGCTGCACATTCATCAGGTGTATCAACCAGATCTCTCAGCTTACAGTCATCAGCAAACTTGATGAGGAGACACTATCCCTTCATCAAGACCATTAATAAACATATTAAACAAAACTGGACCCAGCACAGATCCTTGGGGGACACTACTGGTTATAGGTCTCCAGCTAGACTCTGCACCATTAATCACCACTCTTTGGGCTCCGTCATATAGCCAGTTATTAATCCAAGTCACAATCTGTTCTTCAATCCCACACTTCCAAAGCTTACTCACAAGGATATTATGGGAGACTATGTCAAAAGCCTTACTAAAATCGAGACAGACCACATCCACTGGTCTCCCAACATCTATCCATTTAGTCACAACATCACAGAAGGCTATCCGATTAGTCAAATATAATTTCCCCCTGGTTAATCCATGCTAATTACTTCTGATTACTTATTGTTGTCAATATTCTTGGAGATGACCTCCAGAATGAGCCCCTCCATCATTGCCATCATGGGCAACATGTTGGAGTGTCTTACCACCTTCACAGTGTAGAACTTCCTCTTTACAAAGGAGGAAGCACATGCAAGGATTCGGGAAAGCAAACAAAAGGATTCTGGGGATAGAAAGAAAACCCAAATACTCAGAAAGACTCCTCTGGCTGAGACAGTAACCAAACTGAAAACATCCTGAACAGCAGGATGCTAAGGATGCTGAAGGCCTTCTCTGAGGGCTCCAGTCTGAAGTGATGGCACCATTCATGGGCCATGTAGCCCTTTCTCCTGTCACATGAACAATAAAAAAGGGACAGCTCAAAGTTTCCAGAGAGAGCAAGCCCAGAGCAGCCACCATGATCAGCAGAGCTTCCACACCTTTGGAGATACTACAGCTCTCTGGCACATGCATTATTGATGGTACTGTCCAGGCACAGACCCAGGACGCCACACCTTGGCACAGTACAAAAGCATGTCATGATCACCTGCCTTCCAAGTAAAGGTTTACCACAGCAACTAGGAGAGGCCATGTGCTGAAGACGTCACACAACAGGGTGTGGTAGAAGGAAGCGTAGGAGAGTTGGGTAATGTGATTTTGATGGGGAGCAGGCAAAAGCAAAGCAAAAGAAACATGCCTCTCTGCTCATACCTTCTCCTACTAACAGAGATCCCAACACCACCCCCTCTGTCCAAGCTTTCCAACCACCTTCTGTGCTGCCAAGCAATAACACACAAGCCTAGCCAAAACTATCTCTCTCATAGTGTGCTCAATTATAAAATTCTTTCCAGAAGTCATCCATCATCTTGAGCTTAGGCTACTAAGATAAACCTCTCTCCTCTACCTACCATTCTCCAACAGGTCTAGGAAGCACAGTGAAGTGCTTCCCCCAAGCCAGCCACAGTACGTATAAGCCCAAGCATTAGGAATGTCCACACGAGTAATATGAAGTTCTCTGGGAATCGAATTAGTTTGTATAAACCATCCAAAAAGCTCACATAAAGGAACAGGAGAATTTGATAACAACAGCAACATCATTTCCAAAACCATACATCTTCCTGCTCCAGATCTTTCTTTTGTCAAAGGAGTATAGATTTCACTGTTTATTCAGCTTCCAATTTTTAAATCAAATGAACAAATGCACCCGGGTGCATACTTACACACACAGAGCCATCCTACGAGCTTTATCTGCAGTCTCAGCACTGCGACTGAAGGGCCACCCTGCGTTTCCACCATATGTCAGTGTCTGTATAGGATCTGCACATATTCTGTCTGCGTCCCCGTCCTTTTTGAATTATTAACAAGAATTTACCTAGAGAACACATATTTTCTCAGAAAACTGCACGAGTTTTCTCTACCAAAACTATACAAAACATGAAAGATAAACTTAGTGCCAAACCAAGAGAACAAACCACACTGTAACTTTTTTATATGACTTGCCTTTTGTTTTCCAAGCTGGTCAGACAATCATCTTTCATCGTGCTTAAATTTGAATCAGTAAACCGAGAATTATTATTTTGCAAAGTCTCTGACTTCATGTGCTCCCTCCTTGTTTTAATAATTTAGTGCAGATGCTGTTAGCACCTACTTGTTTACACTGACTGATGTCCATGGGGGCATCATCTTCAGAATGTGCAATTTTCACACATGGCTTGCTGTCTAAAGCATGATCATTCATTATCCATCCTCATCAGTCTCTCACTGAAGCTGGTACACCTTCTCCATCTTATCTGCATTATTGTTTAATAAAAGGTTTTCATTTGTTTCTTTTCTTGTGGCTAGCATTTTCTCCAGCTACAGTTTCCTTTGCAGCATGCTCTCATGTTACTAGAAAACCTGTATGTTGTACAAACACAGTGATGTGCTGAGAGTGTGCCACTCCTCACTCTCAGAGTAAGGCTGGATATGAGTAGCTTTATTTACAAGGACTCTCTCCCTGGCTGTGTGGGTCCTAGGCTGGCATCCACGAGACAGCACCCAGCTTGAACACAAAATCAATGCCCTCCTCCTTAAAACTGTCTTTTAGGGATCCTCCCAACCTCATTCCAGTTGCTGTCAAAATAAATAGACCTACCTGTGAGTAACTTACCCTTTACCTCAGAAATTACTACAAAAAGTCATATATGTTATATCAACATATAATCTCTTCCTGTGCTGCTCATTGTACCAGAGTATGCTGTTCCTCTACCTCCAGCACTGGTGGAGGAATAGCAAGCTGTGGCAACCAGGACCAGCTGCATGTAACTACTGACATGCTACTATCCCTCTATACCATCCCCTTCCTTTGCAGTACTCACATCTGTCCCTCAAATCCCCTGTTACACACTGTGTCAACATAAGGTGGTGCCCAATGTCCCTGTGATCACTGACAGTAGAGAGATCAAGGGATGTTGAGTAATAAAATACCCACTGAAAGGAAGATGGGTGAGGGGAGATAGGACACAGTTCATTGTATGGGCTTCCCTTCTGCATCTTAGTTGAGAGCAAGACCTGCCATGGCCAGCATGTAGGATCTAGAATCACGAAATCATTTTGGTTGGAAAAGAACTTCAAGATCATCAAGTTCAACCATTAACTTAACTGTACCAAGCTCACTGCTAGGCCATGTCCCTAAGCTCTATAGATACATATCTCCATGGGCTCCAACAGGAAAAACAGAAGAGGCAGCAGGTGCATCTTCCCAAGACTCCGTGGACTTTGTGAGTGTTCAGTTGTTCTCACTCGCATCTTTCACCACTGTTGGGCAGTGTGTTTTCCCCTGCTGAACCAGCCCAAACTTCTCTCTGGTGCATCTGTCCCTGTTATCCCAAAGGCTGTGCAGATTCTCTTGTCACATCCTCAGCAGCCCTTCCACTGTGCCCCTGCCAACAGCACATTCCTTTCTCTATTACAAGCATAAAGCACTTCCAGTGGACAGGGGGGGAAACACCTGCTCTCTACCTGTGGTTTTTCCCCAATAATTTATAGATATTCCTTCCCTGCAGTGTTTCCGAGAGAAGTGAGAAACACTTCATGAAACAAACTTTTCTCCCAAAGAGCTTCTGAGGAGAGGTGATGTTTTTGTTTTTATAAAGGTGCATTGCAGCAGAACACACAAATATAAGAGATCAGAAGGCAAAACAGGGATTGCCCAGTCTGCTTCCCGAACAGAGCTCAGTAACTCAAGAGTGTACACCTTATCACGAGTCATAGGATCATAGGATCATAGGATGTTAGGGGTTGGAAGGGACCCAAGAGATCATCGAGTCCAACCCCCCTGCC